>BMAW01055683.1:23642-74747 GCA_019974015.1 Nephila pilipes
ATATATATATATATATATATATATATATATAATTTTTTTTTTAAATTAAATTTTCTTGGATTTTAGTCTTCAAATTTTTTTTAAATCTATATTTTTGATGTTTTACCATTTTTTTTAAATAATATCAATAAAAATAATCCATAAAAATCAACAAAAATGATTTCCTAAATGATTCATTAGGAAAAAAATGTTACGTTAAGTTAACAGAACTAAGATAATATAGTCAAATTCAAATACATGACATAGAAAAATCAATACTGTAAATGAAATTAAACAAAAGTATGACCAAAATGATATAATTAGATGGTATAAATAATTTCATAAAAAAAACTCAAAAGGAATTTAAAAATAAAGCTGTTACAAAGAGAGAACTTAAAATACTGGAAAAATTGGATGAATATCTTATAACAAGTAACGAAGAAAAATGGGAATAAAGTAATAAAAATACGGTCACAAGTTACGGATTGGGATTCATGGGTATACATGTATTATAAGATCGAAACAACTCCCGTGAACTGTTACTTTATAGTAAAAAAATTAATTACCGAAAATCAAAGAACAAGAACAAACCAAAAAACTGAAAATTATCAGGACAGATCAATAGCTCAAATACAAAGAAAATATTTAGCCAGTAACGCCAACTACATTCAAAAGTAAGAAATAAAAATTATTCAAAAATATCATGAACTTCACATTAAAATAAATAATAATTAAGAAGTATTTCAAAAGTATAACCATGAATAATTCATATTACTTTATAATTTTTATATTTTAAATTGGTTTTTAGAAAATTTATAGAAAAATAGCTAGAAGCTTAATTTGGGAAATTTAATTAAATTACCAAAAACATCTAATGAACTTGTAACTAAGTTTTTATTACATAGTACGTAATTATATAAAATATCTCTAAAAATAGAAAAACTGATATTGCTATTTCAAAATGGTACACTATTTAGTAGAAAATAAAAGTTTTTCTTTTCATCATAAATATTAATATATGCCTCATTATCTACGATTTTTATATATATAATTTAGTATCTAAAAACTAAGCTTCCATTTTATAGTTATCAGTTTGTGTAAAATTTATATATAAAGAATAAAAAGATAAATTAGGTTTAATATATAGGTCATAATTATTTTGAGAAATTATAAGATTATCTATAAATCTATGCAATATAAAATTATTATGATTTACATAATTTTGTTCATAAAAGTTCAAATACATATTAGTTAAACTATTACTAGCTAGGCTACCTTGTACACACACACACACACACACACACACACACACAATTTGACAATTATTAACAGTAAAGAAGAAATAGGAAATGTATTTTTACAATAAACTCCTTATTCTCGGTATATGTATCATATTTAGGTACTACTAGATTATTATCAACACATATGAATGAAGTCTGTTTCTTAAACCTTCTTAGCAAGCATAATTTGATTCTAAATTAAAATGCATTTTTAACAGGACACTTTTAAGAACAAAGTCTTTAAATTCTCTTTAGTGTAAATGTAAGCCAATCATCGAAAGATTCTAATTGTAGACGTGCTTTGAAACTTACCAGAGAAGATTATGCGCGCAGTCGACAATTACTTTCTCTTCCACCTTCTTTAAAGCCTGAAGCGCTCAGACAAAATAAATTCTGAATTCTTCCTCGGGGCAGTTTTTCAGCTGGGTAAGCATTTCCGAATAATTTGAGGACGAAATGAAATTTGATTTTAATTTGATTGAAGGAATCAAACCCCCGTACAAAATCATTACCTTCCAGCTATATTTCGTGTATCTACTTTTAACTGAAGCATTAATTGAGCAAAGGAAAGAGTCCCTCGTTTAATGAAGTTCTAAGACGCAATTTAGTGATAAGCTTGTGTGTGTATGGAGCCCCAAACTATAAAGCATTACGCTTCCCCCTCCCTTTTCTGGGAATTTACCAAAATTGCTCAAAAGGGAATTATGATTAGAGCCGAGGGTAGGAGAGCAGAAATTTGGAATAGATCCCGTCTCTTTACTGATTATTTCAGCTACAGTGACAAGTAACTGGGTTCAAGTGCACTTTATAGACCGTTTTGTTTAAGGGTGTTATATGACTTATGAGAATATTAAGCAGCGAGGGTATCGTTGTATGCGTCGAGAAAAGATTTTAAGCATTTTCACTATTCTCTGCAAGTCGCTCATTAAGATTAAAAATATCGATGCAGGCATTGATAAGAAAATATTTATAATTACTTGTTATACATAAATATTTTTGGTTGTTTGAGAAGTTATAAAGATTTCCAATGAATGTATTTTGGAGATAAATATTTTGTGTGCATTTTAAACAAATTACAATATGTTATGAATATTACCGATAAAAACGGGAAAAGCATTTCCAGTTTGCAATACGCATTTAAAATCCTCTATATTTGTATACTTTTCAATACAGATCTTAAGTAATATGTAATGCTGTATTAATTTTTTCACTACAGTGTTCCCTAGTATGATAGATGCATAGAAAAATTACATATATCAGATTAAATCATCCATATGCAATTGTATTTTAAATTAAACTAAATTAAAATAGAAAATAAGTATAATTCAATACAAATTACATAAAAGGCCGAGAGTTACAATAGACCTCTACTTCATATAGTTACTGCTGATGGTTTCCTGTTCAGTAACCGTCTTTAATCGTGTTGGAGCAAATTAAAAAATTTAATTATTAAAAAAGTATCAATTATCAATGGATTGCTTCCCTTGAATCATAAAACATCTATTCGAAGAGAGAGAAAGTAATGCGAAAACATTAGATTTTCTTACAAATATAGAATCATTTCAGAGTCTTTCATTTAATAGACATTGTATTAATAACTGAGAGTCTATAGGATACTAATTTCCATGCCGTGAGACTTGATTTGAATTCTAATGAGGCACAGATGTTTGTACTGTAGTATCCGGACGGTCCTTAAGCTTTGATTGGGTGGATTTGATTGCACTGGAAATACATTAAGGGATGTTTGCGAAGGTCTGATATCAACTCCAAAGGAAAGATCTAGCGACACAATTGAGTGAAAAGGTAGATGAAGTTCTCAAATTTATTGCTTCACGAACTGAAGGCACGAGAATTTTTTAAAAACAGGCTGTTCTGAATTTGCATTATTAAAGGTCATAGATGGTTAAGTTGTATTTACTTAGTTTGATCTGTAACTTCCGAAATAAAATATTCTTCATGATGGTCTTAAGCGAAGTCGAGATTATAATCCACAAGATACAAACATCGACAAGCATGGCATTCGTGACTTTAAGCCCTAGGTTATCTTGACTCCCTTGATCTTTGAGTTTTTCAAAAGGGATCCAAAAAGTTCCAGGATTTGTTACATTAATATCGTATCATATAGGACTTCATAAAAGGTTATTTACAATGGGTCGAGTAATGATACAAGAACGACATTAAATATCTTCCATTTTATGCGATTTGAATACTTAGTGCAGTTATGGTAGTCGTGAGTGATGATTGTTGTGAGAATATGGCTGGAGTTGTTTCAGTCACGTCATGGGTTCGAGTCCTGATACCCCGATAAAATTTCCCCCATTTATTTCTAACCTCTAAATTTCAAAAAGTTCCTGTTAAATTTAGGACTATGACTAACTAATGGTTCAAATACTTATATTACTATGGCTGGAAAAATGTTACAAAAGTTTTTACAAAATACTATTGACCGTTTTGATAAGACTGCTAGAAGTAAAAATACTAATGAAATTATTAACTACATAAAAGATTTAAGAATATACTCTATTTATAGTTATTATTTTGAAAATTTATTTAATTCCATTGACTTAGATGATTAAATTATGGTTATTTTGATGAAAAATTAATAGATCCATTTCATTTGAAAAATTTTAATTTCTAATTAATCTTGCTCTAAAAGAAAATCATATTTCTTATAATGGAAAAAACGATAAGCAAATGAAAGGTATACCTCAAGGGGGTCCAGCTAGTAATAGTTTAGCTGATATTTATCTACATTTCTTTGAATATAAATTTAGAGGTAATAATTTCAAATTATACAGATATATTGATGTTTTTATTATTTTCCAAGTTCTTTCTAATATTATATATCTGACTTATCCTCTTGTCCTTTATGTTTAAATCTGATTAAAACCAATATAAATTCTCATGAAACAGATTTCTTAGAAGTTAATTTAAAATTTGTTAATAATAAGATTATTAGTAATATTTATGAGAAAAGAGTTAACTGGTGTTTACATATTAATAAAATACCTTCTTTTGATAATTTAAGTATAAATATTTTTAGAAATATTTAATATAATTATTTAATGAAAATATCAAATTATGTAATTTACCTATTAATTTTCAGAATATAATAAATAATTCTATATTACATGTGCAAAGTATGAATATCCAATCAGTTTTTTAAAAGAAATTTAAAATGTAAAATTTTTTTATGTAACTAAAAATTATATTTGTCTATTTTAGATGTTTCTCTAATGTATTTTGATTCTATATTTCTCATTCTATCATTTTTTTGTTTTTTTACATGATTCTACTGTCTTTCTTTCTCTCTCTCTCTCTCTTTTAGATTTCAAACGGTTTTGTCAATATTAAAATGTTTTTGAATAAACAGGTTTTTCAATCCTGTTGACGACTCTCTTTTATTTTTGCTTTTGAGCTAATTTTAATTACTTTGATTGTTATCTTTTTTTTTTTTTATCTGTTGTTAACTTTGTTCTTTAATTTTCGGTTATTAATCTTAATCGTAAAATTTTTTAATCTAATTTTCGTACGGTTTCTTTTAAATTAATCACTCACTGTTTACATTGGTGTTGAATTCTTTCATGGAGAATAGTGGTAGGCTTAGAATGAATATTGAAATATGTTTTACTTGTTCTTAAAATTTTGGTTTTAGTAATGATTGTTTTATTATTTATTTGCATTTTGTTTAATTAGTTTATTTGGTTACATAATTATTAATTTCAGCTGATGGTAGTTGTCTTTAAAAATTTTTACACTATTTATAAGGTGTCTTTGATGATTTTTACATTTTGTTTTTTTGCGTGTTTTTTTAGTTTTATAAATTTTTTTTGGATTTCTTATTTAATTAATATGATTTTTAGATTTCTGGTGTTACAATTTTTAGATATTTATTTATGTATATTTTGAAGTTTGCGCTTTATTTGAATTTGATTAATATTGGTACTGTGTTTACATTCTCGTTTTTTCTATGGGTGATTTTCTGAATTTTGCTTATTTTTGGATTGATACTCTATTTTATTGCAATGTAATTCACTGATGTGAGATGCTTTGATCAGTAATAATGTTAGAAACACACATCATTCAAATCCAAAGTATGGAACAGTATTAATTACATTATTTCAATTATCCTAAATTTTGCTTTTCTTTCACTGAGCTTTCTCATACAATTTTTCAGTTAATGAATAGATTTTTGTTTTAAGTTTTAATTTTAGTATATTTAATAATTTGTACTAATTTTTATATGTTATATTAATTTTAATTTAGTTTTTCTTTGATTTTTTTATTCATTTTTTTAATTATGTAGCTTTTTAGATATTAATGTATGAAATTATGATTAATATATTGAATTTGATTATGAATGATATTTTGTGAATTACAAATTCAGTTTTGATATAAATCTCCAATATGCATACTTTTGATCTTTTATATCTTATTTCTCTCCTCATTTTCATTGCTAAGCTGAAAAATCATAGAAGAAAAATCTACCATATTTATTCAGTTCTAGTTAGTGGACTCATTTTGTTCGGAACAATTGAAAATCAGTATGATATGTCATGATATAAAGGTACATTCAATTATATACCTATTCAAACTAGAATAAAATCCTCATTATTCAATTTAAAAATTAATTCTGTTATTTAAATTTTATTACTGGTACAGTAAAATTAATTTTACAATTATGTAATCTTGTTCCATATCATTTGTTTAAATGAATCGTCTGTGTGAGTAACTTAAAACATGTGCCTGCTTTATAAGCTCAAATTAATTTTAAATTATTATGGAAATTTATATTAATTTACAGCATATCAATGCGCATCTTTTTAAACTGCTTGTTTGGATTTAGAATCCTGTAAGGGATGAAAATCATTGTTGCGAAAACTTGCAGGAACAACACAATGAACATTGAGTTCGATATCAAAATACAGGACAAAGCTGGCCATTTCTCTCCGCCAAGGAACGTCAGCATCAAGCGGGAAAGATTGGAATCTCTTTACCCCCTTGGCAAACCGTTTGCTAAACTGGCTTAATTAGAAACAACAATCACATCACTGCATTCCCCTTTCATTCCCAAGGAGATTAGGGGATTCCCATGATTTCATCCTCTCCCCCTAGCGATAAGGGAATCGTTTACAAACTACGTAGTCTGTGACATTCACAGCATTCAATAACGTGGGGCAATGTTAGTTCATTTTGTATTTCTACTAAAAGTTCAATCGTAGCTACAAGAACCGTTTGAATTCTATTTAAAGATTACTTTCAAAGTTATTGAATGATAAAATAGAGATATAAAAGGTATACTAGCCACACTTTCAAGTTTAAGTGGTTTAGTTATTAAATCAGAGATAAATTTCCTAACGTTACTTGTGTATTGGAGATATTTTTCACATTTTAATGATTTATTAGATATGCAAATTGTTTTGAAATCTTAAGAATAATTTGATCACGGATGATTTATTGCTTATAAATGCTTCCTTAGAGACTACACGGGGATTAATTGCGACGAACTTTGTAATTTCGAGCCTCCATCAATAGACAAATACGACACCTGACCTGGTCTCTCACTTTCAAAATTTTCACACTACTCCAACAATAGGACTTAGAGTATCTACAGATTTAACGTGTATCAACTTCTTTACTTGACGAGCTTTTAGTGGAATCAGATTTTAACCTACGATTCCTCTGGAATGAAGTTGGAAATAAGAGTCTAGTTTTGAAGGATGGACTGGTATATAAAGTATATTAAATAAAGATATTGATAAAATAAAATAGAGACATTTTGAGTAGTAATAAGTTACTTTTACTTAGTAAGTGAAATGTACTAATCATGTTGTATAAATTTCAGGCAAATGCGCAATTCAAAACAAATGCTAAGCTTCAAAATGAAATTTTATATACATATTATAATAAGACCTTAAAATAGACAAGTTTAATCATCTAATTTTTAACTAAAATTTACTGTTCACTATAAAGTAAGAACGCTATGTCTACAAAACACAAGTAAAAAGTGGAGTAAATTAGAAACCTTAATAAATTGACTGTATGACTGTATGTAGTACTTGCAGTATATTTTAGGGACAAACACGTAAAATATACTAGTTGAATAAATTTTAAAATGTTAACAATAAACTATTTTCCCACTGCTCTATGTTAAAGGAAATTTGTTATAATTCTGAATTAGACCTATTATGGTAATGTAGTTAAGAGTTGCGAATTTTTTTTTGTTTTATTGCAATAATTCAGATCCTCCTTTAAGTTTGATATAAATTAATACAACAATTATTTTTTTAAATGAAGTACACTCTGAAGTGAATTTCCTTTTTTTCTAAGTAGTGTGGTGGAAAGTCAGCTATGAGAATTTTTCATGTTATCAATTCACAATTTTACTTCCGATTTAAACAGACTCAGTTGAAACTAATCACGGTGCAAATACTTTGAAAGCTTTCGTTACTCTAAATGAAGCCCCAGAAATTCCTTGCAACCTTTAAATCAGAAGTATGATGTTTAGGAATAAATATATTCTTTCCCATGTTTACTTGGTGTTATTTCTGCTACATTCATAATTTCTTGTAAGATATCTACTATTCTTTATAATTACCATCTTTTTGATTTGTTTAAAATGAATTAAAATTTGAGACCGTAAAATTTATGCTTCCTTCCCTTATTAAATGCTTATATATATATATATATTTAATACATATACATTTTTTTTGGAATGTACGTAATTTACAATTATGTTTTATCTTGGTATAATTGGTTTTTCTTTCTTCAGTTTAACTTAAATTTTGAAGGCTTTGTAATTTCTAATCTGAATTTCATAAAACCAATCAATCAATTCAGTTGTCTGGTGGACTATAATGTAAACGTTGCCATAATAGATTTGTAGTTTGAGAGAACATTTGTGTGTAGTAGGTAAGAATTTCATTACTTTTTTTTGTTAAATGAATTTAAAAAGTTGTATAAATATGTATATATTTGTTATTTTTAATGGATTATTTCAATTTGGGAAAAATAAATATTTATTCCATTGATTATTCATTCTTTTATTTCTTTGGGTTCTTACTTTTTTGACTAAAGATTTTTACTTGTGTTTGGTTATTTACCATTTTGTTATAAAGTAATTACTGAAGTGTGTTGCAATTACTGAAGTGCAAATAAGCAAATTGAACATTGAAACGAAAACTCAAGAAAAATATGAAGTCAAAAAGGAAAATGCAATGGTAATTATATGTAAAAAAAATTAAGAGATAAATCATTTAAAAGCAAAACCTAAATAAAAATAAAAAACTGAAAGGATTAAAGAAGATTATAAGAATGAGAAAATTTAAGAAGCAATACAATTTGCCACCTGAAACATAAAAGAAATTTTCCAACCTATTCAAAAGAAAAGGAAAAGATAGGCAATGCCCTCCATAATCTCAATTTAAAACTAAATAAAAAAAAGGCGAAAAAGTGATTGTGAAAAACTTATGTAATTAAGAAACAAAAATAAAGAACTAAGTTTACAAAGACACTTATTTTTTTAAAAAAAATGAAATTTATTATACAAAGAAAAAAATCTATTAATCTATTTTATAATTCCATTTTAAATTGATTTTAATAAAATGGAAACAATCCTCCTCTATCAAACATGTTTTAAAAAATTTATATTATTATTACAAATATAAAATAACATATTAACATTATTATTACATAAAACATAATTATAAATAACGTTTCTGAAAATAGATCGACTCATGCAGCTATTCCATCAAGTTACCTTGCGAATCGTAAAAAGTAAGTTATCTCTCTTATCACAAACATTACTATATAAGTTTTACTATCTTCAATTTTAAATAAACATCTAAGTATTCAAATTTAAGAATATTATTATTAGTTTGCAGAAGTATTAAATATACTGAATAAAAAGATTATAAAGTTTGTCTCTTTTATTATTACTATTGTTATTTTAAAAATACCAGACCATCAGTATATCTAAACGTAGTAAAATTATTATATTCAGTATAATTATATTCATAACAATGGAAACATATATTGACAAGACAAGTACTAAGTAGCGCCCCTTGTGGTATTTCTTTAATTTGTAGATTTTTTTTTTAGTTAAATATACTGTAATTTTCTTTTGAAACCTGTTTAACTAACAAAATAAGTTTTTTTTCATAAAATATATTAATATTTAAATTAATATATTATAATTATCATTCAAAATTTTAATTAAATCATAAATAACTATTAAGTTAAAAATCTTAAAATAATAATTGTATATCGAGAAAATATTTCTTTATTTTTAACATAATTAAATACATTTATAGTATTTTTAATAATTTCTCTTTTATTAAAATTATCCAGAATAATTTGCAAAATTTTATGTAACATTTGATTTGTTATAGTGAAATACGTCTTAAATCTATTAGTAACAGTTCAAAATTTTATCAGATTCTTACAAAATTTTGATGTTAAAAATATGAAATAATTTAACCTTATTTATAATAAAACCTATTTTCTTACACGAAGCAGTATTCTGTTAGAAATCTCTCTCTCTCTCTGTATACATATATATATATATATATATATATATATATATATATATATATATAAATACATATAAATACTTCAACCATTTAATTTTGATGTATAAATAGTCGTGGAAAATCGGCGGTAAATTTTAGCTTAAAGTTATTTATTTCGACGAAGTTACTTAGGATTAGGAAAACATGGAAGAACTTTGAAACTAAGGCAGAGTGGCACGCACAGTATAGATAGAAGCAAAGAGAAAGAAAGTTAGCAAGAAAAAAAAGGCGATAACGTGGATTTTTTTTTTTATTCAGCACAATTTCTATTTTCTGCAAAACTGGGCCCCTGTAAGTGCCTTTCCATTTGTTCAAATTTATGAAGCAATTCAGATAGTAAAACTGAAAAATTATTTTTAAAAATTTAAAGTATTAACTATTTTTCATTTGTGAAGCAGGTGCTAGGATAAAAATTATTTTTTTATAAGTGCTAATTTAAAATTGACAGACTAGAAAGATATAAGAAAATGGAGCAACATTGTCAGCAAATGTATAATTTCAGTAACATGCGATTGACATAAAAATTTAAAACATAATGCTTATAGACAAAAGATATTTAGAAACAGATAATAAGCAAAATCAATGCTGTTATACTTTCAAAAAATATATATTTACGTTGAGTATGCTTAGCAAATTTAACAGTTCTAGTTGCAGCTGAGTGGCATTGTGTCTTATAAATTTAACATAACAATTTTTTAGCTTGACATCATAAACTTTAACTTAAAAGTTTCAAACTTATAAACATAATTTTGTGTGGAATTTTCTAAATAATACAATTTTCAGTTTACAAACACATGAAATTTTCCACTAATGTAATTTAGAAATGTTTGTTTACAAAGATTGTTTTATACATCACTAAGAAGCAAACATAACACAATACTGTAAACAACACATGTAAACTAATTATCAATGAAATTAAAAATCATTTATTAAGGTTTGCATGCTGATATTTCTCTGTTATAGTTTACGTTAATTTTTCGGGCAAAGCTGTTATTCTGTTTTACAGGAGAGGCATGGTCTGTTTTTGATAAAACTCTGCCATACTCTTGCCAGCCAAATCTATCTTGATGCAATTTTCCGTATATTTTTTATAAAATATTTATCTTATATTCACAAATAATTCCCTGTAATAGTATGAAATAGGTAATTTTACATTAAGAGGCCTGAAAATATATTAAAACCTGAAAATTATTATCATTTATTATCTATGTTATTCATATTATTTACATATTACTCGTATTTATGTTCAAGCTTTTCTTTTCCTTTAAAATAGTTCACCAGAGAAATAATTTAAACAAGACATTCTTTCATTTCAAAACAAAAAAAAAAAAAAACTTTTAAAATTAAATTTCCACAATTACAAATAAACATTTTAAAAATATACTTCAATTTTCCTTAAACACGTATTTAGATATTCATTTCAAGAAATATTATATTTGTCACTTATCATTTGTTTATTTTAATTACAGAGTAACACATGTATCACTTGTCTCAAACCTTATATAAGTATCAGAAACATTTATAATAATCATATCCATTTTATATTGTTACCGCACATGTCAAAATAAAACACTGTTGAAATCTTTTTTCAAACATTGAGAAAATTTTAAGAATCAAATCAAACTTAAGAATCTCCACAATTTTTATACTTAAGAGTTTTAAAAACCCATACAATAATTATTAATATAGAATTAATTCAAAATTTGAAATAATGTTCAACACAAAAACAGATAATTTTCAAAATCCTTAAACACATTGAACTAAATTTTAAAATTAAACTATATTGGGTTTTCACTTTCACAAAATTAATTGTCCAAACAAAACCTATTTATAGAAATTTCAATAAAATATTCAGCAATATTATTATAATTAAAGTTTTTAATTAATGTACTATACAATAAATTTTGAAAATAAAATAAAATAAATCAAATTTAGCATAATACACAACACACAATCTAATATTCATCATTTCAAAAGTTTTATAATCTTGAAATTAGCTTATGTATTCAATTTGTATGTGCACATGAAAACAGTTCTTACATCTTGTTTAATTATTAAAGACTTAATTAAATTTTATGAATCATATATGATAAAATTAAAACATGCTTAAATATCTAATATACAGGTGAAGTTACTATTTTGTTAATTCAATTTACAGGAATTGATGAGATTAGTTCTTTTCTTAGGTTGGGGATTGAAAAGTCTTTTATCTTAAAGGACTGAGAAGTCTCAAATAATTGCATATCAAGTCTTTTTAAATCCTCGAACATTGTTGTTGTTAATATGCACCTTTCTGGTTTTTTCTTTTCTTGGTTCAAAATTTTTTAATTTTAAGTACTAACAAGAGAGTCTCTTTTAGGCGAGGATGTATGGATGAAATACTATTGTCTTTCAAATTATTCTTTTCTCAAAATAGGATCTGCTTTGGATATTGCTGAAGTTCACAAAAAAAAAAAAAAAAAAACTGGATCAGGATAGCTGCAATTCTTCAATACATTTTCTTCCTCGGTTCCATATTCGAATTAAACACTTTGATCACATTCAGTATTTGTATTCCTATATATTTCTTAGATTTTTCTTCATTTAAATGGATGTTTGTGTGCTGATTAAAATTAACTACAATAATAATGGTTTTATTTCACTCTTGGAGATTCAAAGATATTTGGTAGTCGCTGGAATTGAAATTTTGATTTTCCCAATCATGAAATCCTACCGATTCTTGTGAGTGAAAAAATGACATCTTTTGAAGAATAGTATACCTTATTAGAGAAAGGAATCACTTATCAATATTTTAACTGTATAATTTTGATGCAGAAATAAACCTGGGGAATAATCAATCCCTCTTAACTTAAAGTTCTTTATTTTGGTGAAGTTGCTCTGGATTTGGAAAACATGGAAACATTTGGAAGCTATGGCAAAGCCATATAACTCGTATATAGCTAGCAAATCGAAAAAGAGAAAGTAAAAGCTAAGAAGAAGGAAAGAAATAAAGCACGAGCTCAAACACACACACACACACATACACACACACACACACACACACACACAGTATGGGTTTGCTAAGAATGCGTTTTAAAATGAGTCAAATATAACTTCATTTCTATTAATAATTCTTAATAATTTATATTTTTTGGATATTTACAAATTAAACAGTTTTTTAATAAGTTAAATTATAATTATGCTATATCTTTATTTAGTACTCTTCTTTTAGTATATTTGTATCCACTGTTCAATTGAAATTGTCAAAAAGCTTTTTGTATTATAACAATTTTCTGAGAGGGATGGTTTGGATCCATGAAACTTATTGAACCACATTTAGTCTGTACATAGCCAGAGAAAACATTTTAAATTATTTTATTTTCATTTTTAATTTTGCCTTACACACAGATTTTATGATTGTTACGATATCTAATTATATTTTGATTTTCTTGTAAGTAGTTTCATCAGTACTTTATATTTACATATGATTCTTTGTGTATATAGCTCCAGAAAAACGCATTTGACTGACTTTTGAAAATTCTATTTGCAGCCTAAATATTTTATCACATTTTTCCATTCTCCTTCTTGGTTACTCTTAAAGAAATTCAGATCCATTGTGTGAAGTAATCCTCTTAAATTATCTGGCGTTGTCTAATAATGAGAAGCCAAAGTCTTACTTCTCTGAGCTGTAAATTGTTACAGCCGTAATCGAAGGTCGATTTACAGGTCTCCCGTCCTTTCAGAAATAGACCATCTTCTCTGCCAATGATAGGGTGTAGTTAAGTGAGCCATGAGTGTGGAACAAGATTTGGGACGAACAGAGAATTAGCTGTGGTGAATGCTGGGGTGGAAGGGTTATATTAACAAGATTGAGTTTTCGTGGGACTTTGAAGGTTGATACATGATCGTCTGCCCAAGAACTTCGGACGCAACTCGGATACTTCATTAGAGCTATCAAAGTAAGCGTTATTTTAGTATCTGAACTTAAGCCATTACTCAGAATTCAGGTTGATATTCGATATATTTTGAATAGACAACAAACTTATTTTGAACCAAAGAGTACTGTATTATCGGTGAGAAGAGGCAATTCCTTTTTTGCACATTTCAAGTCAATACGTGTGAGAAAGTGAAATAAAGTTTTTTTTTCTTTTGAATTCACTATTTTACCTTTCACCATAATGAATTCTTTTTGCCTACTGTAAACTTTATGTATGCCTTACTCACAAATTTTTTTAATGTGTGTAAACTTTTCATTTTTCAGTCAAGGATGAATTAATGCAAGTATGTTAAATGAAATATAAATTTTTTTCAAGCAAAGATGAGCTCATAAATTTACTATTGATTATAAAATTATTGGAGCTATATAGTAAGTTATACTAATTTATTAAACTAAATTTAGAATATCATTTTCTTTAAAGGATCTCAAGGAGGGATCATTTTCTTTAAGGGATCTCACATGAGTACTTTGATTCCTGACTGCATCAGATCCGTTACACAACAGAATTTTAGTGGAATCCGGCCTCGAACTCTCGACTCGATTGAAGAAACGACTATCACAAACTAATGACCACGACCATAAACTACCGTGGCTGCGAAAGACAACGTAATTGATTGATTGCTCTGAAAAACAACACAAGGAGTATTGGCCACGGACATGGTAATTTTTATCTTCGGTCAAGTGACGAAAACGACTTTTGAACCGATGCCTCCTTCTTCAAACTTCCACATCACGTCTACGGGAGGATTGTAGAGAGATATAGTATGAGAAAGATAAAACCAAAATATTTTAATATTTTTTTAAAATATATAATATATTTAACCTTTTTTTCTCTAAGTTACACATATTGAAAGTTTATAAATGTTTTGTGGTTTATACCAGTCCAAAAAAAGTTGCTTACACAATTTACAGTTAGAGGCCTACACATGTATAGAAAGGAAAAAAATAATATAAAATGAAGAGACGAAATTTAGAGATTCCCAAGGGAGAGAAAAATTCAAAATGAATGATGTTCCAAAAAGTAATACTAATGTGAATTTTTGTAAGCTTTGCTATGAGGTGGGGGATAATGAAATATACTTAATTTTATTTCTAATATTTTTTGCCAAGTTTAAGCAATTATGAGACTTTGAATAAAAAGATAGTGTTGCTTATCTATTCAAAGAAAGATGTCAATTCTTTTGAAAGGATGTATTGGAGATATTTTTAATAGACTGATTATCTCCAAATCACGGGTAATAAATTTGTTTTATCTGATTCAGTAAAATGTATTTGTAGTGAAAATCTATGGTACCTAAAGGATCAATAATGAAGAAACTAACTTTGGACAAGGTAAAATAAAGTCTATTCAAAGGTGAATGCAGAGAGAGCATATGCGTTTAATTAAAAGGAAAAAAATATAAACAGTAAGATGACTGGAAAGAAATAGTTGAAACTTGCTTTAAAAATAGCGATTTTAACGGAAAACTTGAATTAACTTATGATTTTAATTGTTAACTGAAACTCGTCTGATGGAAGAAATTATGTGAAAGTCGATGGAAGAATTTAACTTAAAAATCGTTACTCGTCTAATTAAATGTATGCGTTAGAAATTATCCGGTGAGTATATACATTAATATTTCAAAGGATGGTTAGTATAAAAGGAGAGAAAAATGATTAATATTATTGAAAGTTATTTATTACAAAATTCAATTTGTTAAATACTTTTTCTCGAATGGTTGACAAATGCCTTCTTTTTTACAGCTTGTTTGTTTAATAATTTTCAATGACAAGACTGACGCCAATTCTTAACGCTATGGTTCTTATGAATAAGGGAGTCTGAAACTTTTGTAGCCTTGTATACTTATAATTTTATTATCCTTTCCATCTTCGTAAAATTTTTCATAGGTTTGGAATCCACACTTCAAATGTTGTTGCATAATTTTTTAATCTTTGTTGATTTAGCTCTAGAGGCTCTTCTATCCTTTTATTTTCTCAACTCTTAAAACTTTTTATTACATTATAATAATACAAGTGGTAGTCGGAACCTTCTCAAGAGGAAAGAACAGCCTCTTGTGTATCTTAAGTTAACTCTCAAATAACATAAGCATTATTTTTACAATGGCGCAGGCTTAAAACAAGGGATGAAAAAAAACATTAACAAATTACATTCATTTTAATTTAATACAGTTATTTTTTTAGTTTATTTAGAGTGGTAATCTTAGTAATTAAATTATTTTTCAGTAACCCTAGAACAAGTTACTCTAATGCAACGGCTATTCTACTAAATCAAACCCTGTGAGTAAAATTTATACTATTGTTTTCACTGGGAATTTTCTGTAAATATTAAATAAATAATTCTTAGCAAATATTTTCATTCAGTTTTTAAGTCTAATAATGAATTGAAATAAAAATGACTCTATTTAAATTATTTATAAATTGCGATATTTATGAAAATAATAATTTATAAATTGCGATACTTTTGAAAATAATAAATAGTTATAAATACGAAAGAACGACTGCATCCTTGTTTAAATTTTTTAGAAATTTTGGAAAAGATTAAACTTTTACTTGAGCAGTAAAAGTAAAAAAAGGAAATGTTATGTTGGTAAATACGTTTCATTTGATCCCGGGATTGATAAATTAAGATAATGAAATATTTATTCATTATTTTAAAAGAAAACAAACTCCGCGCTTAATTACATCATATTATTAAAATATTGTCACAGTGAAACTGTCTTTTATCCAAATATATAAATTTCATCAAAAAAAAACAAACAAACCCGATGATGTAAAATGCCATATTTTTTTTTAACCGAAGCAATTTTACTGCCAATGGTCCCGATTTTAAAGTATATGTGAGTTCATTTATACTATAAGTATTCGATACTGCAAAAGTAAATATAGAAATATAGAAAAAGCTTCATCGTAATGAGTTGTAGTCGAATTTTGCAAGTAAAGCTAACCAGGTAAAAGTACAGATTGAAATGATAGTTAAATAACGTTTTCTTTTATCTTCAATGAGGAAATGCTACAAAAAAATTAAAAAAAAAAAATCTTGATACCGTTTATTAATTCTTTAGTTTATTAAAGTGTTATATTTATAATGAATTTATTTGAATCATTGTAGAATTGTCTGATTGAGCTTAAGGCTTGCATTTGATCTTATTAAATTGGTACTTTTCTCATTGTATTATTTTCACTTAATCTATTGCTACAGTATTTCATTTTAAATGATGTAATTTTTAAAATATACTGCTGTTTGTAGAAAATGCAACACCATGAAAGAATCATCAGAATCAAATGAAATTTAATGCAGAAACGACTTGTACTGATACAAATAAATGATGAAATTTTCAAAACAAAAGAAACAAATTAAGCGTCCGAAATCAGTATTTGGTGCAGCCACCATGCGCTGCAATAAGTGCTGCTATACGACGTGGCATGGAGTCAAACAGATGTTGAATATCTGCTTGAGGAAGAGAATTCCATATCGCTTGTATGCGCAACCAAAGTTCGTCTTTGGAAACTGCAGGACGCGGATCACGAGCGAGACGCCGACCAACCATATCCCACACGTGCTCAATAGGCGACATATCCGGTGAATAAGCAGGCCAAGGAAGAAGTTGCATGCGTTGTGCTGAACAGAAGTCTCGAACAGTCCGCGCAACATGTGGGCGAGCATTATCCTGCTGAAAGATAGCTCCAGGGATGCCTTGAAGGAAAGGAACGACTTCGGGCTGTAGCACTTCACGGACGTACCTGTTGCTATTGAGATTACCCTCAATTCGTATCAAATTGGATCGTCCATGATACGAAATCGCACCCCAGACCATAACTCCGGGTGTTCGACCACTATGTCGTTCAATAATACACTCAGGAAGGCAGCGTTGACCGGCATAACGTCTAACACGAACACGGCCATCATGGGTCCACAAATTGAAGCGTGATTCATCTGAAAAGACAACTTGGTGCCAATCAGCTCGCCTGTCTCTGTGCTCAAGAGCCCACTGCCGACGCAGCCGTCGATGATTCGCCGTGAGGGGAATCCTGTATAAAGGCACCCTTGCACGCAATCCACGGCGCAACAGACGACGACGAATTGACGAAGCCGACAATTGTACACCTGTAGCAGTAGACCAACGTGCTGCCAGCTGCCTGGAGGAAGCTGTGCGATCATTCACCGCCATGCGGAGCAGGTGTCGATCATCGCGCTCTGACGTCACCTTCTGTCGTCCAGTGCCTGTTTTTCGAGTTGTTCGGTGCTCGTCGGTCCACTGCTTCCAAACTCGCATCACTGTGGAACTGTTCCGCTGCATACGAGCTGCTATTGCGCGATAGGAAAATCCTCCTTCTCGAAGGCCGATTATCCTCCCTCGTTCAAACTCCGTAAGTTGCTTGAATTTCTTATTCTTCCGTCGTGGAGGCATACTCAGGTCTCACTAAACGTTTGCCACTAACAAATAATCATAGACTTTTTTCAACGTCCCGCTACAGCACTTTATTTATACGCTTTCAGCATCAATTCAGAGGGCGCTGCGCGCGCCGCGCACGCGCGATGGCTCTGAAACTTTAATAATTTGCATAATATCCTATAATTGACATTTGCTGCGAATTTCATTTGATTCTGATGATTCCTTCATGGTGTTGCATTTTCTACAAACAGCAGTTTAATAAATTTCAATTTCAACATCCTCATTGATTTTCATAAGTAAAAAAATTCCCTTTCAAATAATTATACAGTATTGAAACTTCATTGGCTTGCTTTCGTGTTAATTATATGGAACACATAATAGTTCATCAGTATTCTAGTGAGGTGTTTCAGTTGAAGCACATTGAAGTAATAATAGAAACTAACGTTCTTCACTCCCTATATTAGAAATAAAAAGGAATTTTTTTTTGTTTTAAATATGTAATTATATTCACTACTGAAATAAAATATAGTACACATATAAAATACAGTACCATGAAAATTCAGTCGTATAAATATGTAAATTTCATTGAATGGGCAGCCAAACAAGTTATGCAAATGATCTGAAATGCAAGTAAGTCATCGCATTATAGCGCGGGATAAAAGAGAAGGAAACAACACATTAACTATCACTCACTACTGTCTGTAGCCTAGGTAATTTAGAATTTTTTTGTTCTATGTTCCAAAAGACTCGAGTTGGATAAGATATGCCTAGATGATTTACATAGGAGACATATCTGGCAATCAGACGATTTTACGGGGGGTTGATTGTAAGTTTATGAATATCTGGTTATCTTATCTTCGTATCACTACTGAAGCGCTCGTAGATGTGTCTATTGAGCATGTAACTGGGACTAGATGGATCGAAGAACAATATGTGAATCCTTTTGAAAGTCCAGATATATCTGGACATACAACAGGACGTTCGGAGACGAACAGAATGTACGACGTGTGGGAAGAGATACGGCGGCAGTCCCACTGTCAACTACTAATGACATTTTACAGAAAATACATGAAGCTTTGGATACTGCAATATTTGAAAAAGCATTTTTAGAACGATTGATTGGAAGCGACTTGCACACAACTCGCTCTTTACGAAGACTGCCATTATCGTCAATTCACCACCTGGAAAAACTGCGATAGAGTCGGATCTGAGTCACTTGGATACCTGAATGGCACAGTGATGTGTTCATCGATATGAGTCCCTGTTATTTTTTTCTGATGACATTTGCCGGATGAAACTCTGGATGCATCGGGAAAGTAGAGAGATGCAATATAACTACTATTATTGATCTCCATATATATGTGACATAATATTTGGGGGTGTCATTAGATACAATAGCAGGTCAACTCTGATGCGCATTAGAGGAACATTAACGGCACAATGACTCGTTGAGAGGTGCTACATATTATTATGGTACCTTACATTCAGTGGCTTAAAAATGGTATTTTCCAACAAAACAGCGAACGACCGCACATGACTTGGATACTCTTTGAAGCATGTCCAGTTGGTTCCTTGAACTGCAACGCTACCAGACCTCTCACCGATCAAGCATTTCTAAGACGGAATTAGTCATTATTTCCTATTAAATTCCTATAGATGGAATTAATCGTTGTAGGCTGATCTTTCTAAGACAAAATCGGAGGACGTACTATGAAGAATGGTTGAGGGCTTCTATCCTTGAGAATACTGTTCGCACTTTAATAGAATCTGTACTTCATAAGATTGCTGTTGCATCATCTCGAGAGGGTATATATCTTACTTATTATTCCCCCCCCCCGAATTTTCATCTCTGGAGTAAAATTGTCTTCTTGTAAATAAAATCACTTATTTACATATGCATTCTCTGTCTATGTGTAAATTTTCACCGTATTCTACCCACTCTTGCGCGGTACTGTATTTTCTATATTGAGCAGTGTATTTACACACAGCTATGTGTATATACACACAGCTATGTGTATATTTCAAATTAAAAATTTTGAGAGTGAGAAGTAACATAGTCCTATGTAGGTAGATTTTTCTACAATAAATCGTTTTTAAGCAAGTTATAATATTAAAAATACCAAAAAGATAAACGACCTCTTCATTAACTAACATAAATTTCATTGATTACTCTTACCATACATCAATCTTTGAATTCAAACAATAATGGATTTTATTGTGGTGAGTCATCGTATTCGAAAGCATTTTTTACTACATTTTCTTTACATATATAATTTTTAGATAGATTGAATTACCAAATACCGTTAAGTGTTCAATACATTTGGATTAATTTTAAAAACAAACTGAATATTTAATATTAATAGAAAAAGTAAAAAGTTATAAAGCTATATATGTATATTCAATTTCATCGCATTTCTTATTTCAAAGAAAGTTGTGAGCTAAAATCTTACTGCCAAAGAGTAAAAGATTATTAACTAGCAAAAGATAATTGTTTCATCGATCTTTCTTATCTGAATAAAATAACTTAATTCAATACTTTATCAGTAAATGGGGGAGGAAAGTCAACACAAAATGTTACATATACAAACACACTAAAATTAATTAGAAACAACAGCCATGCACCATACATTTGAAAATTTCTAGGGCACTGTCAATAATCATTAGATTAAAAAATGAGTTTTGATAAACTTAGATAAAGAGCTGGATGGTATCAAGAAATATTAAAAAGCCCGTGAAATGCCAGTAAATGGCTTGGAAGAATGTTATCAATCTCAGCTACAGACTTTTGACTTCTTTACAATAGGAGGTAAAATGTTAATAATGGAATCAATGCTTCACACAATAAGGAGATAAAGGTATGATAACAAAAGAGGCTACCCGTTCAGAGTTGTTACCTCGGAATCACCTGGCAAGGGGCGTCACGCCGTAGATTTCCTTGCGTACAGTCGGCTTCTTCATTAAACGCTTGTTGTAAGCAAATGTTATAAAATTTTTACCGATTGCGTATTGAAAGGATTACTTTTTAATATGAGAGACCTAATCGATTTTCGAAGTAAGTATTTTTTTATAGATGTATTCAATTTTCAGTGCATTTATAATTTCATTTATTCAGTTTTTTAAATTAATTGAGTTATTACTTTTTGTTTTCAAGAATACTTAAAATTAGCTAGTGATTAAGAAATGTAGCTGCGATAAGAATAATTTTTAATATAAGAACTTTATGAATGTATATGTGTGATAGTATTTTACCCAGTGGATATATTTATTTTACATAGTCGGTTGTGGATGTTAGATATCAAATTATAAAGACATTGTGAATATATTCATTTGAGAACTATTATTTGTTCTTCATATTTTTCCTAGAATGCAATACATGGTAATTTGCTTATAAATATTGAATGATATATTCTGTTACTTATTTCCTTTAGCAAGGTAACTACAATGTTATTTATCAAATGTATACTGCTAGATTTTTTTTTATTTGAAAAAATACTATTCATTTCGAAGAAAATGTTCTGAATTAACCCTCATTTTGGCTACCAACACATATTTTATGACCTTATAGGTCTTCAAGATTAGAAAAAATACCCAAAAAAGGTTTTTTAGTGTATATTTTTACAGTCAAAAGAGAATTTTATGCAAATATAAGCAAAAATTAAGACTTTGCACAAAACATGGTAACTCAAAAGAAAATAATGTATTGATGTTTTGTAAATTGAATAATACAGGATATAATTTTATCTGGAGAGAAAATACTATTATTTTGGTAATATGGCTCTTACGTAAGAAGCCATGGTAGATCGAGCTATGAACACTAAAATTTACTTTAAAATTCATTTGTAATTTTCCCTTTAATGCAAATTAAGAAAAAAAAAAAAAAAAACTTAAACTCAATATAAAATAGCAAGTATAGTTTATTCCATATATACTCGTGGGTATTTCAAAAACACATACAGAACATTTTAGGTTAATTAATGTGTTTTGAGGTATTGTGTTTTGAATTATTGAAAAATATAGAAAAAAACTCGTTTTTAGAGCCTTTCCGGCCAGAGAAATTCATGATCAAGTAATATATTAAAACAGCTGTAACTCATTTTCTAAACAAGATATAATCCAAATTTAAACAGAATTTTGAACTTAAGAGATTTAATTTGAATATGAAATCAAAAATATAAAATCATCTTCAAAACACAAATTTTTTGACAAAAATTTGTGTTTTGAAGGAGTACTGTCACTGTAAACAGTTTTCATAAATATTTTGAGGGATTAACAAACATATTAATTAGTATAAGAGTAGTTATGAAAGTAGAAACTGATTATGTGAAAATGTATAACAATAGTTTAACCAAATATAATTAAAAAAGAAGCACTTATTTTCGATTCTGGGTGTTAATCGTCCAGTAAAATAGGCGTTGTGATTTTATTGTCATTATCTTTACAGGTACAATAACTCTATATTATCTTTTGTTTGATATTTGTAATAATTTAATTATTAATTATATAAAGCAAATATATCAAATTATATATTATTAGGAAAATTATATCTATAAAAAGGGAGATTTGCCTTATTTTGCTCTAACGTATCTTACTGTTTTATCAATTTTCGTCTGAGTTTTTATTATTTCATATTTATTGATCTCTCTCTCTCAATTATGTACATTAAACTCAAGACTATAATTTATTATCAATGGTATATGATAATATTTTATACTTTAATTTATATGGTAATTATAAAATGACTTAATTATGCGAAACATATCAATATTTTTGTTCTAGCGAGATCGAAATAATATTTAGCGGATAACTTTTAATTATGAAATCTTTTTCACATATATACCATCGTTTTGTAAATAAGAAAATTTTATTTGTTAAAGAGCAACTCAGTTTTTTAACATCAATTTAAGCTGGTAACTTTAATATTTGTTTTCATTAAAATTATTCCAAAATTTAAATATTTGTTTTCAAAGAATTAAACTGAGTCCTTAGTTTTTGATATTTTAAGAATAAAAGCCTTAAAAATTTTAAATATTAAAAGTACTAAATGTTAAAATCATTGATTTGCTTATTCATATTTTTAGTATTAAAGCGTATGTTTAATGCTTGATGGAAGGTAATTGGAAAAAAAAATCTTTTTGTAATAATTATAGTTAATAAATCTAATACCAATAAGATACAAGCTTACGACAACTTTATATGATAGAATTAAGGTACGAGTGAATCAAACAGAATTTTTTTTATTAAAGCTATTATATGTATGTCCTTACATTATAATGAAAAAGCAAAATGTTGATACACCTGTCAATATATGCTTGATATATAGTACTTACTGAGATTTAGATTGAATTACATTGGTAAAATATCTTTTATTGGTTATAAGAAGTGAAATTGTGTTTCACATAGTAGGACAAGAAACTTTTGAATATTTTGTAGTAATGGATTTTTTCAACTTTCTTGATCATTTTGTACCGATGGTAGATAAATATTCGAAATAAATTAATGAAATATAATATCAGTCGATACTTTTAAATGAAATTATCTGTTTGATAAAAGAAACAGTACTGAACTTTCAGTGCTTGTCAAAAGCTTTGTGCAGGGCGTGTAGGAAAACTACATAGACTGATAAAATTGATAATTTAACGTAATTATTTATCTGTAAAACAGAATCATTTTAACGTTAATCTGATAAGGATATTCTTTTTAACAATAGAATAATCACACAAATAAAACAGCTATAAATGGTTTCCTATTATGTTTTCCCTTATTTTTCGCCTTCAGCAGTTTTAAGTTATTTTTCTTGTTAAAACTTATTTGCAGATGAAGCAATTTTAGATATGAAAAACCAAATGCTAATTGTCAAAATAGTGTCGATTAATAGGGCTGATAATCATATGTCCATTAATTTAAAATTATCTTTTAAATTTCATGTAAGAGCAATTAATGAATTGTTGATGGTGTATGTGATGTTATCGTATCAGTTTTTTAGATGCATCGATGACTTTAAATGGATTTTATTGCAATGAGATGAACTGATAAATATTGTAATATATTAGCGTTTAAAGGTAAATAATAAAAAAAGGTTATCCTTTTGAATTTATTTTCACAGCTGAATTTTGGATAAATTCATCAAATTTCATCCAAATTTCAGTCAAATGATTTGAAAGTTAATAAGACATCAAAGTCTTTTATGGTTGCAGATTTTCAGACATTTCGGGCCCCCCCCCCCCAGAAATTTGTTATAAAATAACACCAAAATTATGTTATAAGAAGTTCTGTCTGTCCCGTTATTGCTGTAGGGTCTTTGATGTCCGACTATTCATTCTTACATTTAAAACGGCCATAAAAGTTAGGGAGCATATCCGAGGTTTACGTATAAATCATAAGTGACATTTTATTGCTGAGTTGTATTATAATATAAATTATAGTTTTTAATTATTTAAAATAACTTTTAATTTTGGAATAAAAAACATTTACAGTTTTTTTTCAATGATTTGTAATGAGTTTCAGAAAATTTTGTTACAATTGCTGATTGTTTGTGTTTCCGTTTGGAGATTTTTGTCTGTGGATATGAGAAAAAAATGCTGGTTTTCACGCATCAGATTCATTTATAACGAGTACTTTCATTTATAATTATATCATTCTGAGATTTCTTATTGTTTTCATTTATCCATTCTCTTTGAATTTTCTAACAGAAAAGGAAAAAAAAAAGAGAAGACTTTAAATTTTTGTTACATTTTGATTTCACTTAGAATTAAATTTTTTTAAAAAAATAGCATAAGATTGTTTCTGAATATTTAAGTAAAATAATGGCTGTTGTAGAAAATGTTAATTTTAGATAATAGAATGAGTGTGTGCGTACATCTCAGAATTTATTACTAATTTTAGCAGATGAGTCTTTTTCTTTCTTGTCATGAATAAACCTGATTTTATATTTGAAATTAAATTTGTATTCAAAATCAAATTTGAAGAGACTTATCCATGTTATTTATTCATAATTTCAATTATTTAAATAAGGAGAAGAAAATGTTATTCCCCCCCCCCAAAAAAAAAAAAAAAAAAAAAAAAAACAACTGATATAGTATTATGCCACGCCATATTCTTTTTTAAAAGTTCTTGAAACTTTACTAAAATATTACTTTTAGTTTGATACTCAAAATTTTGTTTCATTGGAATTATTTGAAAATATATCTGAAATTTGTTAATGATATAATTTACGCTTTCTGCTTTAAATTTCTACAAAAACTAAAAGTTTAATTTCTAGATTAGTATACCGTAAAGTTTGTAATAAAACTTCATTTACAGCAAAAGTCTATTTTTTTTGTCTATAATACTTAGGAACGCAAGATTTAAACAAGATAATAGCTTGCTTTTTTTGTTCATGAATATGCATGATGATTCATAGTTGCCAAATGATGAAATTAACCAAACATGAAAATAAAATTCACAAGGAAAGGGATTGAGTGAAGCAGATGATACAATAACTCGTAGTGAAAGTATAATTTTCAAAGTTTTAGGTCATCGTAATTCTATGCTACCCAAGTCGGGAGATAGACATTAAATATGATAAGTATTCGGGACTACTAGGATATTCAAAGATGACTTATTCTCAATAAATGTTTATGTACATACCTATAATTTTTACATATAAGAATATCGCCAATAAACTTCGTTAACAAGAACTAGTTCTTTTGCTTATATACAAAAAATTGGAATATAAATTGTCATTCTCAAAACTGAGCGAAAAGATAAAATCAATCTCATCATGTTATATGCAGTGATAAATGTTTGGAGATGATAGCTCATGAGGAAACCAAAATAAATATATATGAGAATTTGTATGATTTAATATACTTTCTAGCCTTTATTTGGTTGATAAAAGTGTAAGAGTTTTAAGATAATATGTGGGAGATTTCAAGCAAGGTCCCTGCTATCTTATTGTTTTTAGACGGAGCACAGAGCTCTGTAGCCTACATAAAACATTAAAAAGAGTTTGATATTTTATGGGAAGTTTTAATAAGACAAATTTGGATTTTTTTGTATTAAGAATGCATTTATCTCAGATCTAGTGATATGATAAAGTATTTATATAACGTGCTTAGCTTTTAAGCAAATGAGACCTAAATTATTATTCATCGAGAAATATGAAAATTGCATTACAGTTTGTTCCATCTTTAATATTATTAGAGATTAGAAAATTATTTATAATAAATGAAAGGAAGAGACTGATTCTTTCTATAGCTTTTTAGGTGGAAATTAAAGCAGATATGGATTTAAACACTATACTTTCAAATAAAACACTCAATTCTGTAAAGGCGAAATTTTATCTTTTTAAATGGTACTATGCATAGAAATGAAATGCATAGAATCTATTCTATAATCTTTTATTTCGAATCAGGTGTAACTTTAATTTAGATATGTCATAACTAATTTGATTATCACTCATTTATTATTAGTAAATATCTAATTGGTTTAAAATGAGAATTCTGATAATCGCTTAGAGCCTCCTGTGGTATGTTGATTTGTCACCTTCTTATGATCTCAATTTGATTACGTTTTGATCAATTAAAGTATTATGCATGTTTGATTTTTAGGTTAAGAAAAAGATTGGTTTTTAATGGCAATAATGTTTTTAACAAATGAACGAATGCCTTATATAGGAATTTTAACTTATCTGAACTATTTGTACCATCAAAAATGCGGAAGATTTTTGTATTCTTATAATTTTATAGACAAACATATTTTTTCGCTTTAGTTTTATTTTCTTCAGATATCTCTTTTAAGCTCCCCTTACACTAGTATTACTGAAAATTATAATCGTTCTGTAATTTATTGTGCGTAATATATCCTTTGAAATTTGAAATCATTTCAAATGTATTCATATTGAATGGAAAAGTACTAACGGTACTGAAATTATTTCAACGCTTCATATTATATTTAACGAAATATAAACGTATTGTGTGAATGAAAGTATTTATTCTTGAATAATTGATAAAAATATCAATAACAATACCTCTCGCTTTTTTTAATTTTTTTTATCAAAATGAAATTAGTGCATCACTTGTCAAAACTCACAGCAGAAAGTGATATATTCTGACATCTTCGACAATTTTAATATCAATAAAAGGAAATGAAAGAATCTGTTCGTGGCATACCTAACTATCAAATTAAAATGAAAAATAAAATAAATATCTTTCATAATATTATGAAGTTTTAAAAGTTATGATTACAGTCATAACTTGTATTCGAATTTTGAGGTTTTTTTTAAAAATGTTTCATGGGAGAGAACTTATTACAATAACTCTTCCATCAAAATAATAGCCTGAAAGTAAAAGACATTTGAAATGTTGGAAAATGAAAACTGAAACACATATTTTTACAGGTTTTACATTTTCGTCCAAGTTATTCTTTGCACCAACACATTTTCTAAGTATATTTTTTTCCAGGCAACACCTTCATAATATTTATTTCAAATATTTATTTTAAAACAATCCAATACCGAAATATAAATATCCGCAAACACGTTGTAACAAGATATAATTTATTATTAAAATTACAAAATTCGTGATTAAAGTTTGATGTATCTTGCAAAAAAATATTGCTTTGCTTGCCCTTTGAGACAATAATTTAAAAGTAATTGTTTAGTTTGGTAGCATTGTGTTTAGTTAAGAGTTAATAACAATAACTTTAAACGTTTATTTAAAATAAAATTTTTAAATAAATTATCAACAAACAAAATATAAATTTTAGTTATGTTGAGTCAAGCTGCACTGATGTTCAAAATTAAGATAATTTTTTCTTTTGATTGATTATCTCACGAAGAAGTGGACAAATTTTAATGAAATTGGGTGTATTCATGGAGTAATATAATGCAAAAAAATCACAAAAGAATCGCTATAATCCCTCATAGAATACACGTATGATCGCACGAATATGATTCATCAGCGTAGGAAAGTTTAAAAAATAGGCTACAAGATGGAACAAAAAATAAATTAATAGGAAGAAGGGTCCACTCTTTTAAGTTATAAGGCTTTCACAACGCGAATTCATGTTAGAAAGGAGACAGTTTGAGTTCTAGTAGAAGTCTGTTTCAATAGTTCAAAGAAGGGGAAGGCGGATTACAGTTACTCTCCAAATGGCATCCCGAATATGCTTTACAGGGTTAATGCCTGAAGATTTTGGCTATCCGATCCATTAGATGAATATCTTCACTTTTCAGAAATTCATTGGTCATACAAGTCCTTCGTGAAGAAAAGCGTCATCGTCCATAAAAATCAAATGAGGACCAACTATCCTCCTAAAAAGGCGAATATGGGATTCTAAGATTTCATTCCTGTCCCAGAAGTCACAAAGCCTGTTTCAAAGACATGGAAATCTGTGCACCCGTCTGATACGATGCTTGCCCAGACCATGAAGTTTTCACTGCCATATTAGTCTTTTTTCTGATGTTAGAGAGCTTTTATTGGGTCAATGATTTCCTCCAAATGAAGGTACATCGAGAATATCAATGTTAAGCTGATTACGGACTCATCCGTTAATAAAACAATCTTCCATTGGTCTCTGCTTCAATGTCGATGTTCCCTGTACCATATTAAGTGAGCTCTTCTGAGAGCGGTAGTAAGTAGGAAGCAAACAGAAGGACTTCTTGCAAAAAGACCTCTGCTGTGTAGCCTTCTAGATACAATAATCCTTAAAACTTAGATTACTGGGGCCACGTGAAGCTAATGAAGTAGCCGAGAAGTTATTGAACTCCTGCAATGCTATGCTGAATGAACAAATATCGATCTTCAATGGTCATTGCGGAGTCCTTGCCCAGGACTTCTCTCTAAGGAACTGGTTTCATTAAATGCTTTCCATAAGCTGCAAATAACGCTGGGTGTTTCATTAAAATCTCTTGCAATTTACACTTGAGACAACTTTGCCTTAGTCCCTCTAAAACTCAACTCCTCATTCCATTATGCAAAAATTGGTACTTACACATTTAAATTGTTTGCTTTCGAGTCCCACCATATGGTGGGGGAAAAAACACCTCCACAAATGTCTCCGAGGATTGCAAACGAGCGAAGAGTGAAAGTTGGGTTTATAAATCACTTTCTTTTAAATTTATAGCTCGTACTCACGCAGTCAACACTAAAAATTCATTTGCTTCTTTGTTAACAAGCATTAATTTTATCTTTCATTCAGCTTTTCGAAAAATGTGACTAAATATCTTAAATACTTAACTTTTGAACAACGGTCTATAAAACATTGCTCAGAACGAATTATGCACCATTACTTAATTTGACAGTGAATTGCTGAATTTTTTATAAACTCTTTCAGTTTGATGCTCATTTTTTATGCAATTTTTTTAAGGATCGCCTTCTTTTCTTTTCAGAATGTGCCATTTTGATATCAGTTATTGTAATAGTGATTCAGGATTGCAGTTGTATTCCTCAATTTACATGCCCAACTCAAGAAGGTAAGCAATTAAATTAAGCTGACGTGCATGAAAAGTTATAACATTATAATAAGAAATCCAGGAGAATATATAATAGTATCCAAATTGTTACTCTAAATGTGTGAAGGAAAAATGGAAAATGAAGAATCGATGAAAATTTAATAAAAGTGATATTAAAATCTGGAACTTATGATACGTATTTTTTTCAGAAATATTATGCGTTGAACTTTTTAGGTAGAAAAAAAAATAGATAAATATATATTTCAAACATTGAATTGAGAAATTATGAGTGTAAAAATTCTGTCATCTCCTTTTATTGGTAAAATAGAGTGTCTGAAAATGCTAGTACTTTATTTTTTAAATAGGAATCGTTCTTTGTTTTTAATAGCAATTTATAATCGAGAAAATGTAGTTATCACACACTGTTACAGAAATAAACTAATTTCATTGTTTTAGAGATGATTGGTATGTAAAAGAAAGTTCAACTAATAATATGGTAAGATAAAATTGGTTTATAGTTTCATGACTCCAGGATAGTAACGCAGAAAGAGAAATTGGGATAATAATGTCTAATTTGACAAAGGACATAGAAAGAAAAATTCTTGAATCAAATTTTGATGATTAATTTCAAGGAAAAAAAATTATTGCAATATTCTGTTATTTTGCTTAGCATAATTAAAATTAATTAAAAACAAATGAATGAAAGTGTTAAGATTTCTATTTTTAAACGTATTTTTGAATTCAATGAGAGTTTAAATGTATAAAAACATGAAAAAATTTATAAAAATTAGCTTTTACAATCTATCATTATTTTTTTGGTTTATTCTAACCTCGGTTTGTAATTTTATTTTTTGTAATTATTGTAATTATTATGTTTGTAATTATTGTAATTTTGGTTATTATAATAATTAAATACTAGCTTACTTTATAAATAAATGTATGTAACAGAATTCAGCAAACATTTCATGGCAATCTTTTAAAATATGTTTAATTTTATATTTATTTAAAATATTTTTATGTTTACTCCTCAGTTACTGACTGTTTATATACACTAGTTATTGTCTTGATAAAAGTTTTCTAATATCATGTGAAGCTGAATATCACGTGGTATCGCTATCAACGAATAACTATTTACTTCTGAATGTACGATGATAGTTCAAACAATATTTGATTTTGACGACAGATGACATTGTTAAGGCAAGTTGGTGTTACCATCTGTTAAAGGATGCCAAAGCAAATTTGGTTCTGATTTATAGGTTAACTTTGATTTGGCATCCATTTAGTACCCTATCAAAATTTGATTGCTTCCGCGTCGAGTTGTCACCATTCATGAGACCTGGATTCATTATTATACACCAAAAACCAAGCAACAATCAAAGAAATGGGTTGCTTCTAGTGAATTTTCTCCAAAGAAGTCCATGACCAGCGCTATCGGCACGAAAAATTTTGGCGACTATTTTATTTACATGTGTAGGACGTTTTTCTCATGGACTTCTTAGAAAAAGGAAAAACGATAACTGGGTAATACTACAAAGATTTAAGTGCCATTCTCATTTACCATTCCCAATACAATATATACCATTCCTAACACGGGTACTCTTTTAGCCACCCACGTAACTTAATTTTGCTTCTTTGAAACAAAGTTAAATCAAACTTTATCCTCATTTAAGCAATACAATTTCATTTAAATTACGAAACAATTTGCAGTAAAGGAATTTTAAAATATGGTAGCACCTCTTTTAAGGAACATTTCTACTTAAGGGACAATTCGGTAGGTTCCAGTCCCTTTGAAAATAGTATAAGTACATACTTCTTATTAAGGGATATCTCTATTTAAGGGACGAAATGTCTGGTCCGGTGGCCTGCTATTGTAGTTCAATTTATTTTTGACCCACTTGTTTCATCATTTAGAAAACTTTTTCTGAAACTTCTGAGCAAAAAAGCGTTTAGATTTCTGCAACAGTCAATATAATTTCTTTCACTTTTTTCTCGTATATGAATTGACATTGCCTTATGATCTCTTTTATTTAATTAAACACGTGAAAAAATGTTTGCAGGAAACTAGAAGGACAAATCAAATTTCTTATAAGTTCAATTTTTACAAAGCAAAAGTGTAAGATATACTGTCCTATCATTCCTAAAATTTTCAATCCATACTTAGATTTAATACCATTTCTTCAATGTGTTGAAATTCCGTGATAGATTTTGACACTAGTAAACTTTTTTAAGTAGAATAAAGAATCTTCTGACCTTAGAAATCAAACATAATTTTCGAATATTATCCTTCAATTTATATGGAGAGTGAAATGATCACTGTAAATCCATCAAAAACGCAACAATAAAACTGGTTACTAGTAGTTTCATAATGTTATTAAGCTTGTAGAGAAAATTATAGACTTGTATTTATATAAGCGAAATAAAGAAAACGATTCTTATCAAGTGATTACTGAATTACTGATAAAATTTTTATTAAAAACTAAAGTTCAATATTTATATTTGAGCAGCATGATGATAACATTTTTTGGTAGGATAATGTAAATCGTTTATAGATTATTCTTATTTCAGTTATAATTAATTGACTTACCAGATGAGAATAATTGATATGAACTCTTATTAATCATATTTACCATAATTTTCGGAAATTTTGCTGAATAAAAAATATTAAAAAATGATATTGAATTAACCATTTTTGTATTTTCCCGTCCATAAATTGCATTGTGATACCATTCGTAATTTAAGTGGACCCTTAATTTAAGTTAAAGAAATTCTGCACATACTAATATACACATTTTTACTCGAACATTATAATTTCATATTTTCTCATCTAAAAATGCAACTCTGATAGTATAATGAATGATATTTTTCAAAGAATATATTTTATTTTGGGGCTTCACTTCCATTACAGCCAAGCATTACAGAAAAGAATGAGCAAACGCTTAAAATTGCTATTTCTCAGTAATTGAGAACAATTTTTAGTTGTTAAAAAACTTGAAAATAAGCTGAAATTTATGTAATATATATGAACAGTTCCATTTTTTTTAAAAAAAATCAAAACGAATTTTTTTTTTAAAAAAGAAGCGTTTATGGGAAATGTTGAAATGTTCTTATTTAATGAAAAAAAAAAAAAAAAAAAAAAACAATATGAGGGACTTTTAAAAAAGCTTGATGAGATTCAATTTGTGTCTTCAATCTATAACAAATTCTTTGTCGAAGTCGAAAGATGAATTTAATGCATCTGTTTAATATAACGCTCTACATTAACCTCTTCTGGAATCGTTATGTCAAAGTAACATGTAATCAAGAGAGGAAATTGCATTCCATGTTTATTAGAGAGAACACACAGAGAGAAAGAGTTGTTTCACTGATTCATTTTTTTTTCAATTTCAAAGGAAGTTTGAAGGAATTATAAGACACTGAATATGAGTATGGCTTAATATAAAGAGAAAAAGCGAGAATAGCATATTTTTGTTGTGTGTTGCAAAGTAAAGCTCGAGCAAATCGTAGGCTGATGAAACGAGCACTGTTTTGTAAGCTCAACATCACCTGATAGTCTCAATTAAATACTGTTTCATAATGGTGCCATTTTTTAGAATGCTATCCAAACCAAATCTTTTATTGATAAGGATTAATGGTTTGTGATAAATCAGCAATAATTCAACATCATCAAAATTATATTCTTTTCTAAATTCAAAATAGTACGAAGGTAGCTCAAAAAGTACTCGTAATATTTGAAGACAGATGATATCATTAAAGTAAATGGATGTTACTATTGGGTGCTGTCCTTTGTTAAACGGAGATGAAATAAATTTGACATTGATTCATAAGTTAGTTTTGATTTGGTTGTCATTTGAGGTCAGATCAAAATTTGATTGCTGCCGCTTCGAGTTTTCGACATCCTTTTGCGTCGAATTATCACCGTCGATCAAGGTTACACACCGTAAAACAAGCAAAATTCAAAGCAATAGGTCATTTTAGGTTAATCTGCTTCAAAAAAGGTGAGTATATCAGTGGACGAAAAAGTATGACGAAGAATTTCTTAGGTGAGAAAGGCATCATGATCAAGAATACGAGTAATTGAGACTTAGATAGCTATTGAGTGAGTCATGATGCCTAATAAAAACAAATCATTTTAGATGCTACGAGCGTCATCTATTGGATTTTTTAAGGACTTAATGACGACCTTTTTAATGACTTTATGTATGACTTCTCTGAGAAACACCAATATTCTAACACTATAGCATATTTCTTTTTGAAATTAAGATCCTGATATTTCTTTCTCATGCATCTTAATTTCACGTTACCGACAAAGTTTTAAATTTTAAAACACGTGCTTTTAAATTATATGATTTACTTTATTTATATGATACCAGTCACGAGAGTTGCTAAAAAAGAACCCTTTTTGACGACAGAGGAAGTTGCTAAAACAAGTTGGAGTTATCTTCGCTGGCTGCCATCTGTTATAGAGCCCCCAAACAAATTTGACACTGATTCATAGATTTGTTTTGATTGGATAACCCTTTTATACCCATTCAAAATTTGATTGGAGCCTATTTGAATTATTGTCGTCATTTTGTGTGAAATTGTCACCTTTGAGGAGACCTGTTTAAATCAATATATACACTGTGGAAACCAAGCAACCATAAATATAATAGGTCGCTTCCAGTGAATCTGCTTGAAAGGAAACGAAGACGATCTCATCGGTCAGAAAAGTTATAGCGATGATTTTTGGGCGCACGAAGGGCAATATACTCATGGACTTCTTAGAAAAAGGTAAAACGATAACTGGACAATTCTGCAGTGAGTTACTCCATTCCCATTCCTAACATGTGTTCTTTTTGAACCACCCTCGTATATAATTTTTATATAAGAAAAGCGTATATATGGACTCTTATAATTCCTTGGATTTAAGAATTCCCAAGAGAAAGTTTATAAGTAGCTTTTTGATGAAATTTTCTTTAATAATCGGTATAGTTTTGATACAATTTGATTAGTTAAAACTTTCACTGGCAGACTTTTAAAAAAATACTTTTATAATTTAGTTCCACGAAAGAATTCCATTCAGTACATTAATATTCCCGAACAATCCCTGTTGCATCGAAATCTTTGAAATTTCTTTACTTGATTACTTTTACTAAAAGGGAATAATAGTTTAAAGTTGTACCAGTAAAAATTGTTTCATCACTTTTTGGGGTTTCCGAAGATAATATGTCTGGCTATAGAATCATTAATCACACAAGGGATTCATTTAAAAAATATATATAGGACTTGCTTTATATGTCCTGTGGGCTCTCTTAAATTGATGGAGTGGTTAAGTGTATTACAAAATAGAATATTATTTTCGCTTTTGACGTTTTGTTTCATACACCTTTTTTTAAAAAAAAATATGTGGTCTGTGGGATGGTTGAAAACTAAACTCATCATTTATCTTCAGTTATTCAACATTTTAAAGGTTTTATTTTTCACTTTTTCTCTCACTTTTTTAATTAAGCTTTCCCAAGAGAATTTCCAATAATTTTTTTATGCCAAAAACAGTGATGTAAGAACATTTTGTTATAATCTTTTTGAACTTGTCTATTTTGTTTTTATCATTCTTATAATCTTATACTATTTTTTAAATTTATATTTGAATTAAACTTTTTTTTAAATCTGTAATTACGTTTTTTGGGACGGGATATAGATACAAAGTTCTTCTGTAACTTATTTTCTGCAAAAATAAATAAATCTATATTTTCCCGTTATTATATTCGTTGGATCAAAATATTATTCATTTTACTTAGAAATGGTACACATTGCAAAATAAATTTCATAAAAAGACGATTTATTCTTGTTAATTGGTATTTCCATTTTCTAGTATAATGAGATGCAAAGCCTTAAGTTTTCGCATCTTTTGGAAGATAAAAACTATTTAATGTTATATTTTGAAAAGATACATACACATTAAAGTATCTTGCAAAATTAAGAAAATGCATTTTTCACCATTATTGCTGATTTTTATTGAAGAAAAATGGTTCTGAATTTAAATACTGTTTTGGTAAAGATAAGAAAATTAATAATTTATCTCCGTGAGACATCTTACTAGGTGTGGGTGTTAAATAACGAGACTGAAGCTGTAAAACATTTTATTTTGATATCATACATATCTACTTATTATCACTTTCAGTATACACCCTTTCAAAATCAACACAACACTCCTCTATCCAACAAAGCTCTATGTGAATCTTCTATTGTTAGAAACAGTGCTGGAAGTGTTTTTCTGTCAGCTACTTCAGGACGCGTGTCGCTTTCTCTTTCATAGCTTTAATGGACTCAATTTTTTTCCCTTTTAATGCAGATTTCGCATTAGAAAACAAATAGAATTCACATGGCGCAATATCTAAGGAATAAGGAGGAGGATCTAACGATGGGATGCTATACTTGGCTAGAAATCTCTTGACACACAATGTGGAATGATCCTGCGCATTGTCTTGGTGGAAAAATATGCCATACGGATTCCTTGTTAATTCCTACAGTCTCAGCAATCGCACGAAAACGTAACAGATGGTCAGATCGAACCATATTATCGATCATTTCAATTTTGTCTTCCCTTTTTGACTTGGAAGGGCAATCAGAGCGTGAATCATAACGTCTTATCGGCCATATTGAAAACGCTTAAGACACTCAAAGACACGTGAGCGCGATAAAGATGAATTGCTATTCACTTCTTTCAATAAATTATAAGCTTCTGTGACGGTTTTTCTCAAGTGTTTCATGTCGCCGCAGTAACCTAGTGGTCATGGTCAGGGACTCGCGGTCTGCAATTTTCATCGAGTCATGGATTCGAGCCTTGATGCTACTAAAAACCCGCTTTGCAGCTGGAGATGATGCATGTTAAATCTATTGAATCTGAAAGTCCTCCCATTGGCTTGGTGTGGAAGTTAGGAGGGGGGTACCAGCTCAGGTGTCATCCTGTTCACTTGACTTAGGTTCAAAATTATGAGGTCCGTCACCAATAGCCCTCGTGTTGCTTCTAGTACGAAGTTAATATAAACAAATCCAAGTTTCATGTGAAATTTCAGAACAATTCGTTGCTCTGTTGCTACACTTATCATTTTTCCGGTGGGGAAAAAAAAAAAAAAAAAACCCTCTAATGTGAACGCAGATTACGGGTATATGGATTTGTGTTCACAGAAACGACAGGCACTGCATTCGAAAGAGGAGGCTTCGCACTAAACAGCTGTCGATCATTGGCGTTTGGCGCAGGCGTACTTCTGTAGCAGTGTCAGTCTCGTTATTTTATAGACATACCTCGTATCTCAGGAATTTATATTGGGTTGTGAAACAAGCTTTAATCTGGAAGTCATATAATTGTACTTTATCACATAATTCATTTGAAATATAAATGCACGACTCTGGTTACAGTATTTTATTATTCTACGTTAATTCCTAAAGATATAAAATCTTTGAAATTAAGTTGATTTTGATTATAACACATTTACTTAGCCCTCTACTACGAGAAGGGACTCTCTACTGGATAACACAGTAACTGCGGTAGTCTAGTGATCATGGTCGCAGACTCGCGGCTCACGTTGTTTTCGTAGAGTCGTGGGTTCGTAAAAGCTATTTTACTAAATTGTAGTGAACATTAAAAAAATTTTTTTAAAGAAAAATAACTATAATCACAGAAAAAATAATGAAACATTCATATTTACTACATCTTCATACTTTTAAAATTAAATATCTTTAGACAATTATGCTCGAATAGTGTTTCGAAATTTTTTTACTCATTAACTTACAGAAACTGCTTAAAAATGCTCTATATATTACACATGTATACAAAGTAATAATAAAATATACATAACAGTACACTAAATTGAAAAAAAAAATTAATAAAAAATGGTAGTTAGAAGCAAATATGTCCCTAACCAAAAATTTCCTTACCTGAATAACTAGACTTAAACTACCTAACTTAAACTAAAGCCAAGTAAAATTACACAAGCATGATTTGATACAGTTATATATATATATATATATTTAAACAATAGTTTAGTTATTTATGAAATGGAAGTGAAAGACCGTCTAGCAAAATTATTAAAGTAGTAAAATTGATTGTTTTATTTCTTTTAGGAGATCCGCTGCCAGATCTTCCAGCAGCCTACTCAACTAATATGAGGATCAACTATATAAAACAACAAAAAACAGTCGACGCTAGACAAGTTGTAAATATAGATGGAAGTAAAATGTCTCTTGAATTGTGGGCTGATAAGCGACATGTTAAATACATACAGCATGGATATCAACTGCTAACAATAAAATACAACAGTGATAGTGAGTTTTGAATATAAAAAAACTTAGCCTTTTTATTATTTCATTCACTATAAAGCATTAATAGACTCTAGAATTTCAAACAAAATTAATTACTAAAAAAGAAGATTGCATTATGAAGTAAATATCTGTAGTATGAAAAGCATGTGTTTTATTTACATTTTCTAGTATGTTTTGCTTAACAAGATGTAACAGTTATATATATATATATATATATGAATATATTATGAATTAAGAACTTGGTAGAACAAATTTTTCAGATATTCAGCTTTAACAAGGAATCGAACATAAAAAAACTATGAAGTTTTAGTGATTTTATTATTCTTATGAGCCAGAAAAAAATAATTTTAAATCTAATGTATGTAAAAAAAGAATATTCTATGGGTTAAACTTTTGAAAAATGCAACATTTTTATTATTTCCTTATTGCAGTAAAAAAGATTTAAGTTGGGTTTCACATATGAATTAGACGTAATTAATAAATTTATAGTTGATCAAAGAGAATTAAAAATGAATTTGATGAATTATTTTACCATTAAGATCATTTTAAAACTGAAATAGCACTAATAAGACTAAAAGTAAAATTTAAAACCTTTTTATTAACGCTAGCTTTGTGTAACGGCCGCGATATTCCAGTTGTCACAATAGCTAGCTCTAACGGTAAGGCTTCTGTCGAGTCGTGGATTCGAGTGTTGATGCCATTCAAGGCACGTCATGTAGCATAGGTGATGCATGTTATATCGGTAGAGGCTCAAAGTCTTCACTTTAGGAAGGTAAGGGAGGTAGGAAAAGGGGTGCCAGCTCAGGTGTAGTCCTCGTCACCCAAACGAGAATCAGCATTACGAAGTCCATCACCAGCAGTGCTAGTGTTGCTTCTAAGTTAATAAACAATAATTAGCATTTGTATATAGTTTATATTGGTTTTTAGATACTTTTTCCCTTTATACTTCATATTTTAAATGAAAGAAATAAGAATACTTTGTCTAAAATTTATCGATTTAATCGGAATGTTGCTTCCTTATGCAAATATTATAATATATTTAACTAATATACACTCTATAACCAATAATAATAATAATAATAATAATAATAATAATAATAATAATAATAAACGTTGCACCAAGAAGGAGTTGTCTGATGGAAACAAATATTGGTGGATAGGAAAATGATGTACAGAATAGAAAATGATTAAGACTTCAGAAAAATTGAATGATTTTTTTCAGAGTTATATAGTTACAAAGTAACGAGCTCAACAACGTGTTGACCCACCTCTAGCCTGGATGCAAGCTGCCACACGACGTGGCATAGAGTGATAAAGCTCCCTGATGATCTCCTGAGGTATTTCTTGCCAAATTTGCTCCAATTGTCGGGCTAGGTCATCACCATTCCCTGGTAGATGCAGTTGCCTTCCAATAATATCCTAGTCATGCTCGATTGGAAAGCGATCTGGATGGACAAGGAAGTGTTTGACAAGCTGTAAGACAGTTCATAGTAACACGTGCCATATGTGGTCTGGCATTATCTTGCTGAAAAATAAGGTCAGGGTACTGCAAAAGGAACGGTAGCAAAACAGGTCTCAGAATGTCGTCGATGTACCTGTGTGGAGTGCAATAATGTAAACAGGATCTGCAAGCTGTCCTGAGCTTCTCTAGACACGTCTTCGATGATTGTCAGGACACAGTTGGAAATGGGATTCGTCACTAAACACCATACGTCCCCAGTCAGCATCCTTCCCACCTGATCGGGCCATTGTAATATGGCTCGACACAGTGCAGGCGTGAGTGTCAGGTTGCGTAGCGATCGGTACGAGTGTAGATTTCGCTCTATCAGCCGTCTGTGAATGATCATGGTGGATACACGTGTACGGGTCGCACATCTGATGGTTGATAACGATGAATCTGGCGCTGTGACAGCTGATCTGACAATCACTCTGTCCTCGCTATCTGCTGTGGTCCTAGATCGACCGCTACCATCATGAAGCTGAAATCTGCCACTGTCCAACCATTCTTGCCAGCATCTTCTAATCGCATCATCGCTTCGATCTATATGACGAGAGATTCTCCGGTTTGCTCAACCTGTTTCTTTCAGTCCGATGATACGACCTTTCTCAAACTCTGACATTTGCTCGTAATGAGCTCGAATCCTGTGGAGAGGCTTTTTTTTCAGGCATTGAAAGGTATCCTAAATCACAATGCAACAGAAAATTAGACCATCCGATTGAGAATCGCTTCTTATATACACCTACTGAGTGCGCAGTTCCGATGCACTGTAGCTCCCTCTATTTATTAATTGGATACCAAATTTTAATCATTTGCATGTTCGATCCAAAAGCCTGAATATGAAATTTCATTCCAATCGGAAACTACTTCTTGGTGCGTCACTTTTTTTTGTTATAGAGTGTATATAGAGAGCTAAATTAATAATATCCACAAGTGCTGTAGTTAAAAGTTCCTAGGTAGCTTAGGAATCGTGGACTCGCGGCTTCCGTAGTTTTCGACATGCCGTGGGTTCTAGCCCTAAATATTACTTAAGATCCAATGTGTAGAGAGGCTGATGCATGCTAAATCTGGTCGTGACTCCAAGTCCTCCCGTTGGAGCGTTGTAAATGTTTGGAGAGGGAAGTGCCAGCTCAGGTATCATCCTCGTCAAAATCACGAGGTCCGTCTTCAATATCTATAGCTTAGTTTCTCAGTGCAACGTAAATAAACACTAATTTTATCACACATTATAATTAAAATTGTAAAAAAAAAAATAATAAAATTTATAAGGAATGCCAGTTTCTGTTAAGTTAAAATTGAGATATATAATTCATTCTTTGATATTTAAAATAAAATATTTCATTGAAACAAAGAAATGATTATGAATCGATTTCATAGTTATGCGGTCATAATTTTTAAAGCCAATAAGAAATTACAAATTTAATGAAATGTATTCAAAATAAATTATATATATTTATATATAAATGAATTTTTTTTGCTTTTAAAATTCAGGTAATCCTACATGTACTGTGCAAAAATTGTCAAATTTGGATTACATTCTCGAAGAGGAAGATGCTGGACCTAGCCAGATATTAGAAACTTTATCTGTAGCATATCATGAATATAAACCTCGATTTGTTATAGCCGATGTGAACACAGAAAACGGTGTACTCGTCAAGAAGTGGGAAGTTTGTCTTCGAGCACTGAAAGTGAATGTTTCTCTTTCCTTCACGGGTAAATATTTTTTTTTTTATCTTTAAAATTAAAACATGAATAATATTCGATAATTACAAAAAAATATTACCATATAATTTTTAACTAAACTGTACATTAAAATTTTTTAAGACAGAAAAATTAAAGTTGAATTTTAATATTCTAACTATACATTCATCACTATAATTCACTTCCAATGTTAACCTATTATAGGCCGAACGTGCGTAAACTCAACTTTTCAAACTAATTTTTTTTGAGGTCGTCATAGGCAATATTCAGCACTTCTGGTCTCTATAATATTGCTTATTTTTTGGGTTTATAACGTCTGAGCATATATATAGTTTTTTAAAATTAATCAATTATTAAAATTTATTTAATAAATTAAACTTTTTGTTATTTTTTAAATTCTCAATTAGCCTTTGTTTTTACATTTTAAATGTACTTAATAAAAATTTTTGGAAATTTGGGTTGATTTATTACCTTGGCCAGTAACGGGTTAATGACTTTTTTCTATTATTGAATTTTATATAAAATATGGTACTTGATTCATGGTCAAACAGAACTAATAAATGACATATTTCTTTATTTAATTTTACTTTGTATTTTTTAATTAATGTTAAAAACTTATACATTTTTATTATAAGACTCACTGAAACACTATGAGTTATTTTTAAATATAACATTGAATGTATTTTCTGAAAAAACAATTACTTGTAAAATAATAATATTTAAAATATATTTAGAGTCCTATGTGTTCAATTATATTCTTAAGATTGTTATTGGAAAAGGTGTGTTTGAGGGAGCATATTAGTATAGGTATGAATGCGGTATTTCTTCTCACATTTCTTTATATGTATTTCGATAAAGTTACAGCACATATTTATATTTACATACATGCATTACATATTTTTAACAATTTTCATTCTTTTTTGTTTCAAATTCAATTAGTGGAAACTTTAGATATTGGTATTTTCAATATACTCTAAAAAGTGTTGCATATTTAACTATCCAACTATTTATAGGTTTCCAGTTGTTAAATTAATTACATTATTTTAAGTAATGATTTTATCTTATTAAATATATACGATATAAATGCGTACTTAATTTACACTAACATAGAGTATTTAGAGTTATTTTTCATTTAATCAAGCGATTTTCTCTCATTTTTTTGGTAGTAATAATAAAAAAATGTTATTTAATATTTATTCTTATTTTTAAACCCTAAATTTTCAAGAATAATTTAAAGTTTGATTTGCTGCAGAACTATTGTAAACATATATTTGAGTTATAAAATAAAAAGCACATTAATGAAATAACATGAATTTAGATAAATTCAAACTTGAATAATGCTCATTAAATGAAACAAAACATAAGAAACGAAATACAGTTTTTTGTTTTAATTTTCTTCTCAAGATAGTTATTTAAATTTATAGTTTAATGCAGATAAAAAAAATTAACCATGCTTTTTCCTACACATTTAGTGGATCGAATAGCTTACTTTTTCACTCAATATACTTAAAATGCTTATTTTATACAACGCAGCAAAATAAGTTACACTTTTTTTTCTCATTTTGTAATTGTGTTCGTATGCATGACAAATCATAAAACGTGATCTTAAATTACGAACTCAAATTAAGAAAGTCAAGCCTTGAATTGAGAGTTATCAGGTATTTTTCCTAGAGCTTTTATCTAAAATTATCATTTTTTTGGGTTGAATCTTTAAGCAAATGATTGTAACTGTTACATATCTGTATCTGTATCAAATGGGAAGATGAAATACTTATATCATAATACAGAATATAATATTTTTCGAAACACCTGCCAGTTTTAGATTTATATTAAGTATAGATTTTATAAGTTGATACGTAGGGCTCATTTAAAACATCCTGTTATCCCAACCATTAGATATTAAGTTAATTAATATTGTTGCATTTAAATAAATCAAATATACTGAAGATTAATAATTTAAAAAATAGTAGAATAAGGAAATAAAAATTGTAAAAGCTCAAACTCTAATATGAAACATTTCATTCCTGTTTATATTTTTTTTATCATATTAGGCGCATTATTCGATGCATTTTTTATTAGATTAATCAAAAAAATAATTTTAAAATGTTTCTACTTCATCCTAAAATTTTTTTTATCAATTTTGCAGAGTTGAATTGGAAACAAGGTCACACTTCAGTCCTTCATAAAGGTAAATACCCAGTCTCTGCAGAAGCTCAGATAAAAGATGATTTCATGGTGGTATTATTTAATAACTTCGATCCTGTCATGCCCCCCGATACAGAATTTCAGGTAAATATTAATGAATTTGTTATACATAATTGTTAAGCATACTAAAATAGCAATGAATGGCTTAGTGTTTGTAAAGAGTAAAGAAATTTGAATGATTTACTTATTTGAAATTTAAGTGTGATTTACTTATTGAACAAACTTAAAAAATTTCCCAACTTTAGAATAAACTTATTGATAACTTTTATACAAATCTTTTTTTTAAGTATACTTACTGTATTTACTTGTATCTATTATGCAAAATATACAATGTTAGTTTAAAATAAATTTTATTCTTCATTACCAAATATACGAATTATGCCTCGAATACGAATTAGGTTTTCTTCTACTCATGACCTTTGTTTGCGAATGTGATACTTACTCATTTAATTAAATTTTTACAATTGGTGCATTTAGACACTTATTTTGAACAATAGTCATGTGTCACGTGAGAAACTTGAACTGATAAATTAGCCTCCAAAGCTCTACTTTTTTTGTCACATGATGATTTTAAAGTACTCAATTAAGTTTAATGTGAATAACCTGAACTGTGATTCACTTCTCTATAATCCATGACTTTTGATAGCTAAGTCGCCTTGCTTCAATCCGAATCGTACAAATCTGTCTACGAGAAACCAGTCATCAGAGTTGTGAATTTTTGTGGAGAAGTTTTTGAACAGATGAGGATATCATATCTACACCAATGTAAGGATTTCGATCCTGAGAGATTTTTTGAGCATTAGTAACCACTGCATGATGAGTTTACTAACACCCATAATCACCGATCCTCGGGCCAGAACTCCATACGATTTCTGGCCAAGTGCTCAACATTTCCCATCCCATATTTCGGTCCAATGATGCTGAAATGCCATTTTGCGGTTTCAGATGACCTTCATATGGAACACGTTTTGTTGTAATTGCAAAATTCCTTAAATTTTTTTAGAGTATTGTGAATATATGATTAAAGGTGTACTTACTGATAAATTGAATGCTCTCTTGTGGTGATATTTGTTACTATTTTCTTGTTGAAAGAAACTCCAATCTCTTCATTAAGTCCTTCAAAACATTTCATAATTTTTTGATGCCTGGTTTCACCAGTAGGCAGCTTAGAAATAGGGTTCTTTAGTTCTGGGCACTCTGTACTTGAAACATACTATTTGCATGGTTTATATATTAATTCATATAAACACTTGAGTGTAGCATGATACATTTTTAAATTCTTGTTTAGTTAAAAATATACTTGATAATACGGGTATCGAGACAGATTTAATCTATCAGTTGTTGTTTTATATTTGTATATGTACGAAAATAAAGGAAGCGTTCGTTAAAATTTGAGGAGTTATTAAAATGTTATAGTTATTTTTTTAATTACACATATAAATTAATATTACATAAATAAAAGACTATACAATTCATTCATTTTTTCTTTATTTTATGAACTTAAATAAAAGTATCCTTTGCACATACGATAAGTTGTATTTGTATAGAAACTTTGGTGAGATCTTGTTATTTGATCAACTGAAATAGTCGAGAAGCTGGATACTAATATAAAATGGTCTCTAAGAGTTAAATAGTTATTTTTACTTAAAAAATTAATTTGAATGCTTTTTACTTGAGATATGTAACAAAACTTAACCTCGACTTGAGACAAATAGAATAATGAACCCCCCCCCCTCCCTTGAGTGAGGCAGAAATAGATGTAAATTGCAATTAATTTGATTCATGAATTTCAAATTAATATACATTCATTTTCGACGTATTGCAAGTTAAATCCACATCAGCAATTGAAATTCGGTGTTATTTTCATTACAGAGAAAAGTGAAATTAATCACTCCTGCTGATAATATCGATATCTCCTTTCATCAACATAGAGATCTCCTGCTCTTAAGATTGATTTATTCTGGACGTAGTATTGAATTCTGCTCACAGTTTTGATTTTTGTTTCATTCACGGTACTGAATTCTCCTGCACACAGTATTGAATTCTCCTGCTCACAATATTGATTTTTCTTGCTCACAATATTGATTTTCCTCTCCTCAACATTAATCATTTCTCTCGACTGCATCTAAGAATAATATTATTTATAAAACTAGAAACTACTGCTCATTTCAGCTCTTAACCATATCTGCAAATACAATGTTGGGAAGCGAACATGGGCTAATTGGAGGAAGTATAATTGATAGAACAGAATAAAAAATCATTCTTAATAAATCAACCAAAATAAGAGTGAGGCTCAAAAATTTTACAATAATACGTGAAACATTATTGCTTGAAATTTCTTATAATTTTGTCATAATAATGTTAGATAGTTTAAAAGTGCTTTATGAATTTACTGCACTTACAGCATTTTAATTCTCATAAATAATCTTCAAACAATCCTGTTGAGTATACGAAACGGGATTTATTGTTTGCCCTCTAACAGCTTTACTTCTTCTCGCCATGTGTTAAGCAGCGATATTATAATTATTTGGATTGAGTCTTTAAATTTGTGCAACTAAAATTTTCCTATCTAGGTTCTTTAAATATATACATAATTCCTTATCCCCTAATTTATAGAACAATATGTTGGGAAAGCTTACCTTTCTCAGTGTAGCAACTCCAGGGATAAAGGAACAGACGTGATAATTCCTTGGTAAGATTGATGTGGAAAACCTGGTGAGAAAGAAGCATGTCTCCCCAAACCATCGACAATATTTTAGACGAGCTGAAACTGTACAAGCCAAGCGAAATCCCCTCACCCCCATAAGTAATCAATCTCTGACAAAAGTGTTTATGGCAGAATGAGCGGTAATTTGGTAACAATATTTCAGACTGTATTGAAGAGTTTTTCATGTTGAGTACTGGATATTGTAAAAGCAACAGGTGGACGAACCTTGAATGCCTCATCTTATACGGAGTTTGTGTATGGATAGTTTTAAGAGATTTCGTACAGGAAACCATGTTTAAACTTCATTTATGTGAAAATGTAATTGATAAATTCCTACCCAAAGAAGTTTGAATAAGAATAATTGCATGAATAATCGGTATTTCTTTCTTTCTTTTTTTGCTACATTTTGTTCTAAAAATTTTCGTCTTGTACCATTTACTCATTTGATAAACATGTGACAAAAAGCTTACTGGTTACCAATAACTGATAACTTTGTTTGACAATAAGATTAAAATTTTTACTGAGAAAATGTTTGGAACTTCTACTTAATATGTTTAACATTCCAAAAGAGTAAAACGATAACATTTGTTTTACTTTTATTTGATAATTCTTAAAGTTGAAATAATGGGGTAACAATTGGATAGAAATTGGCAATTTTCCATTTAATTGATATTTTATGTTTATTTTAACGTGATATATTTTTTTCTAAAAGGGGAAAGGAATATATGTAAAGGGAAAATGAATATAGGTATACCATTCAAATATTTAATTCAGGTAGTAAATACGCATAGAAAATGTTTTGAAAAAATTATGCAATCTTAGCTGACCAAACTAAATAAGTGAAATAATTCTGAATTACAGTACCAATAATTTGTCGGCAATTTGTTCCGTAATTTTCCTTTATACAAATTCGTACTTTCTCTAAGCCGATAAGAATATATAAAAATTTACAAGATTAAGTAAGAAATCAGAAAAAAAGTCATCCTAATGCGTAATTTTTTTGTTTGGGGCTTTAAAAGCAATGATTTACTGTTTCTTGGAGTCCGACATTAAACACCAACTTTTCGCACTAAAAGGCTTGCCAGGTCTTAAACTTCATTTGCATATCTTGGAAGTATTATGGAGTTTTTATTCAGTTTCTTTCGGGACAGGATAAGACACGGCAGAATAAATTCTAAGGAGGTGAATATATTAAGTTTTCAAGGGTTCATCAGTATCTTTGAGTTGGTTTTGTGTATAATAAACATTCTCTATTCCAATATCGATACAAAAGATATGTTTTATGTTGATTGCACTTTCACATATTTTTAAATATATTGTACTTTAAACTTGTCATGATTAAGATGTAGCTATTCCTTAAAAGTACTGTATATTATTGTCACACATGCATATTATTTTTCCTATATTGTACATCTTAGAATTAATCCTTTATTACACAGTTCGGATAAATGTATTCAATTTATGTAAGTTTATAAATGAATATGTAATGTACTCGTATTATTCTGAGAAATATTTCGATTTCAATATAGTCACCGTTTTTAAATTCGATTCAAATTCAAAGAAAACGGTTTTAAATCTATCTGTATTATTAAAAATAATTCCCGATATTTGAAAGAATAAATGTTTACTCAACATTATATCTTTACTTTTGAATTTTCATAAAGTCTTAAAAATCTGTTAAATAGCTTCACTTATAATATGAGAAAAGTTGTAAATGAAGAAAAGAAATTTCCCATAAGGAAACCTATTTTTCTTCCTTTATTTTTTCAAACAAAAGGAACTTGTTTTTTAAGAAAATGAAGTATATTTTTAAATAAAAAATTAAAAATCATCGCTAATGAGTTTGTTTATCAATTAATATGTAATAAAAGATTCATTGAAATATATCGTGTCAATAACATCAGACACATATTTATATTTTTATCTAATTAATCTATCCTAGGAATTCTCTGATTTTAATGTTCAATTTCATGTAACTTGTGACAAAAGTCTTCTAGGATGTATTAGAAAGCTTTTAAATGCATGGAGCTAAAAATGCTAATTATCAATTTTTGTTTGTATTTGATACTTTCTTAAAAACACATCTTTTCCTTAAAATATCATATTAAATATTTATTTTACTATATTCTAAAGAATTTTAAACTAAAGAACTTTGCAATTATTTCCACCTTTAGTTTTCCAAAATCCATTGCCTGAAAAATATTTCAGTCTTGAAAATAATACAAGTAATTTATTTGTAATAAAAGAGATTAACGCAAATTTTGCTAAATCTCAGGATAAAAATTTGTGCATTTATATTATGAATGAGACTTCCAAAATATTTATTAATAAAGGAGATTAACTTAATGTTAAAAATTTTCTCTTATTAAATAAGTCTGAAATGTATAGAATCATGAAACAAATGTTTATATTTTAAAAATATTTGCTTTTCACTATATTTCTGCAGTTACATTCTCTAAGGTATACTCTAGACTGAAAAATAAAAGAATCAAAAATCGGAATACGTACCATCATAGCATTGTAAATCAAGATCCAACCACTTTTTAAGCCCTCAGGCCCATAAACTCAATATATTCTAACCTCTTTCGAGCAGAAACAACATTTGCATCCTCATCTTTTTACCTTACACCTTCTTACGCGATTGAATTCATGAGTTCATTGACTCTATTTTTTTTTAACTTTCAGTGTTTGCAGCTATTTTTGAAGAAATTAAAGATTATCTAGGAAGAGTATTTTTCACAAAAATATGATTTAATATGGAAGGAATAAATAAATAATAAATAACTTCAATAAAGAATTCTCTTCTATTTTTGGAAAATATGTTATTTTTGTCTTATCTGGAATGGGTTATGGAAAGAAATTTTCTCTCTTTAACTTTTTCTTGAAGTTATGAGGTTTGATCTTACTTTTAGTTACGGCAGTGCACTCACTTTAGCAATACTGTAAAATGATTTCATTCCGTTTTATTGATTCTTTTTCTTTCAACGAGTCCATTTTAATTTTCCACAAAATATTTAAGGGAAATTTGGGAAGAAACTTTTATATATAGTTATAGATTGGTATTTTAAATGATGCAATTTCCTTCATAGAAGTTAAGTCACCAATCATCATTATAGCTGTTTCATAGACTTAACTTAGAGCACAATTAATTTAGGCTAAGGACTATATCTTACTTTTCAAATTATACGTAGTTGCAACTCGAATAATAAACAGTCTTTTGTCAAGATTTCAAATTCTTCTGTTTACCTCAAACTGAACTTTGATTTTTAAAATCTCTCTTTAAAAGCTATCATATTGAGAGTTTTTGAAAATCACTATATATATATGTATGTATGAATATCTTATGAGAATCTCATGCTTCCTAAGAACTTCGAAAGTATATAATTTATTTAAAAAAATAAGGCTAGTTATTATCATTTTTTTAAAGTTATACATTTTCTTTCTTTGTCAAAAAATTTTATTACTTAAGAGAGCACCAATTGTATTAGATTGCATATTTATAAAAGTGGAATATTTATTGAACTTATTTTTTGATGAATTCTTTTAGCCTCCAGAAAATGTGTATTGTGAAGGATTTAGAACTGACAAAAGACCTCCAAATATAACAAACTATTTTAGTTACAATTCTGAGCTTATAGCTTTCGAAAGTTCACAGGGAATCGCTCCTGTTGCTACTCACCGTACGGTAAGTAAAATATATCTGAAGCAATATTTTAAAATACTACAATGTTTCTTTGTGAGTATATTTTTCGAAAAGTTTTTCTATCATATTTATTTACGAGATTTTATTCACAATACGTATTGCTAAAATATTTAACTCAGTTTAGTGCCATGGAAAAATGTTCAATGCACAATTAATCTAACTATTTTTTACTAATGATAACATAGTTTGATTTCATTTCGTTAGTTGTTGGTATCTCTAACACACATACTCCTGATAGATATCCCTATACTTACAAATAAGTCAAATAAAGTAATGGTGTAGTAGATATCAAAAAGGAATTAATATGTGGTTGCTTGGAAAGTTTTCTGTGAGCCCCGACAGAGAACCATTAGAATGCGGATTGAACTCTACGACAGAAAAGCAAAAACTATGCCATTATTTCAACTATAACTTACCAGATATAATTAGACTATTGCTTTTCTTTTGGTAAAGATCATGTGGTTCCAGTTGGGCTTGTTCATGTTCACAAAAGATATATCACAGTTGTAGCATGGTACTAACATTTAAAATATTAAAAGATACTTGGAATGAGTTTTAGTAGTCTGCATATTGTGTTAGCTAAAAATGAAAATTACGAAGAAATTTATTTATATAAATATAATTTGAGAAATTGTTGGGACAGGTTTTTGTCAGCTATGGTTCAAAGAGCCAACATTAAGATGAAGTTCGAACATTTGGGCAACTTCATTTTATTCATTTTTACTTGGATATATATATATATAATTCTGAACATCCATTTTTACTTGGATATATATATATAATTCTGAACATCCATTTTTACTTGGATATATATATATAATTCTGAACATCCATTTTTACTTGGATAATTCTGAAATGAGGAAACAAATTCTAAAGCTAAGATCAACTGAAAATATCTGAGAATTGTTTCCCCCTTTTCATGAGAGAAATTAATTTGTCAGTTTCCGGTTTATAATATGAAATGTGAAAAGTGAATATTTAACTGTTTTGAGCTGTAATAACAATCGATACTCTGTTAGTCTAAGTTGAGTTTTATTTTAAATATTTTGCCTATACACATCGTAAGTATTTTAAAACTAACCTTCGCTTTCAAGTTGTTTTTAGTTTTCCTTTCAGGAGAAGGATTATTATATACATTGAATGAATGATCTGCTTAAAAGCTTAAAATACAAATATATATGAATATTTACTTTAAACTATCATATATATAGTTTATTTAAAAAGTACAAGCAAAATTAAACCATACAATTATTTTATGAAAATATAAAAGATATATATATATATATATATATATATATATACATATATATATATACATAGTTTATTTAAAAGAGCTAAAAATAAACATACAATTTGTATA
>BMAW01055683.1:75370-142283 GCA_019974015.1 Nephila pilipes
GTGTTAACTGCAGGTGTTTGATTAAAGTTGTGAATTTAGCTTAGTAAAATATACTTCAAGTAAATTTATTTTGAAACTTAGCTTCTCAAATTTTACTTAATTAATTAAAAGAAATATCTCAGAGGACTCTTAATGGGTATCTTTTATATTTAAATAGAACGAGTTCTAAGGATAAATAGAATTGTTATTGACCAAAGATATAAGGGTATATAAGTCTCAAAATGAATTTGAACTATACAATATAATTTAAAAGGTTTTATATATTTGTTTGCATTTGGCAAGCCAACACTATCAAATGCAGCGCTACTATATTCTGAAGTTATCAATTAACATCTAATCAGGAGGAATGCTTAAGAAATAATTAAATTTTAATTAATGTACTTAGATCCTTGTAGTTACATACAGTATTTTTAATGACCCTTTGTCATACTCAAATAAGTCAACAATATCATCGAAGCTAAATTGTAAGTGTTTTTCTTCAGGATTTCATATTTCCAGTTACATATAGACTGCTCTTCCACTAACATTTCAAGGAAGTTCTAGTATTCCTAATATGTAGCTTCTTCTTAAAATATACTTAATCATACAAATTCTATATAATATTTTTCACGCTTGTAAGTGAAAAGAATATCACCCTGGTGTTAAGTATACTACTAATAATCTTAAGTCATAATTCATTTATGTCTGACTTCAAATCAGATTTAGTAAATATTTAAAACATCATTTAAAGTTAGTCTTTAGATTGAAATGTTGAATATAAAATAGTTATCCGTTATTTATATGAATAAAACCAGCTTAAGAGGTAAAATCTTTAAAAATGCTGTAGCTTGTAAAAGAACAAATTAAACGTTTAAACTGTTCTGCTGTAATTTGTAAATAAAAAACGTTTAAAATCTTTAATTTTATCTAGAAAGAATTTTAAATTTAGAAAAGTTCACTGCCAACAGTCCTAGAGAATAGGACTATTGAAACTAAAATTTTCAATGCACATCAAATTAATATTTGAAAACTAGCTCTCAAAGCGCTTATTTTTATTCTGAGAATGGAATAGTCCTAGTTAAACATAAAAAGTATAAACCCTTCTAGGAATTAGTGATTTGCCCAGATTTAGAAAATGTTATACCAGTAAATCGACGAGTGTCTCGAAGAGCGATGGTAGAAATACATGATTTTTATTTGCAAATTGTATATAATAACGTCTTTGTAAATAAAGTAAAATAGATTGTATCGAAGTGGCTATGATCATTTTTCAATCACTTTTGATACATTTAATCCATTTGTATAGGTTTGATAAAATAATGAACCTTTCTTTGCAAATAAAACTTATAAAACTAACTATGTTTAAACCATTTATCAAAGCGAGCAGGAGCTCCACGTCTTATTTCGAAATTTACTGGAATGTAAAGTAGCCCAGAAAATAAGTATAGAATCGAAGCCGATGCATGAAATAAAGTAAGTGGTACTGGTGCCATGCTTTTTAAGAACGATTCACCAATCCTTTTTACGACGGACACAATTCCAGAGCACGCTGAGGAGGAAAGAGATGCTTGCTTCCATTGATAAAAGTTTGTTTTGAAAGAAAAACGAAAACATATTTAAAGTCTCTTCGTTCTTTGAATATCAAGCTTAAAATGGAGTTTTTTCAAGTAGAAGAAATTTGAAATATTAGACTTTTCTTTACTGCGGTTAACGTTTTCTAAAGAATTTGATCCCCCTTTTCTTTTGTTTTGTGATAATGCTTTCTTTTTGCTTTAAACAAAGTGGCAAATGAAGAACCGATTCGAAGCTTTAGGAATTAACTTTAACAAGTTTGCTCTTTTTAATGAAAATTGTTTATTTTTAATGTAAACTGATACCATTACTACAGAGTTGTCAGAAAAAGAGAATTTTTCATACAACCAACTCTCGAAACAAGATATATCATCGCCAGAGGAAATGATTCGCGCGACACATTATTTTTCCTCTAAAGAGAATATTTGTTCTGTTTTTGAAATCAATGGCCTACAGGCGTTGTTCCTGTTCATTGGTCGCTTATTAAAAGAAAAATTCTACAATAATCTATTTCAATTTGTTGAAAGAAGGTTTTTTTTTTTTAAAAAAAAACGAACGGAGCAATTTCCTATTAGATCCCATCGCCGTTTTCTATAGTTGCTATCCGAATCTAACAAAGCGAAAAATATTTAGAAAATATACTTAAAATGAATGCGACTTTTTTTCTTAGTAAATTTTAGACATTTTATTTTGCAGCGCATAAGTTTAATTACGTACATGAATAGTTTTAAGAAAGTATTTTCGTATTTAATTTTTATTTACCCATGAGTAATTAATATATTTTAAATTAATATATATATATATATATATTATGTATATATATATATATATATATATATATATATATATAGTTGTATTATTATAATTATATTTTTATTTAATAAATAATTAATTTTAGTTTGTTCCTGTCTTTGACATACTGTTCCTGTCTTACTAATACAAAATTTGTTACTTATCTAAACTTACTATTGTAAAAGTATTTGCTATCTTTATTTGACATTACTTTTTAATTTTCTCAAGAACCATTGAAGCGAGACCCTTTAGAATATGCATTGATTTTTTTTTAATCCAGTGGTTTATTGAATTGTCTTTTTGAATGAATGTATTTTCTGATATAATTCGTCTCAATAATATCAATAGTTAATAATTGCAATAATGTTTGTGTTAATAAAGTGCATACTTTTTACATCTTAAATATTGAAGAAATATTTTTTAAACTACTTTATAAAATTCTGTAATTGAACATTAAAAAAAAACAGTTTAGTTTCTTTTAAAACATATCAAGCAGTTTTAACTGCAGTTATAGTAAGATTAAATAGGTATGTATTATGTAGAATATAAAATAGAATGCAACTGAAACATTTTTGCTTCGTGAAGTTATGAAAAACTTGGTGTATCAATATGTCATGCTACTTAGAAACGATCACGAAACAATAAATTATGTTATGCTGGCCAACCATTTATTGATGGTAATAAAATTGTTTTTCATTGTGATTTATATGAGAATAAAGATACCTACCAAAACACATGAAAGTTATTTACAACCCGAATGCGGTTGCTGTGCGTATTACTGTTTTTGTATCTTTAAAAATATAACTTATCGCATTCCAAAATCTTCCAAAGCCATATTGGAAGAATTTTTATTTGAGTTAGAATCTAAAAGTAATGGTACGGTCTTTCAAATGTAATGAAACAATTTTTGAGAAAAAGAAATTTCAGAACAGAATTTTGCAGCATTTGATACAATTCTTTCCATACATTTGAGCCGGGGAAATAATTTTGGTCCTGATATTGTCTGAGCTCCACTAGAACTTTCTGTAATATTCAATGAAAATTACACAATATCTTCAGTTTATTCAATATAATGTCAGTATTTGTCTAAAAGTCAATTTTTAAGGACCTAATCATTTGAAATTGTTAGAATTTTTTTTTAAAAAAATTTGCTCCCTTCATGAATTTCTTATATCCTTCAATTGCTGCAATTTTCATTACATAATTGATATGTTATTGGATGACAAACTTCGTAGCAGAAAGTACATATTTATCTTTATTATCAAGATTATTTTTAAAAAAATTATTTTTTGATATGTTTAGGAATTTATTTAGGGAGATAGACAGCTCTTGAAATTAGCGTCAAATTTCTTAAGTTAAAAAATATTATTATGGGGTTTTGTATTCCATTTAATACCAAGGTTCATTATTTTATACGTGTATATAATACATTCCTGTCATACATTTTATATCAATCGTGCTTACATTTTACAAAAAGTGCAACTGATCTATAAATAACAATGAAATATTATGTATAGAAGGTTTTAACTATTTTGTTATTTTTACGAATGGTCAATGAATTTATGGATTTGAGATATTTGAATAAAGGAGTGAAAACAGATTGAGAGCTAAAAATTTGCAACATAAAACTGGAATTAGAAGAGTTAAATTGTTAATCAAAGATAAATATTTTCTTCAGAAGATAAATAATGCATTAGAAAGTATGCTTTGAAGTGCTTACAATTCCTTCAAACTAGAGCAATGATGGACTTTTTCAAATATTTTTGTTTTCAGTGTATTACGGGCAACAAGCTTATGCATCACCTTAATAATATTTTAAGAATTTTAAAAAGAAATAAAACCGGAAAACATTTATAACACACCATTTCCGTCAGCACATATTTTTTGGCCACTCAGTTTCATTTATTTACAGGTGTATTACGATTTCCCAGCCGGCATCTCTCGGACTGACTTTTACGATGCACTTGCTGAAGATCAAGACCTATTTTCAACAGTAACAGCGCAAAGCGTATCCATTATCCACGACTTCAATTCAGGTAAAAGAAGAAGGAAAAAAACTTTTTTATGTCTAATAGCTCTTTGGTGAAAGTCAACTTTTTTACTTTACCGTAAGGCTTTTTTCAATCAAATGTCAACACAGATATATAAAAAAAAGGAAAGCTAAATTTTTTTTTAGATATTTTGCTTTTTCCTATCGCCCAAGGAAATGCGTTCGTCATTTTTATGAACCTATCGAATAGCAGTGTGACGTTGCTTTGAAGTATCTTCTTTTTTCAAAGAAAGAGGTTATCGCTTCAATAGTTCTCTAACAGTCTTGCTTCTTTGGTAACTCAATAAACTTGCTCTTGTTTACAGGGCATCATTAGTTGCTAATGGATGTCATTCAGCTGATATATGATGTTCATTATTTCATAAGAGAAATCATTATCCAAATTACATTATTTTAGATTTATTATAAAATTTTAGCCATTAAAATAAATAAATAATGTCTACGTGCAGTATAGGGATCTAGAGAAACTCATCTGTTTTCTAATATGTCTAAATTTTATTGATCATGAATAAATTATTTTATTAATCAGTATAAAAAAACTACTTGCAAGAATTTTTTTTGAAATTGCACAAATAAATACACAAATTGAAGATCATTTTTACACATTGTAATACAATCTGCATATATTTATGTGAATATAATTGTGCAGTTTTTTTTTCTTTCATTCATTGACTTATACTTAAGAATTTAGCTTTTCTTACGCATGATTTTCTCTTACGATAAAATTAGTCTGTTAATTTTGTTTGGCATTTAAATACCCCAAAAGTATAAGAATTAAATTTCTTATTCAATTTTGAACTTTTTTTTGTAACAAAGAGTTATAAAATTTCGTAATCAATAATTAAGGGAAATTTTTTTTATTATGTTAAATTTGCTCCTAAATTTCTATTTTGGAGTGTGCTTAGTTATTATAACAATTAAGTGTAAACTTCCCAAAATTTAGAAATATAAAGTATCCTATGTTTTGTGAAACCAGAAGCAATGATTTCCAGTAAAACAAAATATCGTACAATTTATGCAATCAAAAGCAAAAGTTTTGCAAAATTGTGAGTGTAATATTTTTCTTTGGTATAATGTTTTATTTCTTATAAGAATGTTATGAATCAGAAATTAAAAGAGTAATGTGGGAAAATTTCATGACATAAATAAAACAAATTGGAATATAAGAATATTTTTATGTAATTACATAACCATTATATTCTAGAATTATTCCATTGTGATCGATGAGTGGATATTAAGATTCAATTTTTGCTTTTGCTATATGTATTGTTCCTCTGAAAATTGAAGAATAAATATTACTTTTAAGATGACATAATTTAAACAAAGAGATTTACAATGAATTCAATTAACACATAATTTATTGTAACATATCAATTATTTTTTTTTAATTTATGAAGTTTGACTAACGTGTCATGTTACATTAAAAGTGTTAAGTTAGTCATAAGCTATAAACTTAGAAAAACATTTAATATTTAACTAAGGCTTTTGTATTTAGAGTACATTGTAATTTAAGGAGTTTAAAAACAATCTTAAAAATAAAAGTTATTTTTATTCTGCTTTTATCAAAGAAAATATGAATAAAGCATCAACAAAAAAGTCTCTAAATGCGTTTTATTTATCTCTATGAAGCTATTATACAATTGTTTAAGTAATAAGATATGAAGGGTATTTGAAATTTTCAGTCAAAGCATATATATTTTGTCCATTACTAAATGGATGTGAATTTATTCCCTAAAAAATTTGACACCACATAAATACACAAAAAGCACCACTTGTAACTTTTCTTTGTTGTTATTTGAATCAAAATCAAAATAGAGATTAACAGGTCATATGAAATTTTTTATGAAAAACCATTTATAACACATTATTTTAAAATTTTAGTAAAATACATAAACAGTTGACTTATATGTAATTCCCTCACCCCAAATCTTTGTAGAAATAAATTGTTAAATCTGCTCCTTAAAATGATAATATTGAAATGAAATAAAAATAGTTTCTTTTATTACACTTAAATGTTAATGTATTTGAGCTTTCTCCGCAACAAAAACAATCCACAAAATATTTTTCATTTGTTTAAAAAAATTATTCAAATAACCTTAACGTCTGAGACATTTTTTCGGTTCAGAAAATAAAATTGATCGTAAGTTTCAAAATTGTTTAAACAAAGACCCACGCAAAGAAATTCCATTATTTATATAGAAAAAAAGTCACGAGAAAATAAAATAGATCTTTTCTTTTTTTGTATTTTTTCTCGAACTATTTTAGTCTGGAAATATCTTCAGTTAAGCAAACAAAAGTAGAAAATTTTCTAGACTGATTGAAATATAATGGTATATGCAAGTCAATCGTATTGAAAGAAATATTTACTTATGTTAAAAAGAGAAAATATATATTTTTTTTTATTTAAAGCATAAAATATATATAGTATAGTGAACGGAAATCCAATTTCCTTTGTGTTTTGTTTTGAGTAGAAGAAAATTGGCTTAAATAAACTATTAACTACCCTTATATATTATCTTATGTTCAAACAATTGCTATACATGAATGAGTAAAGGGAGTTTAAACAAATACAGTGCTACATTACTTTTTCTAAATTTAATAATTTAATTTTGCTGTTTCGCTACTAAATTCTTTTAAATGTAAAACATGTATTTCTTAAAATAATTTGTTTATAAATAAGTTTGTTTGTTTCAACATTAGGAAAAAAATTAAATATACATTTGGTTTTGAGTAAAAAGAAATGAAATACGGGAGAGTAGTTATACATATATTATTTCACGCGTTTTTTCATATAGTAAGTGAAATAAAGAAAATTACTTTTTAAAGTAGGATATAGAAACTCATAATTATTATGAATGTTAAGAAAAAATATAGGAGTAAGTATAGTAAGGAAAACAAAAGAAAGTATTAAAAACATAAGAATTGAAATTTAATTAGTTAGAGAATTTTAAATGGGAAATAAACCTTAATACACGTTTAATTCGACAAGGCAATGTTTAGCTAAAATCTTCAGCTATAACGGATTATTCGACTTCTTAAAGCTTATATATGATTGAATATATAGCTACAATACCAATTAATATAAATAAATAAAAATTTCAAAATATTATAAAATATTACTTAAATGGTTGCAATTTACTGCTCAATAACTATTTCATTCTTTGAAAATCTGACAAAGCTACATGAATTTATACTTGATACTTACATATTATTCTTTTAAATTGAGCCTAAAATTGGTCAAAATATAAGAATAAGACAAAATGTATGGAATCATATTCAGAATTATTCGTATCAGTCTATTAAAGATATATTTTTCTTAATAATATTCATTATATTATATATTTAAGAATGATATATGTTATTTTATATTGAAGAATAGTCTGCAATATATTATACATTTTGTTAAGAACATAAGTTTTGTTTATGATAGTTATATTTCAAGTTCTCATTTAAATTTATTTATTATGTGATAGAAGTCCAATATCAGATTGATCCAATGTCCGGAAAGTGTGTAGTAGATAGTTTTAAAACTACAATTGGCCCTGTAAACATAAAGGAGACTGGTAAAAGTAAAATGCCAGATGGATTAGAGTTCTTTTCTTTAAATGCTGGAAAAATTTCCTACAATGGACAGGTAAGAATTTTATGCACAAATCCTACATGTATTTTTAAGTAATTATGAAATTTGTATTAGAGATATTTAAGAGAATTGTTTTTAGTGTATCCTGTCTATGTCACAAATTAATTGAAATATTAGTAATAGTTGTTACATTCACTTACAAATCCATTATAAGATAATGAAATTTCTAGCTTCATCAGTGACAAGTTCAAGAGAAAAAAATGAAAGGATTTTCTTTCATTATCAGATGGAATTAAATAAGGAGACAAGCAATACGTAACTGAACGGAAGTACAACAATTATATAATTTGAAGAAAAACTTTTATTAGAAAAATGTTGCTGAATGTTTATCAGTAAAAAAAGGTTCTAGTTAATAATGGGTGTCCCAAATTATCAAAAGAATTTTATAAATAATATTTTTGCAAATGGTTGCTTTAGAAGAGAACAAAATGTTTTATTAGAGAAATATATAACTAAGAAGATTTCACATCTATCAGTCAAACATGTAAAAAACAAACAAACATTCTTGGGATATATTCTTAGTATATGAACTCACCATACAAGTTATTGTACCGAGTTCTTTGAATCACGATGCATGCTCCAAACAGTGGTTAATAATTCTCGGGGGCTCTAAAAATAAACATAATGTGTGACATTTTGACATTATATTACATTACATACAAAAGCACTTCGAAATTTTTTAAATTTAAATTTAAAATGTTTATGAAATAAAAAAGTTTCTCTTAAGGAACTTTCAAAATGAATATTCCTTTAAGAGAAATGACCAATTTATGATGAAACCTATGTCCAAATAAATTATCTAAATTTGAAATATTTATGAATTTTAAAATTATGATATATATCACAAATATTTATACATTAAGTATATATTAAGAGTGCGTATATATATATATATATACCCACTCTTAAGTAATTTCTAGGAATTTCTTTGTAGTCATTTAAGGAATGTTTCAGAAAGATTAATGGCTAAAAACTGTCTTCACTTTAGGGTATAGTATTTGATGCAATCTTTAGATTAAGGTTATAATATATTCAAATTACTTTGCTTTAGAGTTTCTTAATTGAAACAGTTTAAATTTTAATTTATTCAAAATGTTGGTTATTCTTCTAATTATGTTGTTAGATTTTATTAAACATTTGTTATACAAGCAAGTAATATTTAGACTGGTAAAGTCAGTTAATAAACTATGAGCTGAGCAATTTCATTTTGCGCCGATCTAATTATACGAACCTTGATTGTAGTTGTAGTTTAAAGAGATTAAAATAAAAAAATAGTCAAATAGTTATGATATTTTTGAATAAAAAGTAATTTATTTTTTATCAATTACATAATTCAGTTACCATAAATAACACATGGATAAACAAAGAAGATTCTTTTCGTGATTTACATTAATATTTGGTAAATTTTCTTAATTTTAAAAAGAATTTATGAGTGTTGTTGATATTACAGAACAAAATATTCATAATTATTAGAAACAGTTATTGTTTTTCTAGGATAAATGGTTGAAAAAATGATACATATGGCAGAATATTAAAGAAAAAAAATCTAAATAAATATTGATGAAAGTTATTAATTAAGTTTTGCACAGCATTTCTTAAGAAATATATTGTTCTTGAAATTGTATAAAATAATAAACTAATAATTTAAATAAACTGTTTAAATATTAAGAAATGTTTTTAAAAAGTTGAAAATTTGATTGTAAGACTAACCTGAAATCTTTTATTAATGTGCCTGATGTGTACAGATTACTGTAAAAATATTTTGGAATGCAATTTGTTATTAAGTTATTGTTAATAAGAAGAATAGAATAATGGATGAAGATAAAAAATATGTTTCATTTTAAATCAAATTTTATTTTATAAATATTAGTGGCAAAAATATAAAAGCGCGAAATTTATGAGATTTTTGATTTGGTACATTTATCATCATTAAATTCATGACACAAACAAAAAAGAAATATACTCATTTATGCCGAATACGCCTAAAAATTGATGCTGCTACTATAAAATCTATTTCTGTATAGCGGCCCTTTTTATACGCATTATTTGTTGTCCTACTTCAAGTATACTAGTATTTCTCTATCTTAAAATGCATTTTTAAGAGTGCAAATGTGTTATTGATATTGAACAGAACATATATATGCATAAAGTTACATTTAAAATGAAACTAAATGCCAAAAGTAAACCAAAACAAAATATCTTCCGAATTCGTAAAATTTTTCTAAAATCCACACTCTGTTTTACAACGGTTGAATAATTCATATACGTTTAAGTTTTTCTCTCTTGATTCGTTTCCTCACTCTTCTATCCGTTTGAGGTAGAAGAGGAAATCTTATGGCAAACTAATGCCACATCGTTAAATATTCATTGGTGCGTTTTAACTTCAATGCAAAGTATTTCAATTTCCAATCGTTTTTCTCCTGATTTATTCTTTTTCTGGGCGCTTTAAAGCCCTTGTAGGAATTGAGAGAAAAGAAGTTTTTTGAAGTTGTTTAAAGTGGTATTTGTTTACTCTGCAGTTTTGACGCAGCGAACGATAGATTCAGAAGTATTGCTGTTCATATATAGTGTATAAAGTAAATACATGATGATGTATTTTTGCTTAACACTTTTGTAGGAAGTAATAATGTTGTACGTAGTCTCAAATCTTGATAGCTGTTGCGAAAAGTGATTTTATTTATATATACAAAGTTAAAAATAACTTAATGTTAATACTTCGAAGAGTTTAAAATTGGACTTTGTATCACTTATGTGTCAAAAAATCCCAATTACTCGACATGTTATATAGTAGGATACTATGTAACATTTAGCGGTTAAAATGTTTTCTATAAAGTAACCGGATTTTTTTTTTTGGGGGGGGGGTAAAAATACGTATTTCGAGACAAGAAGTACAATATTATCTTTACACAATAGTAGGGATAATATTGTACTTACGAAGGTTATGAAGAAGAGTTAAAGCATGATCTATCACTGTTGTAAATAATACAATTATATTTTGAGTCCTGAAATATAATTCAACTGCTTTAACAGACCAATGGCTACTTTAAATCAGGAAAATTATTTTACGGAAAGTTTTCAAATACTCAGTAGATAAATACGATCTTTGTTAATTCTAGCGATGTATCAATAGTTTCCTCAACAAAATCAATGTATGAAGCGAGCTTAAGAGTTTCAGCTGCTTCTATCCTGAAGTTAATAGTTGCGAGGGTCTCCAAATCCCACTGAGATCATAGATGGAAGGCAAACTCTGCTCTTCAGTCTTTTTATGTGTCAGGAGGGTATCCCTTTCAAATGGGGCAAATAAAAGTAGCCCATTGTTTCCTTTGTGTCATTTATGGGCTATCAATAGCATCTAACTTGAAAAAAAAAGTTCAGTAGAATATACCCGTTATCAGATTTGTTGATGCTTCGTCAGAAAGAGGCTTTTCAAATAAATCATGTGGATAGTTTCGAATATTGTTAAAAGCTGATCAAAATTATTAAATTTTAAGTAAACTTTTTGGCATATATAAAAAAGTTATTAATTAATAAATGAAAATTCGTATTTAACTTCATAGATGCAAATTTAGTTTATAATAAGAGAAAATAACTATAATTTAAAAAATATTTTATCGAAAATAGCGGTTTAGTTCTGAAATAAATATATTGACGTTTTCTGAATTTAAAGTGTTCTAAGAAAACTAAATGCGTTTTTGAAGCACAATTAAAAGTTAATGGGTAAAGAAGAAGAAAAAACCCTCCTTTTCTAAAATAATATAAAAAAAAACATTCCTTTAATTTTTACTGTTAACGTTAACAATCTAATTTTTGCTTCATAAGATGCATTAAAAATAAAATGTTTCTTTAAGGAAATCCTAATAACTCTTTCAATATACATACCTGAAAATGTAACAATCAGGACATTCTATTGTAGTTGTTTCGATTCAAGTAATTCATCATTTCATATATACTTCACTTTAAGTCTTTGCCAGAAGAATAACCTAATTACAATGATTTTTAAACATTTTAAAATTGATACTGCGCCAGCAATGATACATTTATGAAAAAATATTGATCTTAAAATCAATTTCGATATCAACGAAGTTTCATTCATGGCACGTACGATGCCTATATTTAAATATAAACATCGTCAAAGCAAAGCTAGGTAATTGCAGTTCTCAACTGTTTAAAAATCTATCCAAAGTCCATTTGTACGAATAATTTTACACCCTAGCGATTTTGAACGGGGTTTCTTAAAAAAAAATCTTTGTAATAAATATACCAATGAGTAATGGTAGTATTGAGTATAAAAAGCACGTATTTCGCGAGGTTACAATAGGAAAAAAATAATTTTCTCGATTCAAGAAAATGCATCATTTCGCGCAATTCGGCTTTTTGAGCTTTCCGATCTCGAGCTCGGTGAAGTGGAAGCGTTTCTTACGTTCCAATTACCTTCTGAAGACTGGAGGGAAAAATGTCTGTAAGAGATGTATTCTTGGGGTACATCATTCTTAACTGGTCGCCGCCTTCGACGCCTACGGAATTTAATGGCCGTCAGAAGTACCGACAGCGTGAGCACAAGTGCAGCACTGATGCTGCTTCCCAATATAATACCCAAGGTAGACAAAGACATCTTTGTCTTCTGCAATTTAGCTAATGTTTTAATTTGCAGGCACTTATGATTTCCGTTGTCTGGTACTGCGGGTTGAGATTTGCCTTCCATCGTAACGTATGGTATTGGTTTTCCCAAGGTCCTTAGGTATTTACCAGCTGCCGTGACACAGACCGTGTACCATGTTTCTGGTTTCAATGTTTCCAGCTGGTAACGACGTTGAGTAGCAGGTAATGGTTCACTAGATTTCAAGCCACTTTCTCGAGATGAAGTGAGATGATATGTTACTAGAAAATCATCAATAAGTGTTCCGTTTTGTACGTTCCATTTGATGATCAAAGATTCGTGGTCTAAATGGATGACTTCGAGATCGTCAATGAAAGGTGCTGGACAAATGTCTACGGGATGCAAGCTCAGGATTGCGTGATCTTTGAGTCTTTCTGGCATCATGCAAGTAAGAGGCCTGCTTTCCCTTTCAGGATCTTGAATTAACCTAGTATGTTCTTGTACCCATTCCCAGAAACTTAAAAGCCTGCAGTCACAATAAAAAGGATTTCCTATAAGAAATTAAAATAAAAACACTTAGTAAGAAACAGAGTACATTTTGGGAGTAATATATAGTCTGATATTAATTAAAAACAAATGTAATAATTTTTTCAATGAATTTTAAATTAAAAGGGTGACTGAAGATATTGATATTGAACTCCATAGGTTTCGATTGTGATCGTGGTATCCTAGTGGTCATTGTCGTGGACTCGCGGCCGGCGGTTTTCGTCGAGTCCCGGATTCGAGCCTTCATGTCACTTAAGATCCGCCGTGTAGCCGGAGCTGATGCACGTTAAATCTTTTAAAGCTAAAAATCCTCTTTTGGCATGGTGTGGAAGTTAGGAGGGGAGGGGAGCCAGAGGATGTACCCTCGTAATTTTGAGCCTCGGTCACTTGATCGAGGTTCAAAATTACAAGATCCATTGCCAATAGCCCTAGTGTTGCTTCTAGTACAATGTTAATAAAACCGAATCATAGGTTTTTATTATTAAAAAAGTGTGATCTAAAGAAGAGAGGGAAAAATTTCTAAATATAATTTAAAAAGGTTTATGCACGCACACACGCACATGAAATTACTAGCTACTTTTATATATTATTGTAAAATGCACACTTAGTGATTCTTTTAGATTTGGTTACAAGTTTTCAATGTACCGAAATTACTACTTGGAATATTTACGAAGAAACTTCTATACTTTAGTGTTAACCTTTTTGTGTGTATTAATTGCAAAGCGTGCTTTTTTTTATATTCATCCTACCATCTCAGCTTCAAAAATTTTCCTTTAATACTCGTAATAAAGTAAAAAAAATATTTTTCTTAAAATTTTTGTGCAGTACATTTTTGAAATTTCAATAATTTCTGCTAAGACTTTTGTATAAAATATTGCAAAAAATGTATCATTAGATATTAAGCAGTATTTGATGGATTTTTTTTCATTATAAAAAATACTAGCTCTCACTATTTACTTCATATTCTTACTTAGAGAAAAGAAAAGAATTGATTACAATTTTTAATTTTGCTCGTAATTCACCGATATTTGCTAGTAAAAAAAATCTAAATTTAGTTTTTAGATTACTTTTTTATCGAAGAAAAATAAACGATTGAATTATGTAATTTTATAAATTATAGTTGCACAGTTTTTTAGCAATTTAATTTGCTTTTGCAAATGAGAAGATGAGAGAAAATAACATATGAAAATGAGAGAAAATTCTTTTCCAAAAAGTGTGTGTGTATTGGATTTTTTGTCTACTTGACAGAAGTTTTGATAGTTTATTTGTTTTATTTGAAATTAAATGCAACAATAAATAAAATATGTTTTAATTACAACTAAAAATAATTTGAGTGAAATAACCAGTTTATCTGTAATTAATGAAGTTTTGGCCCAAAGAGTGAACTAAAATTCATGCTGATTGACAAAAATTAAAGATCAACATTTTGGTTAAATAGTTATTATTACTGCAGAATTAGAAAAAATATACATGTCTTACTTGAAGTAGTGATTTATTTAAAAGAAAAAGGCTGAGAAATTAATAAAAATTAATCGTTCAAAATGTTGTAATTTGCTATTAAAATCAATCAGCCTTTATTTTTCACCATTTTACTTTTGATTATTTATTTTGAGCATATTACACATTAATTCATAATACGTAGAGGTAAATTTAATATCAACACGAATTAAAATAATTTATACAACACTTCTAAGCATAAGAGAGAGGACGTAATTACAGCACTTTATTTCTTAAAATTGAAGCAATTAAATAAATGTTACATTTTCAATATAATGATCTGAAATATTTCCTTTAGAATTTAATAGAGAGAGAAAAGTACATTATCATTTAAAAAATTAGCTGGACAAAAACAATATTAATTGCATTTTATGACTTTTAATTTTGAAGAGAGCTATAAATTCATTGCAAGTCAATAAAAAATGCTCCAATTTTGTGATTAATATCTTTTGTACAATTATAAAATAAGTGTCTGCTTATCTAAACCCCTGTTTGAAAATTATCCGAACGTTATAATGTAAAGGAGCAAGCAAATTTCGAAATTTTTCTTTTTTTCTTTTTTAAATTCTCCTATTTGCTGTGAAAGTAAAATAATTAATTGAAAGTAAATTGAATTAATGATGCATTTTTTTTCAATTTCTAGACTAGCGATTTTTTTGACAGGCTTTTTCTACGTTAGTTATTTCTACTTGTGACATTTTTCGTTAATCACAGTCATTAAGTGAGTTATAATGACCATCAGTGATATTATTAAATTAATTTTTTCTAAGGCCTAAAGAATCACAAAAAATAGCAGATCTTAAAGTATGCAGGAAATTTAAAAGCGTTTAATTAACATTTTAAACAGTATTTTTTTCAGAGAAATCAATTTTTTCTATTTTCTTAAAACGGATTTTTGAAAAACTTATTTTTTTTAAACCTTATATTACGTTTTTCTATGTGAAATGTTTTTCGACAAGAAGTTGCTATGGAAATTACTTTCACATTGAAAAAAAATATTTTTCTGTTTTGACGAAAAGTAAAAATTTAACTCCTTTATATATTCAGGAAAAAATAGATAAAACTAAAATGAATTTTTATATCTTATAACTTATCGAAAACGAATACGAACGATGAATTTTTGTGATATATCTAAAACGGCTCCGTTGAGTGATAATTATCTTATGAATAAAGGAATGTCGTTATTCCTTTTTATCTGAAACTACTTATAATTATCCTCTTAATTCCTTATATTTATCTAAATTCTTTTGTGAAATATACATTTGGAATTATTTTTATCTAGAAGTATATGTAAGGAGAACAAAAAAAATTTAATAAAAAAACTATTACTTTTTCTTTTGCTATCTTTGGGAATATCATTCCTTGAGAGGCACTATTTTATTATTACCGAAAAGTCTTCTTAAACTTAATGTAAATAATTATTGAGATTTGATTTGTTATTATCTGTTTTGAAGCTTTGCTTATATTTTATGAATAACGTTTTAAAGGAAATTATTTCTTAATTAGATATTGCTAAGAATAAGAAATATATGAATTTATAAATTAAAAATTAAAAAAAAAAAAACATACAAGTTTCCGAATATTTGTTTCTTTAAAGTTTGACACAGAATTTTAAAAACATTTATTCTAGCATATTAAAGCAAAATAAGTTATATATAAATTATTTAGTACAATTACTTACCTGCGAGTAACAGTTTTGACACTCTGACTTCTATGGGCATCAAAATGTTTGAATTTATCTGCGTAAGTTTGTTGTTTTCTAAGTTAAGCTCCGATAGCGAGCCTAGATCAACAAAAGCACCTGACTGAATCCAGGTGATTTGATTGTTTTGCATCCACAAAGTCTTAAGATTATAAAGATGACGGAAGGTAACACCTTCAACTTTATGTAGTTGATTTCCAGAAACATCCAAAATTTCAACTTGCTCAATATCTTCGCTGAAAACAGGAAGTTCTAATATTCTATTGGAGGTTAAGTTCAAGGTCTTTAGTTTCTTCAACCCATAAAGTCTTTCTTCCGGTAATATATCAATATTATTAAACCCAATGTCTAAAACGGCAAGTTTAGTTAGTGGCTTAAAGGCTCCTGGAGAAATCTTAACGATTTTATTGTGTCTCAGTGATAAATGTACCATGTTTCTAAAGCTTAGAAAATCATGTGAGGCAATTATAGTGATATTTGCTCTGTTGATTCGTAAAGTTTCTAATGTTTTGAAATTCCCAGTTGTGCTTAAATCTTTGCGTATTCTGACCATTGGATTTCTGTTAACTGATAAAATCCTTATATTTTTTAAGGGAGCATTTAGGAGAGTATTAGGTAGGTAGGAAAACGCATTTCCGTCTAATATGAGTTTGTCTAAATTTTTTAGAGGATCGAACACAGCCGAAGAGAAAGATTTGATTGTGTTGTTCGACAAGTCTAGTTCTTTGAGTTTCGTAAGATACAGAAAAGCATCTTGTTCGATATTCACAATGTTATTACCGCTTAGGACGATTTTTTTGAGGTTTTTATTACCTTTGAAAGCCAAGCGCTGAACAACTGAAATCACGTTTCTTGAAATCGAAAGTACTTCCAAATTCAGAAGGTTTTCAACAGCGGTTGTAGGTATGTTCTCAATTTCATTATCATCTAGATACAATTCTTTCAAAAACCCGAGGCTGGAGAAATGTCGAGATTCCACTGTCTTGATTCCATTGCCTACTAGTCTCAGTATCCTTAGTTCATTCATTTGCTCAAACATGCGATCACTAATAGGATTTAAACCAGTATCTTCGACATCTAGAGTAACTAGTCCCGATAATCCGTAGAAAAGATTTTCATTGGTTCCAGTGAGGTTATTCTTCGAAAGATATAGATGTTTCAAAGATGGAAGGAAAAGAAAATCCACACGAACATTGCTTAGTTTATTTTCACTCATATCAAGTGTTTCTAAGGAAGATAATTCAAGAAATGAGCCTGCTTCAACTTCTTCAGCCATTGTGTTTGAAAGTACCAATTCTTTAAGTGGAAGATTGCCTTCGAACATATATTTCCGAATAACATAAATCTGATTATGAGCCATATGAAGAATTTTTAAATTTTTCAGCGTTTGAAAAGTCTGTGGCTCTATATCCATTATTTTGTTGTGCGATATATACAATTCCTCAAGTTGATCGGCACCATGAAACATATCAACATTCAGATGATTCAAATTATTGTGTTCTAAGTTTAAATACAACATTTGTCGTAGGCCAGAAAATGTCCCTCCTTCAATTACTGATATGGAATTATGATCCAGATACAATTTCTGCACTTCAACCAGATCCCGGAAAACTTCAGGGTGTAATCGCTTAATCTTGTTAAAATTGAGCCACAGGATTTCAAGCTTATTCTGTCCTAAGAGACTGTTGGCATTCATAGTCACAATTTCGTTGTGCGTTAATTGAAGGGACCGTAAACTGGACGGGTAGCGGCTTAGGATGTCATCGACTTCTAACATCTTGTTTCCCTGTATATTTAAATGCTGCAGGTTGGCAAGGGATTGTAGTGCTTCCGCTTCAATTACTTCAATCCGATTAAACTGTTGGGAAGAAAATGAAAGAATGGAAACTTGATATTTATATTTTAACTTCCGTTATTGCAAATCAATCTTAAACTCTAAATAAATAAATATACAAAGACTTTTTTTGCAATGTTTGCTTTAAATTTGGTATAATATATTATATTTTAACTTAAATGTTTTGATATTTGATTTCATTTTAAAATATGTTTATTTTAATTTTGTAATATTTGTAATTTACTAGTTTTAATATTAATTCCTTTTATTTCGGTTTTTTATTAGCTATGACTTGCAATTAATGATGTATATATATATATATATATATATAATATGCAGCTTTCATTTTTTCATATACAAAGTGATTAGATCACATATTTTGCTATTATTAATCATTATCAAAATCAATTTTGCGTATTAATTATGGTATAGATTTTTCACTATTTTAAATAATATGAATGAAAATATGTTTATTTACTTTGAGAAAATTACTTTCTGTCTCCTCCTATTTTGTTTAAAAAATTCATCACATTTCAATAAAAAAGGGTTTTATCTATCGCACTTTGTTTTCATAATGTGTAAGAAAATCTTACTGTAATGAGAAATTTTCTTATTAAAAAAATTCCTTTTGAAGGATTTGCTTTTTGAAAAGAATACTACACAAATAAATATTAAGTTGGTGTCTTTTCCCATCTCTAGAAACAAACATATAAATATCAGGGGCAAAGAAACACACAAGAAACGTTTCCTCCTTCATAACTCTCAACGAGCAGTTTTGAAATTTCTAGAATTTACATAACTCTTTGGAAAAGCATATAAAAAGTTATCGAGCATTTTAAAACAATTAAATAAAAGTTCAATGACATTATTTTTTAATTTAAGAGTTTCCTACCAACCCCATTAAATTTGAGGGATATAGATATATGCAATACCTAATAATCTTTCGAGTTTATTTATAAGAAATAGAAGTCATTTAATAGAGAAACATTATAGTGTATATTCGGTATAAGAAAAATCAGCATTAGTTATTGTGAGATTTAATTGCTCACTTGAGAGCGAAATAACTTTTATTTACAGGTTTTCATTTTTACTAGAAATACATGTTACTTTAAAAAAAAATGAAATTAGATATTAGTTTGAAATATCACACATTACCTGTAAATGAAGCTCCTGAATATTTGGTAGGGAGTAAAACACTCCTTTCTTAATTGTTTTCAAGAGATTATTCTGGAGTCGGAGATCTCTTAGTTCAACAAGTTCTTGAAATGTACCTGGCTGAAGCTCAGTTATCAGATTATTATCTAAAGATAACGAACGCAGCTCACGGTTATTTTTAAACATCGAACGATGGATATCTCTTAATTGGTTGAATGAAAGCTGGAGCTGGTACAAATGGTGTAAATGATAGAATGCCCCGCATTCAATATGAGTTATGGCATTGTTTGGGATGAAAAGTACTGAGATCTGAGAAGTATTGAAGAATGTATCATTTGTTATCTTTTTGATGATGTTGTTCGTTAGAAAGATTTCTCGGAGATGAGTGAGATTATGGAAAGCTCCAGAGCTTATGGAATGCAAGTGGTTAAAACTCAAATCAATGGTGCGAAGTTTTTTCACGTGACTGAACGCTCTGCTTGCCAAAGAAGTCAAACTGTTATGACTCACATCAAGTGATTCCAATTCTCTCAAGTATACGAACACAGTATCATTTAAAGTTGTCAACCTGTTCATATACAGTGAAAGTGAAGTAAGACGTGGCATGGTGACAAAACTTCTTTCATCAAGAATTTTTATCTTGTTTGAACTTAAGTCTACTCTCTGAAGACTTGTGAATCTAGTAAATCCATCATCTGGAATATCTTCAATTTCGTTCCACACCAAACGCAGAGTTTTGAGATTTCTTAATCGTCTCAAAGCATTTAATGGAAATTGTTTAAGTTTGTTATTAATGAGAATAAGTTCTTCAAGAGTATTTTCCAAGCCTCCAAAAGCATATTCTGTGAGAAGTGTTATCTGGTTATTTTGCAAATTTAAGCTAGTAATTAGAAGTCCATATAGAGCATAACTCTCCACTGAAGCTATGAGATTTGAGTCGAAATCCAAAGTTCGTAGAGTGACCAGTTTATTAAGCGACCCTTGAGGAATCTCCTTCAGTTTGCTGTTCACTAAAGATAAACTATCTAAAGTAAACTCTAGACCTGAAAATGCATGTTCTTGTATTGTATCTATTTCTGTATGAGATATCTGAAGATGGTACACGGTTATGTTTTCAAATAATCCGTTGGGCAAAACTGTAACATTTGGATCCAGGTGGTAGATACTCAATGATTTTATTGGAGCGTTGATCAATGCCAGAGTTGCTCGTATTTCTTCTAATCCGGTATTTGGACATTCTAAGAAAAGACCGTCTTCCAGCTGATAGCAAGGGCACCAAGGACTTCTTTCCCACCGAGGACATCCTTCCTCTGTCATGTAAGATGAATTTTCTGTTCCGCTGTCTGTCTCTTCTGTGGTTGTAGCGCTGCTGCTCTGGTTTAAAACAGTGCAGATAGTAGCGACTATAACAACCCATGCCTGACCCCACGAGCAGCCAGCAAATCGTTGAAGATCTAACATATCTCATGTCTTATCCTGCAATGGAAAACGAAAGTTTGATTAATATTTTAGAGGTACATAATTATTGCATATAATCATAAGATTTGATTTTTTAGATGCATATTTTAATGTTTGGGGAATATAATTTTAAGAGAATGAAATGTTCTCCAATATACTTTATCAGGATTAAGTCAAGATTCCCGAGTTTAAAAACAATCACATTATGTTAAATTTTTAATATATAAGGTTGCTGTCTTTTCTGTGTTTGTATATGAACCTAATTTTGATTATTTTAAATAGTTTTCACTCGATCGAAGTTCTGATACACTTACACAAGACAAACTAAGAATTAAATAGCTCATTTCCTTTAACTAATTCATTTAAAAACTCTTAGCTTGAAACATAAGCAATTGTAAATTTCGAACTGATGTAAACATAATAATAATTAACGTAACTGAGGAGGGAAGCAAATACAAGTTCAACTAAGAGCTAGAGAGTTTAAAAAAAATTTCCCAAATCTAAGCTGGACGTATTGCAATTTCAATCCATGTTAACAATAATTGTGGTTGATGATATTTTCGTTATAAGATGAAGTGTAAATTGTTCTAATCACAATATTAATATCTCCTCACGACTGCATCAAAGAACACAATTATGTTTAAAGTTAGAAAAAATAGTTCACTTCCATTATCAGTATGTTTACATAAACGTGCATCAATCTTTCACAAATGAACGATAAAATAGTTCCATTTTTTCTTCCGATTTTAAACAATCGACTGTTATCAGAACTACAAGGAATATCTTAGAGTAACGTGTTGTCGCACATTTACCAGAACCAAATATTTCTATCAAAAATAAATTAAAGCAATCTTCATTATGAAAGTAAGGCGTAGTCAGACTATCAAAACACGAACTAGCTTTATATTTTACATTGAATTTCTCCCATTAATTTGTTGAGATTTTCAATAGAATTTTAATACCAAACAATACACGTATATTAGTCAACATAACCATAAGGTTATAAGATCTAATTTTTTATTTTGGTTAATAGAAATTTGTAAATAATTAAGATAGAGTAATTAAGTAAATTAAGTTATTTTTACGAGTATTGAAAGAGAGCGCGAGAGAAACTTTTCAATTAAGATTTTAACGTGATCTATTCGCGAAACTTCCCTTAATTAACATCAGAGTTTTCTTTTTGACTTTACATTTAAGTTTCTGGGTCCTTTCCAACCAAATTAAACATGGTTACGTAAATTAGGTAAACTTTAGAAGCGTAATGAATAGATATAATCAAGTCGTATAAAAGCGACAGAGAATTGAAAATTAGATTCAGAAAGAATGCGGCAATACAAAGATTGTGGTAAGAGGAAAAATGTGGTAGTATAAATATAACAAGATGTGTGATGGCTTTGAATAGATCGCAGGAGTTACTTGTGTGATCTATAGGAACTAAGACCCGACTCTGTTTGATCGAAGTTATCTCTATTGTGATTTAACTCACCTCATATCCCAGTAAGAATAATTGATATTTTATAAAGGTTGTTAATACCCACACCGAGGGACAGTGAACAAGTAGAGAGAATTCCCATTTTGAGAGAAATAATAAATAATTCTATGAAAAGTAATTGATTACATTCTTGAACTGTTTTTGTGTGACTATTTTAAGTATTATATATGTGTGCTTGGAATTAAGTTAGATACCTTATAATAGTGAATAAGTCATTATTTAAGACGACAGACGGGTAAGGTAACACAGATACACCACAACATTTCATCATTCTTTATTTATTTCAATTTATGTATATAATATATTTTAAAGCTGTTTTTGTGATAAATAAATAAAAGCATGTTAAAATAATAGGTCATTTTTATTTAAATATTTATTAAGCAAAAAAGTCTTATGATAACAGCATTGAAATGTTTAAACATTAACCGGATTAGGTTTCCGCTGGTTCTGCTAAATTTGCTGACTTCTCAAGGAGTACTTAAAACTCCGTTTATATACTGACATATTCACAAACGAGTAAAACAGGGTATTTTTGCCCGAGGTTGTACTCTTTCTACCTCAAGTGCATTTTGAAGGGAGTCACTTTTATTTTCGTACTCCCTGACATGAAATGCTTTTGCGGCTACTCGTTGCATTTTATTTGGAAAGAAAAATATACCCTAAGGCCTTTCAACGTTAGATGTTAGTCGTTGATTTTTGATAGCAGAAATACTTTCTGCTATTCATGACATTTTCAAGGAAAAGAGCAACGGAGAGAATTGCCAGAATAAAAAAAAAATTCTTTAAAAAAAATCTTTTTGTGAAGAAAAATAATGCATTATCTAAAGTACAATTTATAGAAGTTGTATCTTACCATTTTTAATGGGCCCCATGGTTATTAAATAGTTTATGAGTTTTAATTGAAAGCTTTCATTTCTGATATACACGCGTCTTTATTTTTTATAATGTATTTCTGAATTTTAAAAATATCTCTTTTTAGAATCATAAAACAGTTTTTTCAGTTTGCCGTAACACATTTCTTAATAATTGGTTACCATTATATAATAATGCTTTTTTAAGACTTTGTTCAGTTAAAATTTGTAATTTTTACTCTAAAACTCGTTCTGTTCTATTGAAATATTGAGAGACTAGTAATTGTATTTATTTGATAGCAACAGATGTACAGTTTTGCAAAATTATAATCTCATAAACTGGAAAACTAAAGCATTTATTTCCATTTAAAATAAGAAGTTTTAATAATAATAATTGTTATATAATAACGTGGTAATCTCTCACATTTGACTATTGTCAATGCAAATTTAAGTAGCCTATTTGTCTGGAATAACACTGTGAATAAATACATTTAATGCTTTATCATAGCTGAAATTAAATGCTTGAATTTTAAGGGTATAAGTTAAGACAACCAGAAAATTATCAATGAAAGTTTTTGAAAAGATTTGTTCATACATACACTTAAAAATGAGCATTTCTGAATATTTTATAACGGTTAAACACATAATATACATTCATATAAGTATATATGTATGTGTATATGCTTAAATGAGAGTGTTTTTTGCTACGTATATGGAATTAGTTTATTAATGTGGATGTTACGAAACAAACACGGAGAAAATAATGATTTTCCAAAGTTTCGAGTAATTCATTATTTCTTTATAAGTAAAAAAAGATACTTTTTATAAACTATAATCTTTAATCTTATAAAAGAGGATTTAATATAAAGAAAGCAATTTTGTTTTATATATCTTGTCTCTCAATTACTTAATTTCCAACTATAACTAAATCCTCCATTTTTAGTATTTAGATTTAGAATATTAGCTGTATAAATTATCTCGCAAAAAAGGATTGAAAATAGTTTTATCCAAAATCAAAATTTCAAGAATATCAGTTCCCAGTGACAATGACTTTTTCTTCTTTAATTGTGAATTTTTTCAATTAGAATTAATTATCTAAAACAAGAATTTCATAAAATTTGAAATGTTAAATTTCATCAACCAATCGTTTTAACATATTTTTATTCTGCCCGTAGAGTTTCTTTTTTAAAAACGGTTATCATTTATTTCTACTGTTTACCAGTATAATATTAATATTTATTTCTTAAGAAATTAGCCAATTAAGAAAAATTAGTAAATTTCTTAAAGTTTTCTTTCTGCTTCACTCACACAAAACGTCGAAATTACACATATACACCTCCATTTTCAGAAATCCATTGCAAGATCTGTGTTCGGCATATAGCGGAAAATATTCAGCGTTCTGAAACATATCTGCCTAAAATTTGATAAAAACGAAATCAACACAGATGAAGCAACAGCAAGAGCAAAAAAATTATTTTTAGGGTATTCCAATACGAAGTTTAATAACATCTCATCCGCTTAAATAAAAATCCTTCGAAGTTCCTTTAAGATTTTGATCATCTTTACACAGAATCAAAAGTAAAGAAAAGAAAATCAAATTTTATCGAATACTTTTAGAATGCTTTATAAACTCCAGTACTTAAACTCAAACCAGAGTTGAAGTTCTTTCCTTTCTATGCATAATTTACACTTTCCCTCGTCGCCTGATAAAAATATCTATCTAATAAATTCGAAGCTGTTTTCGTATTTGACACATGAGTTACGCAATTTACATTTTTATAATTCAGTCTCGCTTCGGTATCTCTGGTTTAATAGCTTCTGGAGTTTCTATAGAAATGAGAGACTGTGCTTTTCTTCAGGTTTTCATATTTATATTTGAAAAATTAAAAGGCTCACACCCCCTCACTTCTTGAGGAATTTTTTAATAAATTCCTTATTTTATCTATCTCTTTCTGCATTCGCATCTGCATTTTATACTACTTAATTGCTTCACATCATACAGTCGAACGCAAGGATGAGCCAAGTCGAAAACTTTTCATGCGAGATCTTTCTTCTTTAAAAGAAGAATATGCATTTTTTAGATATTTCTCTCACATACACGCACACAAAAGAATAAATGATGACTTTAACTTCAAAATATTTGAAATAAAATGGAATTGGATGATATACCAAGCTTATTAGTTTATTGATTTCTTAAATTCGTAACTTAAAAATATAATTTTAGAAATAAATTGTAAAATATATTTCTGATTTTATTTTCAATAAAACAAATTAATTAGACTATATATATCAACTATTGTCGAAAAAATGCAAATATTTCAAATACTTACAATTTTGTTGTAATATATTTTTGTGTGATATAGAAATTTCAAAATTAATTCTTCAATGAGTAAAATGACTGTCACTGCTGGGTAAAGAAAAATATGCCTAGCACTTAAATTAACTAAATAATTTTATGTTTCCTTTAAATTGTAATGAGTTTTGGTAAGTGAGCCTTTGACATTATACATATTACATGATTTATGTGAAACTTTTCTGTTTAATTGATAACATATTAAGTTATATAGAATTGGGATGATTTATGTTCGGAATATTTAAAATATTTTTTCTTATAATTTTTCCAAACAATTTTGTCCGAAGAATATTTTTCCACTTGATGATTGGTTAAAATTTAATTATTTTATATCTTTGCAACAATCTATATTTTACAGTCATTAATTATTCTAACAATTTAGCATTATTGAATTTAAAAAAGTTTGATGAATGACCATTTTATCACAAAATTTTCATTTAAATAAGCATGTGCTTGATTTGAGTTTGCTCCAATCTGTTCAAGTTTGTACTCTTATTATGTACACAAATTATAGCTATCTAAACTTGTTAAGTAGGATATTATAAGTTTACAGACGTGGCTTTGGTCAGGCAATTTAAAAAATACATGCAGTGAATTAACTAACTATTTTAGTGAATATCACACTTAACGCAAATTGTCCCACATTTTAACAGTTGGTAAATTAAAAAGAGTAAAAATTAATTGATTTATTTCTTGTAAGAATAGGGTACTGAAGAATAAGATGTTTTAAGTATTTCGACGGATTCTTCATTCGCTTTGGTATCGTTTGATATGGGTGTGAATTAAGATATCAGCCGTTTACAATGGCATCACTTTTTCGTTGTTCGTAATGCTTTGTTTCTTTAAGAGAAGAGTTGTGTTTTAATGGCATCGTTCAGATGGAGTCTGAAGGATAATAAAAAGAACTCTTTTCTTTGTATTCCAAGCACTCTTCTTCGGGCAATAAAGTGGTCATTGGTCGATTAATGGCCAGCATTTTGATGCTTGACTTTAGATTCCCAAAGGAACTCTAAAATTCCCTACCATACGCCGTTACATCGTGTTTGTTTAGTATCCCCGGAAGTAGAGAATTTTAGCCTGTTTTTTTCTGCCTTGAGTTTTCTTAAAAGGCATGTTTTTATTTGTGTTCTGGGATAAGCTTTTCGAAGAGGCCACGAAGGTTTTCTTTGGATAATAGATTAACTGGTCTTTCTCAGTGACACTCAAAATATTTGATTTACTCTATACACTATTTAAAATGAACCAAGTGGGTAGCATGTTATTTAAAGAAGCAAAATACAAATCAATAACTGAAATTCAAGGAAGAAAAGGTTTTTCGAAGAATTGTTTCACAGTACGTATGTACACATTTATGTAGATCTAATTTGTGCTCTCAGCAATCCTTTAATAAAGTAATACAAAATTTGAAATTGAAAAACAATTAAAACAATAAATAAATTATTATACGCATATATGAATATGTAATGTGAAATTTAGTTTCCTTAAAGAAATGCTTTCTCGTAAATTAGTTTGTTCCTTGAAAACATAAATTAGTAAAATAAATGAATTATGGAAGAGAATATATATATATAAACTGTGTTCATTTTCAAATTCAAGCAAAATGACTGCTTACATATTCATAGATATGTATTTATTGTATGGTGTTTTTGTACGATGAATACGTCTTATATTTTTCATCTTTGTATAGTAAGCCAATTTTATAAGGGATATTTTTTAAAATATTAAAAGAACTTTCAATGTATATGTAAAACGAAAACAAAATAAAATTGTTTTCCTTTGAAATATTTCGGGTTATTAATTTATTAAATACAATAAAATGTTTTATTAATTGAAATATTTAATTTCACATAGAATGAAAACATATGAGTTATTTGAAATTGAAATGAAAAAAAAAATTTTTTTTTGCTTTAAATTAAGTAATTACTCAAAACTTTGTAGCATATATAGATTTCATTTTAAATCAAAGTTAGAGATTTAAAATTTTGTACACATTAAAAAAATTAATATATGAAAATTAAACTTGACACTCAGAATTTTTTTTTCTCTAAGAAATGGAATTTGAGTAAATTCTTTCATTAGATTTTCCTTTTTCTCCAAAGCATAAACCAGGAAGAATTTTCTAAAAGTGTATTTTGTGTGAATTTTATCTCTTGTTTTTATCAATTTCTTCTTTCCAATTTCATAAATTTTGCTTCATATTTAAAGGAAATGAATAATTTCAGCTGAATTGAACGTTTTAATCTTATATGTTATTTATATACCTTATTTATCATAACATATTAAATATTTTTATACGATTATTTAACAAACAAACGTTATGAGATATTCCATAATTACTAATTCTTAGTGATTTACAGAGTTTTGTTCAGAGAAATTAGATTATTTCTTTGTCCTAAGTATCCTGATTCCTAGGGATAATGGGATTTCTTTATTCCATTTGAAAGTTTTAATCGAACTGCAAAACTTGGAATATAAATGGAGAAGCATACCCTTTTATTCTTGGAACGCTCAAACTAAGAGCATTCGATTATTCTTAACAAAAATTTTCAGCTGAGCTTCGAGTGATAGCTCATGCATTAAAAATGTTCGTTCCCTACAGATTTTGTAAAGACGGCATCGCTGAGAGATATATCTTGGCTCATACCCAATATTTCCGTTTCTTCGCCGCTTTGGCATTTCTTTACCGTTTCTCTGTGTATTTCAGTTTTGGTTCCATCAGTAAGGCCATCACGTAGACTGAAAACGCATTGGCAAAAGAGGGAAGCCGCTAAGCATCTCCCCAAAAACGAATAGATTCAACACGGGAGATCAAAATGTTCCGAAGTTCTTCCTTCCCCCCCTCCCCGTCAAGTAATAAGTCATTTGAAACAGAAAAGCAACCTAAATCGAAAATGCAATAATTTTAGAGATGCGTAAATATACACATAGGCTCTTAATACAAAAATGAAAACAGGAATGCATCCCGCAAAACAACACTTGAATGCCAAGTGTATAAAGAAGAAACACATTTGTTTCAAATTTTGCAAATCCAAAGAATCTCATTCTATTCTTTAGGATGACAAATGTGGGTTTTGATGCTTCGTTGAATTAGCAAATGATGAAAAATTCTATTCTTTTCTCCATTCATTCTATTACCCCATTTGTGAAAACTACTTTAGTCAAGGATATTGTTAGTGATTACTGTAATATTTTTTATACTGGATTTCCTTTTCATTCGCGAGTGGTTTATTTTTTATTATTATCCAAGCCATGCTAGTGATGATTAAATCCAAAGCTTCGTTATTTTAGCTGATAAGAATTTTATTCAATTTCATTAGATTTATATTATTCCAGTTTGAAAATTAAGAAAAGGGGTTTCGATATTTTTCTTTTGAAATAGAAAATGAAGACATCTTTCCTCAGCTACTTTCACTCTCTTGTACCATTTATAAATACATCTTAAATCACTAATGCCGTCAGTAAATACTGTAATACTTTTGCATTGGATTTTTTTTAAAAGTGTGAAATTATGTAGATAACGAGATGCTAATAGCTAATTTTAAGGATACCAGGACATGCGAGGAGTTGTGGAATACAACATCTAAGACTTCTTGTTTTAGTGATATATATCTTTTCAAATCATTAACATATCTTAGATTTTTGTGTGTGCTTAGTAATTACATTTTAACCATTCTATAGAATTATAAAAGAATTTTTTTTTTTTTTTTTATCAAAAAAGGTTTTCTTCCTTCTTAGACATTATTTGTGAGATATATTAGCCCTTATGAGTTAGTACTATTTAAAAAAAAACTATTACACAATATGAGTCAATTTTTTTTATTCTTCTATAAAAAGAACTTGTGCATACAGTGAATTAAAAATACCTTTTCTATAAATAAAACCTAAATATTAAGATTTATTTTTCTAAACAATGAAAAAAAATTAAAATTTCAAAAATTACAAAATTCCATAAAATTTTCAAAGAAAATATGCAGCAATAAATAGCATTAAAAAAGTTGATTCATTAATTTATTTGTATTGTTTTATACATATGAAAAATAAAATATTTTGCATATTTATGGAATATTATTTTTAAAAATGTTACCTAAATGCAATTATATCGAAAGAATCATGCCCGTATTCAATTCCGAAGGAAAAAAATTTGACTAAAATACTTTTACAGTTCATTAAGATGATTAAAATACCATTATTAGGCATACAAAAAAACCCCCAAGTTTTTCGAATAAATTTAAACATAAATGTCACAAAAAAGAGTCTTAAATTCTGAAAATTCTTATTTATTTCCCCCTCCCTCCAGCATATCCTGGAACCCTTAAAGCTTCATAATTTTAATTTTCCTGAATGCGTTAAAGTTTTATTTTAGAACTGGAAAAATGATTACATATGAAGAATTTATTCAAGGAAGTAGGAAAATATGTATGATAGAATTGAATAATTCTGAAAGCAGTTTTTTATTATGTTACAGCAGTACTAACTTCAACTTCATATGGTCATTAAGTACTGTTCATTTAACTCTGGTCAAGGGAAACTAATAATCGCTGAATACATGTCATATTACACCTTTTTCTTTTCCAGCCTTTTTCAATATCTATTCATTACACTTCAATATATCTACTCTTATTTACATAAGTCATGGTTCATTCACAAGAAGAATGTTTCAAATCAAATAACGTCATAGAAAAGCCCCAACAGGTTAGTTGAAGGGAAGTATGCGTGAGTACTCGCTATAATCTTTGTAACAATTTTTATTGGAAAGTTCATTGCGACGCATTCTGTATTTTGTATAAGAATCTAAGAATCCCGTGTAAACGTAACGTATAACAAAATTTTAAAAGCTCATATTTCCGGTGTAAAATGTTAAACTGAAAGTATCTGAGAAATTTTCTGATAAGCAAGAAGGCTAATGAAAAAGGCAATTAATCTACCGTTTCCTCCACCAGTATTAAGTTGAATAATGGTGGAGTTGGCTGACAGCGCTTAAAATGGCACGCGTGACAACCAAGCATGACTAAGTTATAGCCAGTTTATTACTCACACACTTAAAGGTGTTTATCTAACTTAATGAATAATTTTTGCATAAATCATTCTAAGTTATTGCTAAGTTAATCACTGAAAAGTATAATTTTCTAATTAAAGAGCCTTGGATGTGGAGTTGGCTTATGTCTTGTTTATTTTTTCCTGATAATATTGTAAAATTTTACTTTGAAATATTACTTTGAAGTCCTTTATAAACTGAGTAACAAGTAAATTGTAACAATAAAATTATTTGCATTACATGATTGGAGGTAAAATGTTGCAGGTTGAAATAACTAAAGATATGATGAAGATAAAAATGATGATGAAGAGAGTTTAAATGAGTAGTTGTCATATATCTTTCCGAAAATGAATGTATGAATGAAGAATTAATCAGCTCTTCCCTTCCTAATTTTAACGTTGATATTGAAAAAATGCTGAATAAAATAAAAGTATAATTTGATCATATAAGCAATAAAAAGTATTTCTATGGGCAAGGGCGGGAAAATAAATATATTTTGCGTTAAATATAACATTTCTACTGAACAGAAAATAAATTCTAAAAATTATGAATCAGCGAACAATACATCAATAACTATATTGATAATCTCTTATACATTAATAAAAAAGTTGAAAAATTAAATTAAGTAATACACAAAGCTGAAACGTAATAGAACAATGAAAATAAATTTTCTCCACAAATTCATAATACTGTTTCATAATCGCCACCTTTTTGTTATCAGATATCTGATTTTCGAATAAAATGTATATATAAGAAACTTTGTACTTTACATATATACAGAAAATTTTCCAACATATATTTCAGTACATTTATATCGTAAACATATTTATAAGCATTTCAAATACTCTGATTTTGTTCTGCTTCACTGAGGATTCAACATTCTGTAGTTTTGTTTTAGATTCATGAAAGTTAATTGATGCTTAATAATACAGCCATTCATAGTTTATTACTTTTACATTCGAAAATTTTGAACACTTATAGTTAAAAAAATTATAAAAGATCATTTAAAATTTAATTAAAGTTAAAAGGATTTTTAAAAAATATTAGCTGATAGAACTTTTGCTAGTAGAGTAATTGTTTTCGAAATTTTTTTTATTAGTTTTAATTTAAATACTGATATTTTGCAATTCAAGTTGCTTCATTTTTTCACAAGAAACATATTTCTTAACAATTTAACATTTCCAAAACATTTTCTAAGCTTGAAGGCAAAACATTACCAAATTTTATCTGATGAAGTAATTTATGTCATTTCAGTTCCATGTCAGACAATAAGATTATGTACATCTAATTATATAACACAAAAGCCTTAATAACGTTTTCTTCAACTTAAGCAAAGTTGCCCCATTCAGCTTTTAATTTTAATACTCAAAATGTTTTCATTATCTCAAGAATTATCTGATTCTCGCCATATTTTTTTTAAAGCAAAATGAGAATTCACGAATCTGATATCAACGATATTTCTTCTTTTTCTTTTATATTTTTCCCGTCAGGTACTTAAAATCTTTCTTATCAGCAGAACTAGCGCTTCATTATCATGCCTGCTTAACTTTATATCGAGACTGCGTTTTAGTATATGTCAGCCAATAAATTCTCTTACCGTAAGCAATTTAATACATCAATCTAGGAAACTCGTTTCGACGTTAATGCAGTTATCTTCAAACGGTCTATGCGATTAAGGCTATTAACACTTCTCATGCCTGTTCTATGTCAGGAAAGAATAACAATGAAGTTTGAGATTAAATTCATCGGCACTGGTTTTAGTGAAAATGGTGTTTATTTCTGGCTTAGCATCTCAAATTAAACCACATGTCTTTTAAAAGTAATTTATTTCTGTATTTATATATATCGTTATTTTTCCCTTAATGACAAGTATTCTCCCATAGAATCAATTTATGGTTTTTTTTATTGGGTATTGGCTATGGACCTTTTTAATTTTGAACATCGGTCAAGTGACGAGAGCGATACCTGAACTTGCACCTCCCTTTTCCAACTTCCACACGATTCCTTCGAGGAGATTTGGAGCTCCAACAGATTTAACGTATATTAACACCACTACACTGTGGGTTTTTAGTGGCATCCGGACTTCAGCCCACGACTCGACAAAAAAGAGCGCCGATTGTGAGTTCGCGATCATGAGCAGTGCGAGAGAGAGTTCAGAAAACATGTGATATTTTTAATGTTTTTCATTTCTTTAAAAAAAAACTGTACACTCATTAAAAACATCCGATAAGTTTTATGTATAATAAATGAAACTATTCAGAAAAAAAAAACCCTCTTCTGTTATTGAAAAAACACAATTAAAGAAAAAATATTGTGGAAAACAAAAAACGATCCTGTTATGTAGTATAAAAAATGACGTAAAATTAATGAAAGAGTATCGATTGTTCAATGATTTGGTTCAATGAAAAGTAACCATAATATGCTTCTAACAAATTTTGAAAGAATGAGTTTGTCTATGAAACGACTCATGAGTAAAAGTAGATCCAATATGTAATTAACAAACGCTTAAACAATATCTTTGATAGATATTATATGATACAATATATGTGTATAAGTCTCAAATTTCTATATTTCCACACACACATTTGTGAAAATTATTCTAAAATCCACTAGTACTGTTTAGAAAGTGTGTTAAATATGTATTAAAAAGGGTTGAACAATTAATTTAAGGATTTTACTTTTTCAGTTTACTGCAATATTTTCTTACAGTTGATAATGATAATTGTACAAATATTAGTATTCTTCAGTTAATCTTTTGATTTTAATAATTATTTAACGTTGTTTAAAAATATACAATAATATTACTTTAGTTAAAAATTTACAATCAAAGAGTTGGATTTTTCTCACATCAGTGATTAAAACGAAATCCTTGGTGTTTTGTGCAGTTGAATGTGCATGGAATATCGAGATTATATTTTTGGATACTTTTTAGTAATTTTTAAATTTTTAGTCTTAAATATATGAAGTTTATTTTATGTAAATTTTACGCATCTAACATTGATTCCACTTATTACTCGTTGATTTTTCCTCCTAAATTCATATATGCGTAAGTATGTTTGAGAACCTATAGTATATTTAGATTAGTCCTTATTTTCGGGGACAATTTTATTAAGAAGACTTATATTTTATCAATATGAATGAAACACGATTTCTGTTTTTATTTTTCATTTCTATTCTGCTAATAAGCCTTATAAAAAGTTAACGTGTGCATAATTTTAAAATGCATTATTTAAAAATTTTTTTACATGGGAGTTATGTTATAAAATAGAAATAGAAAGCAGAATTAGTATTATTTTTTGAAACTATTCTCATGTAAAATTAAAAACATTTTTCCTCTAACATTTTCATTGTCTGACATAAATTTTTAGACATTTCCTTCTTAGAAATGGATTCACAAATGATAACTGTTGATAAATTATAATTGTCTTTTTAAAAAGATTAGTGTAAAGTCCCCGAAAATGTAAAGGACTAATCTTAGTATACTACTGATGCGTAAACATACATACGCCCATATGAATAAAAAAAAATCTACCAGTAATAAGTGGAATAATTCCAAGTTGTAATTTAGCGCAAAGAAGACCCGTCCTAAAGCTCAATTTCGACGATTCCCCGAGAAGAAACAAAAGTTAATGGATTAACAGGCAAATGGGCCTTTGTAGATTGTCACTTTGTTGAGCCAATCCCTTTCATTCAATCCCAGAAAGCGCATTTAACGTAATTGGAGTCAGCATCAACAACTGGGCCTTGTGACTCCTTTCACTTCTTTGTTTTTGAACGATTAAACAATATTCATTCAAAACATAAAACACGGGAAATTGGTGTAAGTTTAAGAACGTAAATGGGCAGTTTTGAAAAAATGATTATAAGTAGCTTTTAATTTAGATAGAAGAAATATTCTGCAAACAAAATAATATGGAACAATAGTTTAAAAAATTTTAGCCATTAGAATATATATATTTTTTAATTGGGAAGGATATAATTGATCTTTAGTTTTAAGGTCTTCTCAAAAGATAAGAACTAATGTCCAAACTAAACAACTTGTTATTTTCTAAATGATGCAACGTGTAATCTTAAAACATTGAAATGGATTTAATTATTTGAATAAATAAATTTTACATGGATATTTCAACTTTTGATATATTTATGTTTAGTGATATTACAAAAATGAATACGTAAGTAATTTATTTGATGTTTATATTCGTATTAGAATTAAACTTTTTTTTTATAATCAATGTAAATCAATATTATTAGGAGAAAAAGTTGTCAATATATGTATGTACGAATATACATCCTTCTTTTTTGTATTTTAAAATAAATTACTTACTAATTAAAAAAAAGTTAAATGAAAATATATTTGATATCCATTATTATTTCATGTATATATATATATTACTAAGAATGAATGATTTTTCAGAATCATAAATTTTCAAAATAATAATGAAATAGGTAAGCACTAAAAAAAGTGAATTAAAAAGCATTAAATTAGGATATAGAAATAGAATTTATTGAAATGCTTAAAAACAGAAAATTATTATTTTATCCTCATGTATTATGTTGTAGACTTTAAAATTTTTGAAAACTAATAAATGTTGCTTAATTTCTATTAAATTTTAATTTACCCGTTTGTAATTCACTATTCAGACAAAGGTTTTGAGCAATAAATCTGTTCGTGTAATTTGGTAATAAGCCAAAATTATTGTAAAAAATATAATTGCTTTACTTGATTATCTACTTTGTGTGACTTATTGATTTTATTTAAATTTCATTTAATGAAGTTTAACAAAGTACTCACATTAAATTATCAAGCACCTTAATTACATTTTCTCTTTCATAACAATAATTGTTAAGCAAAATAACACATGGAAATTATTATCATACTGAGTGTCCTTTCACTCCTTAACCCCCCCATATATATATATATATATATATATATATATATATACATACAAATTCTGTACGACTCCTATAGCTGGTAACATTTTGCTAACGTAATTACAAAATGCCGTAGAGATAATTTTAACAAGACAGCAATAATTAAAAATTAAATTGATGTTGCAAATTATGTAAACATTAAAATAATTTTTTCTCTCTACAGGAATGATTTTGAAATTTTATTTAACTCTATAGATATTGATCTCAAGTTATTAAAGTTCTTATTATTAAAGTTCTTAAGGTCATTTTTGAGAAATTTAATATTAGAACATTTATTTCTTATGAAAAATTTACATACTTAATTAAATTAGTTCTTAAAGAAAATTATATTATACTTAATCATAAAAATATAAATAAGTGAAAGGCATACTTCAAGAAGATATAATCTTAGCATAGTTATAGTCTTGCATAGTTATAGTCTTGCTGATATCTACTTATATTTCTACGAATATAACTTTGATAATAATAATAATTTTACTTTGTTTAGATACATTGATGATCTTATATTTTTCAAAATAGTTGTAAAACAGAATACAAACCTTAGTTACCTTATTTCTCCTTTATTTAAAATTATAAACTAATAATATTATTGGAACTGAATACTTAGATATTTATTTAAAAATTTTTGATAATAAAACTTATAGTAATATTTTTAAAAAGAGAAGGAAAACTTAGAATTTCTTGTATGTATTACCTTTCTGGAACACTAATCTTAGTATATAGATTCTAGAAATGTTATATATAATTATAGATTACGTAATAAAAAATTAATTAAAATTCTTCTAATATTTATGAAAATTTAAAAAAAATTCGCAATAAAAAGAAAACTAGGTTTCTTAAGAGACAAGCAAAAGTAATAAAGAGTGTCCTCTAGTGACATATATTCGTTTCATTTAAATTATGTAGAATACATCCAAGAAACGTTATTCTTTCTGAATTCAATAATACATGCATGTTATATACAGAAACGCATTACATGAAGAAATACCGGCTAATGTACCTGCTTTGTATTCAGAAGGAATACCGACTAATACTTATCTTCTTAGATAAGCCAATCACAAGAATTATAATGAATCACAAGTAATATTTCAAAGCCCCGAAAATGTACTATAAACACATGAAAAGTTTGATTTGAAAAGTGAAGTGAGAAATATTTTGAAAAGTATGGTATTTCTGTCAATAAATGAAATAACATTAAATTAATTTTATAGCTATTCATTCTATCATTAATGTAGCTCAGACCTACTTCACATATAATATATCATGAATTCTAGTAGCACATAATTTCCAAAACTCATATTTTGTAATCATCGCCTTATCATTTTACTTTTTATGAATTGTATTTATTTGCCATTCTTTTCTTCTACTTGAGTCATAGATATAATTTAATATAAAGTGATTATCTTAGTTTTAATTAATGTAAGTTACAACAGAGAGATAACTATCGCAATATATTATAATTACATTTTAATTTTACATGAAAGTTCTTTGATTCCCCGTAGACATCGTTTTTATGAGACTATCGATAATTATGTACTTATTACTACAAACTCAAAGTTATGTTAGTATTTTATGTAAAGAATCAAAGGAATTTAAATGCAAGCAAATAGTTTTAGAAAATTTTTATTAACCATCTCTGTTCAAACAAACTCATGCATAAATTTAAAATAGGAAGTTATCTAATATTGTTTTTTTAAAAAAGGATATAGTTATGACTTAGAAGGGAAGCACGATTATATGACAAATTCAATATGGAACGGGATTCTTATCAGCTGCAAGATTCTGTTTATCAAAACATAGTGAGAGTTAAACACGCATCTGTCAGCAAAACACACTTCGCAAACTTCTTCGATCGGTAGATCAAATGTTCCGAAAAAATATAAATTGAAAAGTAAATAAGATATAGGGCAAAAGACCCTAGACCTTGCTGATATTTTGAGATTTTTCCTAGAGAGTTTATACATATATATGCCCTGCACACTCACACACACATATCCGATTGGGTTTAGCTTCAATAACAGCCGTCAAAACCGTCCTGTTTCCATCAGCGAGCTCGAAATTCTGAATTCTAATATTCAAATCTTTTTCGCCTGGAAATTCCGAATTTCCTTCAGGCAGTTGTCTCTTTTTCCTCCCCATATTTTTTTCACCTCCTTTCGTTCTGTCTTTTCCTTCCTATACGTATACATATAGACATTTTATTCACATATCCTTAGGGTACCGATAACTTTCCACACGTCAAACGTTGTGTTGATTTCCACCATTTTTGGCCATTCTTGGGAATTCCACTTAACGTGATTGAGGTTTGTACTTTGATTTTCGAAAGAAACATCTCTAGGATCAGAAACAATTTATGGTATCATGCACTCATCTTGATTTACTTAGTTTATTCAGAATCTGGATTTTGTGTGGTTTTTCTTTTTATACGATAGGAATAACGGTTTGAGTTGTATCTTTTGAAACTTTGAGTGACCGAAAAAATATGTAAAACCATTTGATGCTAGTAGGATTTCAGAAAACAAATCCTATTCGTATTTACTAAAGGTAGCAAATCCCTTTTTTGTTAACCAGGAGGAAAGATATACTGATTCACTAAATTAAATAGAATTGAGCTGTATTTTATGAGGACTGCTAAATACTTAATACGAGATTAATGAAGTTAGAAGGAATACATTGAAGGGAAGTTGAAAAAAATATCTTAAGAAAAATAGAATCATTTTTTTTCTGTTCACTTAACTTCAATAAAAATGTTGTTCACTTTTGGAAAATAAAATTTCTTCTGCCCAATTAAGCTTCTAGAAAGAATGAAAACATAATCCTTATTTATCAGAAGCTAACAATTTAAAAATTTTATATCCTAATAAATTTCTAGAAAGAATGGAAAAAATTCCTTATTTATCAGAAGCTAAAAACTTTATGTCCTATAAATTTCTAGAAAGAATGAAAAAAAATCCTCCTTTCTGAGTAGCAATCATTTTAAAATGTTTGTCAAATAATATGTTTTGAGCAATTTTATTATCTAAAAGAGTAGAAATAGCTATGAAATAAAAATATATATATGTGTGAGTGTGTATTTATATGTATTATATATATTGCATATAAACTATTACCTAAAAATACGAAAATCATTTACATGAATAATAACTACTGGAATTATAAATGCTTTACTAAGGGTTAGAATTTAAAAATTATGATTCTCAAAATTGACTAAATCATAGGATTATTAAATTCAAAAATATAAAATATTTATAAGAAAATTAAATATTTTAACTAAGCAGATAAAGAGATAAAGAACCGAAGCTAGAATTGAAAGTAGTTAACATTTTCTATATCAGGTTTTCTAACTCGAAATGAATTGTTACGTTACAATACTACGGTTATTTAGTCATGTCATCAATACTATCAGCTACTTACTATTTATTATTTGACATTATGTTACCACTGTCATGATATATATAATGTGTGTGTGTGTGTGTGTGTAACTTTACTCATAAACAAAAATATTTTATTTATAGAATTATTTCGTAAAAGTGTTATTTGAAAAAGAATGCATATCTTAGAAATCTAGCATCTAGTTTATATATTGTTTTCCATATAGTAATCACCAAATCTTGATGCTATATTTTCCCTTATACCTTATAGGTCATAATCACTAAAATGCTTGCTTTAATTAAAAAAAACAAACAAATTCATTGAAATACTTATTATTTGATTATTTGTATTTTAATTTTTGTAAACTTATATCAAACAAAACTAACTCTGTTGATTCACCACTTAAAATGTAATCGAACAATTGAATTACTTTAAGCGTATAAGATAACTACAAATGAAGGTTTAAAGTTAAAGCCGTTAACTTTTATGGTAGTGTCCCACAAACTGAAGGGAAAATATTGAGATTTGATTTTTTGTTCAGTAGCTGCTAACTTTTTATTCCGAGAGTTTTAAGAAATCCCACTGTAGTATATGCAGAGCATGAGTCTTCAGGAATCTTATTGACTCTTGTGATGTGGATATAGATGATTGGAGTCTTATTGAAAGACTTTGAGGTTCTGAAACGGAGGGATATATTGGTGTTTGGACAAAGAGAAAAAAAAAAAATCTATGGCATCAGCCATACACCAAAGGATCTGGCTGTTCGTTTGAAAGTGGCGAATTTTCCACCCCACTTCTGTTTTGGCGGTAGTCGTTGATGCACCCAACTCCAATATCGACGTCGTTTTCATGAATAATTCATTTCAGCAACGTTCTTATTTTATTTTTGCGTAATATTTACCACGTTCTTTTTCTGACCTTCTCATAAGCGTCTACTAAGAATTGTTGAAGCTTCCAATATTGAGAATGACCCGAGGATGCGTAAGGGACCAGATTCTTGAGGTTTCTTACATTCAGCCCCTTTTTAGAAAATATTAAGATGAGGAGGGGGATAGAGATTAGTACTTGAAGAAAACTGGCAGAGAAAAAAAGAGCTTTCATTTGTCAAGTTAAACTTTTGATATGATGAAATACAAAATATGGGAATACGATACAATATTGGTCTGCAAACAAAGATAGAAAATAAACTCGTAGGTATGATTAATATTAATTTGTATTAATAAATGCTAATTCATTTGGGGTAGTTGAGTGACTATAAATAAAATTGCCCTGAAATTACTGTAAGGCTCATTCTTACGATTAAGCATCTCTTTTCTGGTAGGATAATGTTTTATCGGTTTCGAGTTTAATTTTGTGAGGTAACACAGTAAAATATTTTATTTTTTAAACCCTGATTCAACAGAACACTTGATTCTTTTAACATCACACATGTATGAATATAACAAAGAGTCTTATTTCATTTAAACGTGATGAGTAAAAATTTAATTCTTTTTTTATAGTGAGCATAGTGCATAGCATTGATAAAACACCTACTTATTATTTTCTCTTTGAAATTAAGAATTAATTTTTTTGTGCGGGAAGAATAAAATCAAGACCTTTCGATTTGAAATTGTTGCGCAGTAAAAATGAGCTATTCATTGCTAGAAATATTCTATTATGTGGCCAAAAAATGTTCAAAATATAGGCGGAACGATGTATTTATTTCATTCAGTTCTCAATGTATTTTATTTCTTGATAGTACATATATACATTGGTGTGCAACAATTAAGGATGAAGTCGAAAAATTAGCTTATCAGCGAAACGAAGAGGCAGAGTGGACTGAAAAACCGATAAGGACATTAACTAGGATGAGGTATAGTAACACATGTGGGCGAAGATATGCAGCTGGACGTAATGCGGGAGTGTCGGAGTCGGATAAAACAGGCCGGTGGTATAAACTCAGCATTTCTGGGAAAGCGATTGCACAGCGTATATCAGTTTGAACGATATTAAGTTGCTGCCTCAGTGCAAATATTGAATAATCTTATTAAGCGACATCTGGATGATTTTATCCAAGGTAGAATGATAGAGGTAGGTCAAAGTGTGACAAGTATGGCTGAGGAGTTCGAAATTGCTCACAGCATCGTTTCATGACTTTGGAGAGAATTTCACACTACAGGAAGAGCTGACCGACGGTTTATCAGTGGTCGTCCACCAACAACCATGCCTGTGGACTACCGGTATATTGCGCTACAGGCCAGAAGTAACAGGCGTCAGACAGTAGGAGAAATCGCTAGACACACGTCACAGGCGATTGGACGACCGATATAATGTTTTATTGTGGCTAGGAGGCTGCACAGTTTTGGTCTGTTTGCCCGATGACCTGTACTGTGCATTCCTTAAGAACCTGCTCATCGGAGGAGTTTTTTGAGGTGCCATGAACACCAGAACTGGACAGATAAACAATGGGGATCGAGTACTTTTTACGGATGAGAGCAGGTTTAATCTGAGAAGTGAGTCTGGACGTATACACAGATTGAGAGAGAAGGGAACTCACTATAACCCTTCCAACATAATAGAAGCTTAATAGCTGTGTTCTCTTTTGGGGAGGCATGCTTGTTTGCCGTACCAAACTTCAGATCTATGAAGGAGGTTCAGTCACTGGGGCCCGCTATTATAACGAGTTTCTACTTCCGTATGTGCGTCTTTTTTTATGGGTCAGCAATTACAATGCACCAACTCCATTTGGACAGTGAGGATATTTAACGCATAGGTTGGCCGACATGGTCTCCAACAAGGTCCCATCGAGCATGTTTGGAACTTTCTAGCGAGACGTTTGGCAGCATGTAACTTACCACCAGTAAGGATTCCAGAGTTCCGATTGGCGGAAAAAGACAAATAGGCTGCAATACTGCAATAACTCATTGGCACCCTCACTCTCAGCATGGCCAGACGATGTGAAATCTGCATAGCAGTCAGGGGAGTTTATATCCCCTACTAAAGGCTGGATGTTTCCTGTACATTTATCGCATGGATCTTTCGGCCTACATTAGCATTGTGCACCCTTCCACCTTTTCAATAAAGTTCCTTTTTATCCTTTTGATTTTTTTGGTAAGTTTTGCTGACATACTCATATTATTACTTCTTGGGAATCTTATGGTATTATTTGGGTTGATTTGGAAAGCCTTAGCACAACGTTATATTGAAAAAAAAAACATCTCGTCCTTAATTTTTGCACACCAGTGTGTAGATTTATTTAATTTGGGATGTTTTTTTTCGTTCAAAATTTGTAGGTGTTTTTAGGTTCAAGAAATGGTTTCCACTAAAGAATTTATCAATGTAAATTTTTATTAAATATCAAACTTTGGTTCTTGATAATTTGAAACTTAAATCACTTATTGAGTACATTGAGACAAGTAATACTTTATGAAATATAATTTTTAGAGCAATTGTACTCAAGAAATTAGTCATTAAAATCTTATCTTTTTGGTTTTATATTAATGATTTTAAATAAGTATTTAAAACGATTCTTGACAAAACACCAGGAAAGGTTCTATTTACTGTACTTTTAGTAAAACCAATACAAAGCCTATAAGTAAAAAAGAAAGTACCATCTTCTGACAAAATAACATTTTTTAAAGAAATTTTTTCATGTTAGAACTAAAATAAATAATCAAAGAGACAAGGAATGTTTTTGAACATATGGCAAAAAATCTTTACTTAAACGTTATAAATCTATTTAAATGATTAAATCAAATAACCGAAAATATAATTATTGTTTGATTACAACATCTAGTATTTCACCTGAGAAAGAAAGACCAAACATTATGCAGACATCTTGTATTAATCAGTTATCCTATTTTTTTTTAGTAAATAAAATAATTCAAGGAAAGTTTTGAAAAAAAAGTGTTTATTCTCGACAAATTAGTTTTTCTGAGCTTTTAATGTTTGATTACGAATGAATTAAATCGATCCACTTTCGAGATAATATGCTTAATTAGTTTAACAGGCTGCAAAAGTGATGGAGTACTCTAATTTAAAGTTGACTACGAAAGAAATTACTACTTCATTTTTCAAAGCCTTGCATTATAAAAGAATTTATCACTCGACTGAGGGGCTAATCCTTTGTTTGCTCTTTAAGTTTTTTCTTCGTCCACAAAAGATAACGAAATAGCCCTATAAATAACACGAACTTGGCATAACAAAAGGGGAAAGAAAATTAGTCTTTGACTTAATAGGATAAATATTGCATTTGTGAAAAAGGACTCGACTTCTTTTTTAGGATGTCTCAGAACTGTGGTAAATCAAAGTATAAAATTTTGTTTTGTGAAACTTGTTTTCGTAAATCATTCTTCCTTAGTACTTTGTATGTATTCGTCTTTGAATACCTAGGCTTTTCATGGAAAAAAAGTGAAGGATCCTGCGCTTAAGAATTGAGAGTTTGTATATTAAGTTTTTGGAATATCTCTTCCAATTTCATATCTTTTCATATAAATAAAAGGTCTGATAAACTGACTCATCAAATGAGCCTGTCTATGCTTAAAGATATTTATTCATTAAATCAAATATTAGCAAAATGGTTTTAATCAAAAATAGGGGATTACCTGTCCAAAGGTTAAATCTTATTTCGCCCCGTTAATGAGCTGGATAAACATGTTCTCTTTTGCAGGTTAGTGTTTCAGCAATCGCATTATTGATTAAATGAATTAACTAAATATGATTTTCAATCCCCGCGATTTGAATGGATTTTGTGGAGGTTAGATGTTAAGGGTCTTAAACAATTTTTATATTAATCTTTCATTTGAACTATCACAATGTTTAACAGGTAATTTCATATAAGATGTTCAACAGAAATTAATAAACTCTGTCACTGTTTAATAGAACTCGGATAAGTTTTTTAAAAAAAATGCTTTAATTTTCAATGCAAACTGAAATTTATTATTTGATCATGAGTTTTACTACAAAATATTAGTTTTGATTCACCTGAATGCTTTTTTTTACTTTCATCCTCAAATTCTGGCACTTTAAGCACGTTTTTTAAACCTCAATACACCAATTTAGATGCAGAAAAATTTACTTCTTCCTAGAATTATTTTAAATTGGGAGACATATTGACTTCAAGAAATCGAATTGAAAGAAAATCTTAGCTTTTAAAAAATAATTAAAAATTAATAATACTTCACAAATTTATTTTTTTATTGATTTTTACAAATTAGCATACATATAAAGAAAGAAAAACTTTCATACTCGAAATAGTTTTTGTATATTATTTTCAGTATATATTTCATACGCACCGAAGATGGTTAAAATGACCAAAAAATATTTTATCAGATTTTAGCATATTTCTTGTATTGTTGTATTATTGTAAAGAAGAGATTTCTTTAAAGGCAGTGAAAAAGTTTGCATGCAAAGTAAAAATAGTCTTTTTACGAATTAAACTGTTTTCGATTTCCTTTCTATTCAAATTTTTTCTATTTTGTGCGTTGAATCTTTTAGTTTTTTAAAAATATTTTACTTTTTCAATTATTTTATTGTACTAATTTATTGTTCTAATTAACAATAAATTCAATTATTGTTAATTAGTCAATGATATATTGTTAATTACTTTACTTTTTATGTTGCAGATAAAGACAAATAATTTATTTTTGGTTTTTTAATGTTTGTCAGTTTTATTCGAAAAAAGTTGAATTATTAATTTCCTAAGAAATATTATTATTTTTTTGACATTTGTAGTTTATAATTGCTATAGCGTAAAGTATATAAAAATGTTGAGTAAAATTACCAAAAAAATTCATTCATTGGGATTAATTCTAGAACTAAAATAAAGCAATTTATACGTTTTTAGACTTTTAAGGATAGCGAAATTTTTCATAATAGTCACAGATTGTATAGATGATAAACTCAAGTTATAACTAATTTGTGAATGAAAAATACACATTTAATTTGTTCAAAGTGAACTCGATTGTTTTTTATTTTAAATATTTCATTTATTATAGTTTAAAAATAAGTTTTTTTTTTAGTTCCCACTTAATTAAATGAAGTTTCAAGCATCACTTTCATATATATTTCAGATACATTTAAAATACATATACGAAATAGAGAAACATTTATTACAAAGGATTACTTTATACCTTTTACGAATTTCTACAATAGTCGATTCTTAAGATCAAGTGATTCCTACACCCACACCAAGGTTAACTGAATTACCTTGATAGAGTGTAATTTTATGCGTCTAAAGCCTTCCTTCCAACGAAATTATATCAGTTTTACCATTCAAAACTGCTACTTTTGAGGGATGCTTTTAAAATCGAAATCGAGTTATTCTATTCGAAAGGATTATAAACATTCGCATGGGTTGTTCGATGTAAATTAGATTTGCTTACAAGAATCGAGCGATTCTACTTCTAATATGTAGATTGATGATGCTCATGGAATCTTTCAGTGTTACATTTTAACACGAATTACTTTCTTCGGATTACTCTCCGCTCATTTTGGACAACAGAATTACCTTCCAAGGTAGAAACTTGGCGATAGTTTAACTCCCATTTGGCGATGGTCATGCTTCATAAGAGCGCAGTGGGTTCACTATGCCACTGTGGTCTAGAGACAATGGATTGTTCTCGACGGTGACTGTAAGAAAGTAATAAGCGGAAGCCTTTTATTACACCTTTTCCTTCCCTTTATCGAGCTGTTCCGGCAAATAGTCCGGCACACGCTCGGATAATGGGCTTCCTATCCCCTGACTATAAATCAGAGACCGATAAGCAGCACCCCTTGACACTCATTTCGTTAGAACTCGGGAACTTGGGAATGGAAAATACCGAATCTCGACTAGTTATTAGTAAATGACATGAACTTAAATGATATACTTTGATTTGAAGTGGATAAACGTGGAAGGAAGTTTTGTTTTTAACTGTTTAACGTCGGGGTGGGAGGGGTAGCTCATTCAATAGGCATAGAGAAATTTATTACGTTACTATGAAATTATTTTTCACTTATTTTCTTTATCACGAGGTTTGTTTTTGGATATATTTAAGGAAAACTGCCAACGTTTTGAAGTTACACTGAAGTTACAATATAGAAACTAGGATTTTGAAATTAAGCTTTTTGCCCTTATTCAGGATAAACTCATGCATGGTATGTTAGAAGTATAATATTTCATGCTACTCAAGAGAAACCTTAATTTTTTAAAATTTGTTTTTGTGTTCTGATATGCTAGATATCATGTTATCAGAAAGGATTATAGATGCATTATGGGATATTAACGACAAATTTTGTTATTTTGTACTGTAATTGATAGCAATGAGAATTTAAAATAATGCTTAATTCTTTCAGTGAAAGGCCTTTAAAGTTTGTATCGTTAATGAAATAGATGATGGGGGAATTAGAAAGTTTGCAAAGATCTAACATACAAATTATTTAAATAGATTTGATCAAATATGCAAAAATTCTGAAAAGTGCTTAAGTGCTCATGTTTCAAAATAATTTAAAAATGTTTTACAACAAGAAAAAAGTTTTACATCTGATGAAAAAAGCCACACTTACTTACACACATCTTGATATAACTACTAAAATTAATTATGACAATGTAATGAAAATTTTTACAGAATAGGACACACACACAAAAACCTCTCACGATATAATACAACAATCTAGTAAAATAGGATACGACAGTTAAAAAGAAAGTTACAATCATTAATGAGTATAAGGATACAACTATCCTATTCAATCATATGATAAGTAATAAGTCCTTGGAATAAAATTTAGTTTTGTCTCATGACTACTTTTAAAAAGTGAAGCATTTAAATTTCAATGATGTTTGACTTGATATTACGAAACAAATGGTGTAAATAAGTTATACTGTTTTCTCTTATTACATAATTTCTTTCTAGGAGTCATTTAATTCGTAATAAAATATTGAAACTAAAAAACCTATATGTTTAAATGTATTTTAATTTATGCATTTTCAAGGCAAAAATTACTTATTTGAGATTCGAATAGAGAAAAGAAAGATGTATAATACCTAAGAAAGCTATGAAAAGTTATGGAAACTATTATTAAAGAATATTAACGGTTAATTACATGTACAAGAAGAAACTTGTAGTAAACAGCTAAAACCTAGAGACTCATAACGACAAAAAGGTAAAAGTTTCTAGTATTCCATTTGATCGTTGTGCATCTTGATATATTCTGTAGGATCGCTTATCGATTCTGAAAATTATTTAAATTTTGTTGAACAAAAAGTGAGAGGATATTTTAAATTGTTTCTTCTTTCAAAAGAAATAAAAAAAGACTAACATAGAAGAAAGATTAACGACCAAAGAACTAATTACAATTCTCTCCTACGGTTGGTTCAAGCATCTGGATCGATACTCTTTAATTAACCGTACACTGATTTAGATTAAGGTTTTCATCTCTTAATGAAAGTCTCTTTTTGCGTTGAATCAACGCTCACAACCGTCTCTTTTTTGTGAACTTATTGCAGAGAGGGGCTCTTTTTCATTCCTTTTATTTTTCGCTGTTCTTTATCGTAAAAAAACATTTACAAACATAATAGCAAAGTGTATAAAAGCATTCAATTTAAAAGACTGTGTAAAATTTAAGACATCTGAGAAGTATTCATTTTGTTATTGAACATAAATAATTAAAAAAATATTCGAATGACATTCATATTAATTATCTTTGTCATAAGAATTTTGACATCCCGTTCAGCGTGTTCGTTGTCTTTACAGATGTAGTTATTCTGTTTTATCACGTTACGATACATTTATAAGACTATTTTTATTCTTTCTAAAGTTCACACATATTTCTTACATTATGCCTGAGGTAGAATAAATATTTTCGAATCAAATGTTGTAGGTTTTACTAATTTTAATTCGGTATGTAAGTCCTTTGAATTTGAATTCATCTTGAGTTAATTAAAGCAAAGAGATAAGCATTTTACTATTGAGAAATAAATAAGTTGCATATAGATTTTTTTCTTTGTAATCTATCAAATGAAATCTCAATTTTAGTTAGTTATAGAATTTTGAGTTTTTTAAATGTGAACTTAAATATATGTCTAATAACATATTACATATTTGTATGAAAATTATCCAAAAGTAAAAAGGATTGTTTAAATGTTATAACTGAAAGCAATAACTGGTAAATAGCTAAGCTGAATTTAATAGTGTTTCTTGCAAAATATTAGATATTCTTGTAGATTTGATAAATCTTCATAATTTCGTTTTCATAAAAGTGATAAAATGTAATAAAGTAATTTCTAATGTTTCATGAGCTTACTTAAGTGTACAATATAAAATAATATTCCGAATACAAAAACTTTTGAAACTACAAAATAATCGAAGATAATCTTAAACCCTTGTTAGTTAATAAACATTTACTAGTTTAAAAAAAGCGAGTATTCATCATTTTGAGTTGGATCAACGAATTCATTCTGACACCAATTACGATTTTTATGTAAGAAATTCATAATTTTGTAGATTATCAAACAGAGAGTTTAAAATTATTTTTAAACTTCTTAAGTAAATTTGATTAAAAATTGCTACATTTATTTATGTGTGTGAATTGGAATACAAAAGAAGAATATCCAAGCAATCTCTATGTAATGGATAGTTTAAGAAACATTTTTTTGTTATATTAACATCAATAAAATACAAACCTTTATTTGATTTCAATGGTTATCAATTGGTGTACTCTTTATCTTCAATTTTAAATTATGTTATAAAAATTAACTTCTTTAAATTTCAGTAGACTCAATTTTAAAAGTGCTTTATAAAAAACAGTCTAGTTTTTGAAATGAGCTTACAATTTAACATAACGATGAAAAAATGTTGCATCTATTTAATATTAATGCATTTTTCGAACAATGTTTTCAAGTTAAACTTTCATATTTTAATGGCATAATTACTATGCATATTTATAATTACTTGCACTAAATGTATTTTGTTCTTCAACTAATTTTTTGTATTAAAATAATTATTTCAAAATAAGGTAATTACTATTTCTCTTTTTTAATTAATTTAAAAACCTAAGTGTAACCGTAAAAAATTATCTTAGTAAGAAACAGGTTTAAGAAGGATAAAAAAATATCTATGAGTGAAAAATAAAGATTGGGCTTAAACTATCGCCGGATATTTTCATTTTATAAACGCCCCTTCGCTTATTTCAATAAAAGTCTTATGCACAATTTAACACCCAAATTCCTTCTCAAAGCACTTAAGAGCAACGTTTGACTCAAAAATCGATTCCGAACGGCGGCTGAACCTTTTTTTCGACCCCTCTGTCTTACTTTTATTGGTTTTGTGATTAAAGCTTAATTAATATTTCATGATTACGCTTCGGTAAAATTTTATGAACGGTAGACATGCGAAAGGGCGAGAGAGAAAACTTCAAATTGAGGCCATGAAAAAGGATAGGGGGGCACAATTGAGATTCTAGTTTCGTATTTTCAACCCCTTGCTGTGCCCCATAGCTTTTATTCTCGATCACAAAGTGTGATATTTTTAACTGGTCATTTGCATTTTAACTTATTTGACAGTATGCCAGCGATGATGGTTTATGGAGGTTCGTGCCTGCGATCTCTGCATGTGTGGAAAAATTAGAGATTTTTAAAGTTACAAACGTTGCGTTCAGGCCAGGAGAGATGTGCTTTCATTTTTTTAGTGTTGTTAACATTATGAGAAATTTAATAAAGAAAATAAGTTTACGAAGCCTCGTAAAATGGACTGATGCATTAAAACTTAATTGAAATATCCGTTCCTCTTCCATAAAGTAAAGAGAAAAAATACAGATCGTAAAACGTAAATTAAAATACTGTGAAAATAATGTATTTTTTTCTCTTATCAAAAGAAACTTATCTGGAATAATCTTATCTCTTATCTGGAATAATTCAATTACTATTAATGATATTTTAATTGAATTATTATTTAATCATTTAATATTCATCAGCGCAGAAATGCTTTGTAAAAATAAACTTAATAGTTTATTGAAATATTTCTTTTCTAATTGTTTATTAACAATTTTAACTAATCAAGGATTTGCGTGGATTTAAAACAAAAATAAAATTAATAAAAATAAAATATTTTACAAAAAATATGTTAGAATTTTTGTTTTAATTAAATTCAAGTCATGGATCATACAGATTAGCTAAATTTTCATTTGAATATGTTAAAATAGTATAATCATTATTCATAGTAATAAAATGAGTATGTGAGAGACTGATGACATTTTAGGAGAAAAAACCCAACTATAACAGTCTTGATTTTAGTATCAAAATTTCTAAATTCTTAGAATATAAACTATTTTTTTTTTACTTGGTATATTTTATTTTAATTTAACAGTTTCTTCTTTGAATAAGAGTTTTGAAAATACTATGAGAAATGCAACAAAAAAATTAATTTTCCTTATAGGTAGTAAGAGTTCATATAATTAAGAATTTATATTTGATTTTCTTTCCCACTGAGGTAGAACTAGACAAAACGCCCCGATTTTCTTTTATAAAACGTAAATGTAGAGGCAATTTCAAGTTTAGAAGTAGAAGAAAAAACTCTTCTTTTGAAATAAAATTATAGCATATTTTAGAAATATTTCTCATTTAAAAATAAAATACAAATTTATAATGTAAAGGCACTTCTCAAAAGTGTCTCTTTCCCTTTAAAGAATAAATGAAGGCAAACAATTACATGGATTTTTTTTCACTGGAATTGTCATAGAAAGAGCCACGTAATTCTTCCTTAGGAAGTTTTAATGAGAAGCATTTGATTTATAACGTATTCAGAAAATTTATAACTAAATAAAAGTTTCTTTTTCCAATTACGAAAAACATGTGAAAAATATTAATTAATTAAACCAAAATGATAGTTTAACAGTTTTCTTATTGTAAATAAAGAGGTTATCACCCTATTTGTTTTACAACCATCTAAATAGAAATAGACGTTGATAGACGTTATTTATTTGGAGTCTAGTCGTGAACACGAAAGTTGCTGTTCAAAGAACTGAAAGGTGGCCATTTTGAGATTCTTGACCTCAGCCACAGTTCTACAATAGAAAGCGACAGCTGGTATTCTTTACTTGCTCGCCATCTATCCCTAAAAAGATCTTCCACCTCACTAAGATATTTCTTTTCAGGGACCATATATATAAAATTGAAAGGCTCTCAGTATTGAAATTTATACAAAACATGGACATAAAAATAAAAAAATTTAAATATTTACGCTTATTTTTGAGTCTAATCTATATTTTTTGTAAAATAGTGAACTGCTTTTGCTGTCTAGTCATAGAATACTAGTATAAAAAGTATTAATAATTAATACGTGAAAATATATTCTTTAATAATTTATGTATTTATAAAGGTTAAAATGAAAACTACAAATGATTATTTTTAGAGTTTTGAATTTATTAATGCTAAAAGTTTTTGCTCATGTTCTGATTCCTAATAATTATTAAATAAGTTTTTAAATTAATACCTGGATAGACTCCCGATTTCAAATATATTTGTGAAATACATTAGAAGGTCACATATGCTAATAACATATGTGACCTAATGTAATTCACAAATAATAACATTATTTAATAGTTCACATAATTTAATTGTTATAAACATAAGTTTATAATAAAGAAAATAAAAAAAAACGAAATAATTACAAAAAAAAGAGAAAAAATTCTGTAGTAATCAATTTCTAATGATTGTACAAATATTTATTTATACCAAGATAAGAAATGCCTTATTATTTCATCCTAAGATGAATTGAGAAAAAACCGAAAATTCATTTTTGTTTCATTGCTTTTGGAGATGCCTTTAACATCCTTGTCAATCAGAATTTATTACAACAAATTTTACAAATATAAGTTGAATAAAATACACCATTTTTAATTATTAACACTTTAAAATGGCACAGTGTCAATCAAAACTAAAAAAGGATTTTGCTTCAATGTGCTTTAAATTCTCTCATTGTTGGAGTTATAATCTTTTCAGCTATTTAGCACAATATGATTCGAGAGAGAGCAACACTTTATGAAGGTGAAGTGAAATTCTTTGTCTCTTCATTTTTATTTTACCTTAAGTTGTGTTAGAACACATGTATGCAGTCTCATTTAAACAGTCAAAGAGCTTCGAATTATTCAAAAGGAAACGAAGATACGATAGCTTTGATGGTAAAATAACGCAAATATTTCGGGAAGAACTTTTTGTTGAGTTTTGAAGTCTAGTATATAGTCCATTCTCTATTGCATAAATCCCACCCTAAATCTTTTCATTTTTCTCTTTCCTTCAGGGTTAAAATGAGACAATAGGGAGGAGGTGCGGGGGACGAGAGTCATTTAGACGTCAATACAGAGTAAAAAGGATTTTGTATAAATATATTTAAGAAATCTGGGGGAGTTGTGATCTTAAACAATTTTATATTTATTTATTTTGTACAATATGATTAAAGAGGCATAACATTACATGCAGATGAAGCGAATTATTTGTTTTTCTTTTCATTTTTATTTTATATTCTGTAGTAGTTTAAGAGCGTATGTATACAATCTTATTTAAACAGTTAAACAATTTCAAAGAATTATTTTTAAAGATACAATCGTTTTACAGATAAATATAACACAAATATTTAATAAAGAACTTTTTGTAGAGTTTGGAATCTAGTATACAGTCCACTTTATTGCATAAATCCCACCTTAAATCTTTTCATTTTTCTCTTTCCTTCAGGGTTAAAATGAAGAGAAAAAAGGAAGGGGTGGGGGGGAGTCATTTAAGTGTGAAAACTGGATGAGCTATGGGATTCTTCATCTAACGAACTCCCCTTATAGATGAATCGGCATAATTCATACTCTGGTGTGGTGAAGTTCCTTTTCTAGCTTTGATATATGAAATATTTTCAATACCTAGATGGAAAAAATTTTGACGTTTTTTTTTCTTACGTCTCTGATGATTTGTTAAATGCCTTGAAGATATATGACTCTCCAATAAAGAGAGTATGTTTTGGCTTTAACTGAGTTTCCAGAGTTAAATTTAGTAACAAGATAGATTATTGTTTGCTATTATATTTAGTGAAGAATTTCGTTAGATTATAAGGCGAAGATGTATTATTTTCGTTTAAATATTTATAATTTTTGAAGAGTTAAATGTAGGACATAATTATTTTTATATTTTTAACGTAAGCAAGAAAAATTTATTTTTCAAATTTATATTTCGAAATTACGCTTACCTCTAATTCTATTTATTATTATTATTTTAAATTTAACAACTACTATCTTATTATTACATTAAGTAGTTGTTAAATTAGTCAAGACCCATAAGCATATTTTAACCAATGTATTTTAAAAATATATTAACTAATTATTTAAAAACTTCTCATTTTGGCTTATGTAAAGATTCCAAGATTTATTTATCCGAACATCGTCGGATCATAAAATCTAGTTTTCAAATGTTATTACTCATGAATATTTCAGTACATTTCTCTTATCGTTTTCATAAATATTCTTTAATTGTATAATCAAAAACCTTGAGTTAATCGCAATAAATGCCTTTTTCTGGGAAATTGCAATGACAATGAAAAGGAATTTTAGCAAAATAGAGTATGAACCAGCTCATAATATAAAATATGTAGTATATAATAAAATCAAACTTAAGACATTAATGATAATAGTATAACATTTTTAGTGTTCTGTTGCTTTATTGTATGTATGATGATTAGTTTATCTTTAGATTTTAATTGTTTAAGCCTGTATACAAGTCTCAATACTCAGTAAAACTTCGATTAATAATGAGAAAGAGTTCAGTAAAGATTAGAAATACAATAGTTTGATACAATTCTTTACATTTATTATTTTTAAAACGAGTATAATTTTTGAAAACTCATTAATTAAAAGCATTTAAAAGATTTGAAAACTTTGTAACGTTAAGCTATACACAATTTTTTCTTAAATAATATTGTGGACTTTTTATCAAATGAATTGCATGAAATAAAACTTCGACTCAAACATATGAAGTATGATTTATGCAATTAAGATGAACCAAAGAAATGTAATGAATTGAAGAAACCTATGTACATAAGTGATGCCAAATTTAATAGAGAAAGGGTTGAAAGTTAGTGGTTAGATGAAAATGATTAATAGCGGGTAGGCGTAGTTGACGCGTGTGAACTTGCATTTATAACTTACGGACTGTTAATCAAAATCTTTTAGAACAGAGGTCTACAACCTGGATTCCACGGAACCCTAGGATTCCCTGGAACTTTGACCAAGGGTTCCGTAAATGATCATTATTTGCTTAAACAAAGCCCAAAATTTTAGTAAAATTTTAATTTTCATAAAATATCGAATTATTAAAGGTAGTTTGATGTAAAAATAAATGTAAATAAATATTTTATGGATAAAATAAAATCTTAAATTTCGTAAAAGTTATGTGCTTCTAATACAGTAATCGAGACACATTAGGTGATACATTAGTCTCCATTCTTTGACTCAGTCGATATACCTCAAATTGATATATCGACCGGCACTCAGTTGATGCTAAAGTTTAGTCATGTTGATATTATGCAGTTTTGGATTGGCATTAGGGAATAATATCCAGAAATTTCCAAAAGAGCCGTGAAACATCTAATGCCATTTGTTTCAACCTATGTATGCGAAAATCTTTCTCTTTGTATGCTGTGACAAAAACAAAATACAGAAATAGGTTGGAAGCTGAAGAGGACTTAAGGTTGCCGATTTCAACAATTATTTCAGACGTTAAAATGCTTTGCAATAAGAAACAATCACAGCCAAATCAATAAAAAAACTTTCTTCTTATGAATTTGTTATAATTTAAAATATCGTTGTTTTTGTTTATTATTCATAAGAAAACCAAAAAACACCGTTAGCTACTTTTCCATTCATTATCTTATTAAGATGTTTGTATTACGATAAAATAAAGATGCATAGTAATTTTGTAAATTTGAGTAGGATAAAGCTTTGATATTATATTTTTTCTGATCTTTGTTCAAGAGGTTCTTTTCAAGAAAGCGGTAAGCTCAAAGGCTTCACCAAAGAGTAAAAGGTTGAATACCTCTGTTCTGGAGAGAGCGGATGTTGGTATACCCTTTCATACCGCAAGTGCTTGAGATTAAATTTTCTGGGACCCGTACAAGTGAATAAAAGAAACTTTTGATTTTGTTCCATACGAGAAAGCAAACGTATTGAGGGTTAAGATACTAAAATAGTGAAGAAATATTGCATATTCATAATTTGGTAAAAATAAAAGGTGTGGAATTAAATTTGACTGTTCCATTTATTGAGTGTGAACTTCTATTACTTAGACTTTCATTTAAGAATTGTAGAACTTTTGATTAACGTCTGTTGAGTTAAATAACAAAGAAGTGTTACAAATTTTTAAAAAATATTTAATTTTTATTTCACAAATAAAAATTAAATATTTTTTTAACTCATAAAAAAATCATAAAAAAACTATGATAAAACTCATAAAAAAATATGATATTAGTATTAAATTAAAACTGACTTAATTAGAAAAAATTTCTCTATCTATTGTTTTTGAAAACTTATGATATTCGATTATTTTTTTATAAAAATAAAATACATGCTATTTTATTATTACAATAATGTACCACGTATAAGAAAAATAATTCAATTGAACAAAATATTAAAAGGTAAACTGAGCAAAATTTTACGTTGAAGAAGCAATACAAAATTAGCGAAATTCAATTAAAATCTCCTTCTAGTAAAAATGGATTCAGATGCATTTTTCTAACATCTGGAGAAATTACTTATCGATTTTATGCATTTAAACACTTAAATTCTTTTTTTTTTCATACCAAATATTCTTCTCGGGTTTTAACAAAACGTTTTTAAAAATACGTGTTCATCTCAATTGAATTACAAATTATGTTTTTCAATTTACAAGAATTGGAAAAAAAATTGGAGCATTTGGTATTGAAATCGAATATTTTTTCCTCTCTCAACTCCAAAATCAATAGGCATTTACGCTTTTTTGAAACGAAGTAAGAGGATGGGGAGATAGAATTGGAAAAAAAGAAGCGTTCACTATTTTGTAGTAGGTTTTTGGCCTGGTATTTTGTTCGATACGAATTTGAGTTCTTTTTTTCGTTCAATGCGATATTTTGTTCGTTTTCCCTATTGACGAAGAAATTGAATAAGCAAATTTTTCTTAAGTAAAAGCGTCTGTGGTGAATGAAATACATCGTTTTGAAGAAAAGAAAGAGCTGTTCAATCAAAGTTTAACTTTATTTTCATTCTGTACACAAATAAAGAGCTTATCATCAGAATATATCAGTTTAAAATAAAGATAAATAAAAATCTATATTGAATATCTTACTTTTTTGGAGGGAATATATTTAAAACCTTATTACTGAATAAATATAGAACCATTTGATTTTTTAAAATATAAAATTATCATCTCTTGCTTTAAACTCTCACTACATTATGATATGTAGAAAAACCATCTTTAATTTTTAAAACATGGAGCATTTATTACTGCTCTGCTAAGAAGGAAGTATTCTCTCTTTTTTTCTCCTCGAACTTTCTTCAAAAATATTATTGTATTACATCTTGCACTACATTTTACAGTTACATTACATTATCTAATTTAAAATTAATTCACAACATTTTGTTTATCTTAATTATCAGACAAGAGATGACTTACACATTGAATGCTATCTTTTCGGGTTTATTAGTACCATTAAGTAAATAAAGTTTCTTTATGTTTAAAAATGTTCATTTTTTCCATATAATATATTCGTAATTTAGACTGAATGTAACTCTTTTTTTAGATTGAATTTTTTTTGATTAAATTTTTTTTTTGTAATTGTTAACAAAGGAATAACACTATAACATGGTAGTTATGGAGATAAAAAGTATAAGCCAGCTTAACTTTCGATCACTTGATTCGATGATTTTAAACTAGGAAAAGATAATTTATATCGCTACAATTTTTTTGCGAGATTAAAGAATTGAATTTTAGGTAGCTTAAAAGATACTTAAAATGTTTGTTTCTGTAATATTTTTATTCTATTTTTTGCATCCTAAATACACTATTAATCATTTTGCTTGCAAATTTTATTATGATAATTAATTATGAATAATTAGATTAAAATTAGCTTAACGTGTTATAGCTATAACTCATACAATGTAGTTTAAATTTTCTACTAAAATTAGCAAAATATAATACTGATAAAGCTTTATTTAATACTTAAAAAAAAACTTTATATTACAAGTTACTATCATTAAATATTTTCCTGAAGCTACCATTTTAATTTTTGAGAATTTCATTGATTTACTTTCTTAGAATAAGCATTTTTCTTCAATCAAGGAAGAAACAAGGAAAAACTCATAATTTTATTTTTTTTACATATTTTCATCGAACTTCGAGTCTTAATTCAAAACCTTGTCTCTTGCAATATATTTAATAACTGAAGAAGTATAATTTGTATAAGACCTAGAAATTTTAAATAAAACCTATACAGAATTTCAGCACTTTTTATTTTTGAAGACACAGGATTAGAGAAATAAAATTGTGAGTTATCCATTATTGGAACTAATTCAATATCTCATTTTTTGGTAATCTTTACTTATGAAGTAAATTACATAAAGAGTTTCGGATTTTCAAAGGTTGAAAAAAAAGGACCCTAGATGATCTGTCATTTATCTTAACAACTCACTATCTTAGATACGTCTCGAGTTTAAATCAGTTCGAAAGATCTTCTAGAAATGCTTCTTCCTTCATGGTGATGACTTTTCGATGAACGACTTTCGTTAGTGGGGGCTCAAGAAAGATGAAAAAGTGCTGTCTTTGATAGCTAGCTGCTCTATTTTAAGTTGCAAAGAAAGAAATGGGTTAAAATGGACAAGTACATGAGAAATACGTATAAATCTCGTAAATCTGATTTTATTTTTGCATTATACCGATATTGGTCAAAAAGTAAAAAGAGAGCATTTGTGGATGTAAAATTTTGAAACATTTGATGTCACTACCGTGTAAGAATAGAATTGAATTACCATATAAATACAAAAAGATATAATATTATAACTTATACTGATATTCATTCAAACAATTGATTACTAATCGTTTATGAGTGAAGAAAATGTAGAAAAAAAAGATAGCATAAATAATAGGTAAAATTTGATTTCATGAAATTATAAATATTTACAAAATCGATGAAAACAGAGAAGCCTGAGTTGGTTGAGAAACAGTTTCCTTGTAGCTATAAAAGAAATTATTAAGGCGAAAAATAAAAAGCGTGAAATATTTTTATAGCCGATATTTAATCCTCTTTTTAAATATTATTCAATAATTAAATAATTGAAATGAAGTTTTTTTTATTAAAATAAGTTATGATGATAATAAAAAAGAGTAGTTAAAATAATTCGTTGATAGTTTAAATTTTTTAAAATTTTATAAGTAATGAATTTTGCTAAAAACTGAAATCAATATGTTAATATTGATTGAAATAAATTGAGATTTACTTAACAATAAAAAGTTTTTAAAAGAAGATGATTTCTCTTTTCTTAAAAAGGAGTGAAAAATCAGAAAATTTCTTTTAATTAATTTGTCGAAATAAAGCTAATGTAACCTTCAGAAACTAATTTTGATTGAATTTTTGGTCCAATGACATTTTCATTTTTATAACAGTTTTTTAATACATAAAGATTGTTTATGCTTAAATATTTGTACGCTTATATTTATTCTATAATTCATTTAAGGGATTTGCTTCAGCAAAAGTAGTAATTTATTGTAACTCATTATTAATAATATTTTTAAAAAGTTATTTAGTTAAGCTTTTTAGCTACCTTATTTTTTAAGATACCAATTTGTTCAGCTCACTGCCATAAAAAAGTATGATTAATTTTCCATTATTTACAATTTGATCAATAAGATAAAATTTTACTATTCAAATTGTTTTTATCTGAGAGATTTTATTTAATTGTTGTCAAATCCCGCTTTCTTTCACATCTCAAACTACCAGAGAATATGCGTCTCTATATGACTAACGGAACATATGTTGAATTTCGATCACATGAATTGCTTTATGCTTTCGACAGTGAAAGAAATGTCCGCCAAATCGGTTTTTGTCTCAGTCAGTCACACCGTGGTTTCAAATTCCATTCCAAAGTAGAAAAAAAGAAAATTCTGGTAAGAAACAGAATACAAGTGGAAAGAATTTGGCGTCAAAGTGAAATATTGTTTACAGATTTCGTTGCATTAAAACAAGGCAGCTATATTCTTTGGTTTTCGGATGATTTTACAGCGTCACAAAAAATAGTTTCGCGCGAAGATGTAGCTTTTATCTTATGAAACATTTTTACCGTAATCCCTTAAAAATAGAAAATATTTTTTTCCACTTTTCTTAGCGTGGCTTTTATATTCGACTTTGTGTTTCGTTTTCCCAACGGAGTTAGAAATAAATCGCTGTTCAAATTCCAAGTTTCATTCTTTTCATCAAAGTTTTGAAACAAGAAAGTGTAACACACATCATAAAATGCATTTTAAGAAATAAAACGTAACCTTTATGATCATTGCGAGAGAATTTAAAATAAAGCTCTAAACGGTAAGAAATTACCGAGAAAAATACAACGAATGAAATTTAGATCAAAGTTTATCTTCTTTTTATACACACATGAGTAAAAAAAAACCTTAATTATAAATAATATAATAATTAATACCTAATGTCTTATATTAATTGCAATTATAAAAGACTTAACGAGTCGTTATGGAATGTATTTTTTAAGAAAATGATACATGGTAAGACATCCAGAATTCTGCAATGGATTGAGTTTCCCAAATTACTCTAGTATTTAAAAAGTTTCTAGATATGTCAGATTTCCAAAGGAACTAGAAGAGATATTTTAGAATTTAATAGATGATTCATAATGTATATAACTACAAAACTACACTAAGTTTAAGGTTAATGAGTATTTATCATTAATCAATACCCTTAACTTCATTTAACCTGATACAACAGGAATATTTAATAAGTTTCATGGTAAATTTTTTATTACTTTAATTCTTCTGTATTCACATGATTGTTATTGAAAAAAGAAGTAGTAATTTTAAAGATTTTTCACTTTTAAAAAGTCTCAATAAAGACTTAATTCAGATAATTACAATATAAAGATACCATAGCTAAACTTTTTTATTGTAAAGTCCTGTCATTTCATCTATTTTTAAAAGTTAAGGCAAAAAGACAGATAAAAATAATTCTTTGGGTTAGTTTTTTAAATTACAAAAATTAATTTCTAATAACAAATTGTTTAATTATGGAAATATTTATTTCTATAATATCAACAATAAATTCATATTTAATGCAGCTTTACCGAATTCGTTTTTTTTTAAAGACAGGATGATTTCTGTTATTTTTATAATTAATATTTTATACATTCATGAATGGGGGTTAAGCATTTTAACTAAGAAAAATTATGTTCTAAGGGCAGTTATGTATAAACTTTTGGAATTAAATCATTAAAGCCTCTACTGACAAAAGTAAATTTTTTAAAAAAGTTCTTCATTGAATATAATAGTAAAATTTGTTTTAAATGTGGATGTTTACTCATAACAACAACCCGTTTCATAAAAATGAAAGCTAGCTCTTTATTTCTTCACGAATTATAAAATGTGCTATATTTAAATGTTAATCAAACAACATAAATTCCGTCGATTTCTTAATGCATTAAACATTTTTAAAAATTTCCTGTAGTTTAAATTATTTAAAATATAGATTATGTAAATGTTCTGATTTTTCATTGATATATATATATATATATATATATATAATATTTAAATGTTATTTAGGAAAATTGTTTCAGACTCCGTACTTTTTTTAAAAAATTTTAAGTAAACTATCTGATATAAATGCATATTTTTAGAGAAACTAAAAAATAAAATGTTTTTCATTTCCTTTGTACGAACAAGACAATATAAACTGATACCCAGAAACAAAAAAATTCATAGATATTATGAAAAATATTTATTCTTTGGTGTAGTTTTCTGATTATTTCATATTTCTTCTTAGTGAATTTAATGCACTTTGAGATATCATGCGAAATTTAGAAGCTGGGGCACATTTTCCCCAGTACAGTCAACAGTAAACTAGAGTTAAATGACGCATTTTATAAACAATTCCCTCAATCTTTTGGACGAGCAATTTTTGCCATTGTTAGTGACTTTCCTCCTTACATCTAAACTCCCTCTCTCATTCCAGCTCTCCCCCAAACTAAAATTTATATCTTGAGTCATAACGAGGATTCCAGTTGCACGAAAGCCGACGTTTCATAAATGGAGTATGTGATCAGTGATTTGTTAGGTATTTTCGACAATATGAGAGGAGCATGTGCTATTATCACTTTTAAGCAAAGCTGCTGTTTTTCATTCGCTTAGTTAATAAATGATTATATAGCTGGAAATGTGGATTGGAATTTCTTTTTAAAGTTCCCTGTTGCCATTTATTTTAATACTCATTCTTGAAATGAGGTCATTTATGTGGTTTTATTGTAAAGAAAAAATGCCATCTTTCATAGAAAAGGGATGGTTTCAAATACCTAGATCCCGACAATCAACACATTCCGGACTTATATTTGTACATGCTGTCTTAAAAAATCGTCTTTTAATGAGATTTAGACAGAGGTTAACCTTTTATATTTGAAGCATTTAAGCTTTTTTTTACATTGTAGTAATTTTCTGTTACATTAAGTTTTAAAAGTCTTGTAATGGTTATTAATTAATGTAAGATGATTTTAATAAATTAAAATTTTTTTCTGTTCTCTCTTTGTCGTTATTATATACATTTGTGCGAACCATTCTTACATTTTTCTTTTCAAATATCCTATTATACTATGTTAATTATTCAGGAAACACATGAGAATTTTATCGAAAGACAGAATTCAGTAACACGAGTAGAAGTTGTATACACGAAATATAGAAATATACATATTTTGATAAATTAGATTTAATTTTGGCATTATTTTGATGGATTTCACTTATTTAACATTTTCCTTCCCGTATTTGTTTTTTATGAACTGAATAATTAAATATTTTTTGCAAAATAATATTGTTACAATGTACTCAAAAATAATATTTCATTTCGAATTTAAAACGTGGCAATGGCTCATTTGAAAAACAAATTCCACAGTAACATATAACACTGAATTCAAATAATATTTTTTCTTGTTCCTGTTTGTTACGTTTTAACAAAAAATAATGAAAAAGGGAAATTTGTTCTTTAACTTCGATATTTCTCACATATTAAATCATGGCTTAAAGTTATGTTCATTTCAAACATAAAACCAGTATAAATTTAAAAGTATGTTCTATTTTATAGGAAAATTAAGAAAAAATTCACAAAGTATAAGTTTATGTGAATAACAAAATAATTTATAGGTGAGTTTCCTTTCACTGTATTTATGAGACCTATTTGTTTCATTTAGACAAAAGAGAAAAAATTATCTTGATATTTTAATCATTGAATTGAAAGCTGATATTGTTTAAATATCTGAACTGTATAAGTTTAGTTGTATTTCGTTCTGAATAATTAGTGAACACAAACAATATGAGAATATTGTGAATTGCTCTTAGAGATAACTTTTTATTTTTAATCATATGTTTGGAAACCTTTTTATGTCTTTCAGAAACAAATGCTTGATATAGTAGATCTAGATATTAGCATCCCGTTCTCTCTTTATATACTTAAGAGTTAATGTTTTCAAAAAATGACTGATAGGCTAGAGGCAACAATCACAAGTCATCATTCTTTTGTGATCAGGTACCTTTTTTCACCTGAAATATTCACCAATGATACTACTGACAGTATCAGAACGAAATCTCGCAGCATTCCTTAGAAGTCGAATAAAGCCGAGAATAAAGGATGAAGTTTGTTTGATAAAATGTTCTGAACTGATGCATTCCACAGCTTTCCCTTGAATTCCTCTCACGATTTGAAGTTGAGTGACTCGACTGCAAATATGCACAATGGGCCCAGTGGAAAGTAAGGATCTGCTGTGATTGATGGTTAAAAGATCAGAGCTCAAGCGAAAAACCGGGGATCTTGGAAATGGGATATTGGGTGGGACTATAATAAAGCCCAAGTAGAGAAAGAGAGAGAGACCCGGGATTGCCCAGCCGTGGAAATTGGAAAAGCAAGGAGCTTACCACAAGAAGGTTTGGTCAGTCATGTGTGTAATTCGATATGAAGAAGGTTGATTGCGAAGGTGTAATACAATCTATCCATTTGTTTCCACTGAGATACAGTAGTTTAGATGTTTAGAATAGGGACAAGAGGCGTATTTGGGTTTGAATTTGTGTATTAGGAGTAAAGAATTTTGAAAATAAACAAGACAAGCAACTCAAAAAGTTGAAACAGTTTGTATAGAGAAGGGCTATTTACATGATTTATTTTTTAAAAGGAATTATTTTATATTTGTTTGAAAAAAGCTGAGAATTGAATAAGCTCAAAATATTTTTCTAAAGGCTACCGGCAAATGAATACTGTAAATTAAGAAACCTCTTATGATAAATAGGGTAAATATATGCGTCTAATTAATTCCTATTTTCAAAAAAATGATTTGATTTTTAAAGAATCATAAATATTTTCGACTATTATTTGAGTTCTGTATCAAAATGTGCCCTAATAGTTTAGGGTATCCTTCGTTGAATATTACAAAAAGAAAAATATGATTATTTAATAAGATTACAAACTTTCCTTTCCCGATGTGATTTTTTTTTAAAAATTGAGAAATTAGTGACTTTTGTTGATCTTTAAATGTATTAAACAAAATGGGTAACTTCCATTAGAAATGATAATTAGATAGAGAATACTGCATTCGATGGTCAAAAATATTAATGAAGAAATTAATATAGGTAGAAATGAAATCGATTAATTATACACGAACTTTGAATGTGATTATTTATTAACATTGCATTGAGATGCAATACAAGGGTTATCAGAGACGTAACTCATAATTGTGAGCCTCAGTCAAGTGACGAGGACGACACCTTAACTGAAACCTCCCTCTCCTAACTTCTGCACTCGCCAAAGGGAGGACTTTGAGCTACGACAGATTTCACGTGCATCCTTCCGGGTATTCTTCGGGTCCTTTTGTGGTATCAGGGCTCAAACCCATGACTAGACGAAAACAGTAGGCCATGAGTCCATGACCATGACCACTATGATATCACGGCCTCTCATAAGCTTTGAATTTTTCGAATTCACATAATTTTTTTTGTTAAATATCTGTTATTTCTTCAGGAACTGGTTTGGAAGTTAAGGAAGAATATGTTATGTTTTCCAAATATGATAAATATTTTAAATATCAATGTGTTTTATAAATTAGCATTTAAACACACAATATTGCTAATTAACGTTTTTATTCTTTAATTTAACTAATGCCAAATAAATAATTGATGTTACTCCCTTTGAAATGCTGTATATATTCTTGTATCTATATACCAATCTCATATCTATTGTAAAGAAAATAGGCTGAATCCTTTGAAAAACAAAGATTTTTAAAATTGATTCTTGGTTTTCTTAAAGAAAATCACAGGATCCATCTAATAAATTCAACGAATCTTTCTTAGAATTCAAATGCATTTTATGTTACCACATGTATTGCTATGAGTCACAACTTTCACCAGGCAACAACATTCAAATGGCCTAGGAGAGAAACCCCGTTGTATATAATTCCTCTACGCTTAAACAGCCGAAGGTGTCACCAATGAACGTACCTTTATAATAAAGAAAGGGCTGACCTTTTAATACATCTGTCTTCTTGGTTTCTCGTCGTAATTAATTTATTGTTTAAAATGGATTGCCTTCTTGGTGTGTAGTGTTTTATCTGGCTTAATAAAAGATAATAGGTATCTTGAGTGTATGGGCGCAAGCGAAACACACACACACATTGTCAATTGCCACACAACAGGTCACCACACACACACAGCCACTGGCACACCAAGACACACCACTACAATATACTGGCACACACTGTCACACTAATATAGTGGACACACATTTGAAAGCCCTGAACAATAGAGAAAACCATCACCTGAAATAAGTGGTTAAATAAAAATAGAATAAAACAACTAATGAGACCTCACAATTAAAAACTCATATGTAAGACACCTCATCCACGGATTTAAAGAAAGAAACAAGAGGCACATAGAGAAAGAAACAGCTCGGACAATGAGAACAAGTATCTGGCACATGGGATTCCAGCTTTGTCCAACCAATGTTTTCTTCATCTGTTCTGTACTGGCCTTGGTTTCATTCCAGATTGTCTGTCTGCAGCAGCGGACAGTGAAAGCTTGTAAAATGTCTTTTATTTCTTCATCTTAGTAAACAAAAAGCTAGACATCCGATTCACAAAGGTGGATGAAATTGCTCATTGTTAGTTACAACTTAAGGAATGGCACCTGCCTGAGAAAAATAATTAAAGTTGACAAGCTGAGGTTTGACTATTAGGATGGCAGGGAGTATCCTGAAGAAATATAAATGACGTCTCCGCCATGAGACCAAATCTCATGGCTCAACCGCTTTATGGGATGGATGTCAGAATCTCACATTTTCTCAAAAATGACATCTTTTTAAAGTGGATTGTTCTTATAGAGCTTTGCTTGAGTAATGGTTTCCTTCCACTCAATTGAGATATTTTTATGTTTATTGGCTCAAAAGATTGTCAGGGTGACACCAAGGTTCATAATGGTTATTTTGGGAAAAGGCTTTAGAAAGTGGTTATGTTGGCTGGATATCCATATCGACGCTGGGCTGTTTCTATGTTTTCGTGGTAATATTAATCCATCCTTTTTCAGTAAATTAGCACAGGATACTAATTAATACAAAGAAATTTGTAATTCAGATGAAAAGACTTTGGTTGTGTTTTAGGAGGACTGTAGGAACTTACTGGAGAACATATTTTTCATTGAGATGGTTTATATTAAATATGGGTGATTTATTTTTAGAGCACTAAAAATGATTCTGAGGATGGAAGGAAAGAGCCAATCTGCATCGGATCTCGAATTAAAATATTCCTCAAGGCTGTATATAAGGTGAAAGTGTTTATTTTGAGGATATTTTACTGAAAATGTTATGCCCAGTTTAAGGTTTATTTTATATCTTAAGCTTGTTCTAAGTTTTTCTACTGATGAGTATGTTTTTCTTAACACCCTTTTTCCAAATTACAGAAAATCACATTAAAAGTTTATAAAACAAAAGTCAAAACAGAGAAAGGCCCTGAAGGAGTGCAAACTCATGAAGAATCCCTTCAGGATGCCTGGCGGTCTTCTAAAACCACATGTCAAGTTTAGTGACATAAGTTTTCCATGTTCATTCTGAGTTCTCCTAAAAATAGGCTCACTTGTGGGACTGCCACACCACATTACACTGAAAGTGTCCAATCCCTTTATGAAGAAATCCTCTTAGTTTATCATCTTCAAACATTTATAGCCATTTTAAATATAAGGAGAGAGCAGGTATAACAAGCGTAAAGACTTGAAAGACAAACACGAGATGTCTTTAGATCCTGTGGCAACTATTTTATTTATATTATGCACATCCATTTGGGAGATATATTAGCCTCTAGATGAAATATATATTGAAAAGATATGACACTTTTGATTTTCCCCTGCCTATAGAAGGAATCAGTTGGAAAAGGATTATTTTTGTGTTGTACTGGTTTTCCAAAGTTCGAATTTGACAATGATTTTAAACCTTCCTTTCTAGGTTACTTATCTATACATTGTTAATTGAAAATGAATAACTGAGTTGAAACTATTTAGTCAGAATTTGACTAATTGTAAGCTACACAATAGTTTCTTTAAGAATTATAAAACTATTTTGGGAAAAATTGATCCTGCATTGATCTGAAACACTGAACAAGAGAAAAATAATCTGTCAGCCTCCAATACTTTTGTGCTCTAAGATTACTAATGAATGATTTGCTGAAAACGAGTCCATTTCAGTGAAAACGAGCAAGATAGAGGCCCACAGCCCACCACACACCATCACACCACACACAATTGCCCACAATACCATGCCACACACAAATTCACCACTCACACACCACACCACAGACCACATACAATAA
>BMAW01055683.1:144798-175641 GCA_019974015.1 Nephila pilipes
TATATATATATTAAATACGTTCACAATCGTGCTTCTGTCATGTACAAAGAACATGAAAATAAAGCAAATAATTTTGAGTAACGTATACTATCTTGAGGAAAAAAGTACTGTACATGTGAAATGGTTAATTTATTAAAATGCTGGTTCATACAAGTCATCAACTAAACAGTGGAATATTAAAAATCTTTTGCAAAAATGACATCAATCTTCTGTAAAATATGTTTAACAACTTTTATTAAATTATACGTCAAGTAAAGCAAGCTACAACATTAATAATAATGTTCTTATGAGAAGCTTGGAAGAGTGAAAAAAAATCCTAATTGCTTTTTAAACGGTCATGACTAAGAAAAGAAAGATGTGTACCATACAAATTAATTGCAGTCTCTTTTTTATCCAATGTAGAAAGCTATTGTTTTTTTTTTTACGTGAAGTTTTTCAATGAGTAAAATTTTTGGTATTTCTTTCTTTTCTTAGAGAATTTTCAAAGCGATAATGGAACTAGTTGTAGAATTTTTAAGCCGTTATTAGCATGCAAGCAATGGACGTGTTTATAAGATCAAGAATTGAAAAATTTTCTGTCCCTATTATTTGAGAAACAAATGATAATTTTACTCTTTTAACTGAATTATGGATGTCCCTCAGAACTGAAGTACAAATTTCTTGATGTTAACTCTTTGAATAAATATCTTTAATTATTTAGTCTAATACTGCAATCAATTAAGTATTATGTAAGGAGCTCTTCCTCATGTGTAGATTCATGATTACTGGTACTTGTTTCTGTGTATTGTTATGTAAAAAATCATCCTCTCTCTGATAAGATACTTAGAAGATACTATAAGAAAACAGTATGATTAAGTTTCTGTTCCTACACTTCGTCAAATTTTTTTTCCAATTTTTGGTTCTTAAAATTCAATTTAAATTAAAATTTAATATTAACTTAAAGCTTTGCTTTTAAAATTAAATTAATATTAATTATTAGACTGTAACTGGGTATCTACTTCTGAATACGGAAATCAAATCTTTTAGTGGTTTAACAGTTTTCAAGATTGTCGCGATTACGTTGAAGATGATTCACATCGAGAAGGTGATTCATCATTCACAAAATGATGAATCATAAAAATGATTCATCATTTTGGCGTGTGGGTCACCCTTACACACCAAAAAGGGATAACAATATCGAAAAAAATTGGTAATCTGGTTTGATCTGACCTTTAAGTAAGTATTAAGTAAGTAAGATAAAGTATTCGTGTGATTGCTGATACTGTAGTAATTGACAAATAATTCGTACGACAAATTTTACATAACAATTTTAACATTCGAAAAGTGTGTGCCAAAATGATGCCTAAAATTTTCACGTTCGGACAACAAGAATCTCGCAAAAATGTTTGCACTGACACTTTGAGTGCCATTGAAAATGACCTAAACTTACCGGAAAAGATAATAACGTATGAACAATCGGGGAATTTTTATTTATGATCCAGAAACGCAGCGCCAAGCTATGCACTGAATGATCCCGTCTTCACCGCGAGCCAAAAAAGTTCGAATGAGCAAATAAAAATTCAAGGCAATGATGATTGTGTTTTTTTTTCAATATTCATGGAATTGTGTACCTTCACTGGGTTCCTGAAGATCAAACTATTAATCAACATTACTTCTTTCACATTCTTGCTGAACTCTGTGGAAGAATAAGGAAAAAACTACCCTAATTGTGGAAGGACAAAACATTCTGTCTATCAAGTGGGTTTTAACCAAGTACAGCATTCCAGTGTTAGACTTATTCGCTGGATCTTGAGCCATGAAACTTCTATTTGTTTCTTAAGGTGAAATCTGTATTGAAAGGAACAAAATTTGAGTCCGTTGGAGCTTTGAACGAGAAATCGGATTGTGTCTTGAAAGATCTGACAAAACAGTGGAAGATTTGCATGGACAGTTGTAGAGATAGAAGCGAGGTGCATATTGAAGTTCATAATAAGTAATTATAAATGATATCAAAATAAAATGTTTTACAGTATCAGTTTCGTTATTTAATAGCCACACCTTGCAAACTTAATTTAATTTCTGCATAGTATTTTCCTTTTTTAAAATTTAAAAATTAGAATTTTTCAAAATAGAAATTTTTTTAAATTTATGTTCTCCAGGAGCTATTGTGCATGATTCAAAGCTAGAGATGTATATGCTACATTGTTTAAAAATTGAATATTAGTCGGGAAATAACCAGCTCTCTGTGTGAATATTGAAGCTAAGACAAAGCATTTTCCCTCTGTGATAACCTGCAAAATCAAAAGCTTGCAACTATGAAAGTAGCATTTGCGTTAATTCCTAAGATGCTTTTTATTAAAATAAAAGTATAAAAAAAGCAATTCATCATCATGCAAGAATAAAGATGCTTCTTAAATTATTTAAAAATGTAATAAAAGAGAAGAAAAAACCCGTACAGTGTATTGAAGTTGCGAACAAGCGTTTACCCTGTGATATAATCTTCAAGAACTGAGCTCAGTTCTAAAGGGAAAATAACGTAAAAATAGTCTACGACAGAAGCTTAACAGTAAAGTTTGAATCCGGAGATTTTCTGTCAAGTGCAGAAGGGAAGAAATTTCCCAACCTCAGTACCTCAAGACTTCCAGTTTTTTCCCCCTGTCCTTTCTTATTTTTCAGACTCAAGTACACTTCAGAAACCAGAGACACGAGGTATTGAATTTTGCAGCGCATTTTTAGCTTAGAAATCCTTCCAATATTCTGTATTAGATTTTAGGCATCACACGAGACTTTATTATTTACTCGGAAGCCTTGCAGATATATATAGGTCTGGAATATGTAGTTTTATATTTATGTATATAATCTGAAATCACGAGATATGGCTAGATATATCGTAAAATATTCAAGGTGTAATATTTTGAAAGTTTAAAAGACGTAACAGGCTTTTGATGGCATTTGAAAAGTTTTATGCATGAAAAAGTTGAAAATAATAAATAGGTGTATTTCATTTTTGAAAACCTATAGAAAATGCACCAATATAAATCATTATATAAATGTACAAAAAAGTTTCTTGAAAATGAAGGTAATATGTTTTTCTAAAAGCATTGCTATTTTTTTTCTTTTTTTCAGACTTGTCTAATTTTAAACAATTCTGCGAATGTCAGAAAAAGACATATTGAAAAAACATGTAAAAAGGATCATTAGATGTGGTAATACTTCACACATTTCGCAACCGTGTCTATCTTTATTTCATTTACGAAGAATTTTAATTGTGAAATAAAGCAATTGAAGAACCGGAATTCTCAAAATTGGGAAAAAATTTAGAAAATTTTTGGAAATCCGAAGTTTTAGGGAATATTTGGAATACCAATTTGAGAGATATGAAAGGAAGATTGTGTTATAAAAAAACCGTCGTTTTGAAAAATTTGAATCTTAGAAATAGCAAAATAACAGTAAATTTACATACAATTAATTTATCTGTATATATATATATATATATATATATAACACATCGATCAATAACTCCCGAGACTAACCCAGAGATGGCGCTCGTAGTAAACCAGTAACCAGGTCTTTCTAGAGTACTAACCTTTGCTTGAAACGTGTCAAAATTTTAAGTCAATCGGACCAGGAAAAAGGTTTTTTGAAGTGAAGTGAAAAAGGTTTTTCCAAGTGGGTGCCATGAGCTTTCTGATGAACAAAACAGCAACGAGTCATGATTCAGAAAGCTGTTATCGTCATTGCCTGCAACAAAAGTTCTTTAAAAAGAAATTTTTGAAAGCACCCTAAAAGGTGATTAACAAAAGGTGTTATGTTGATGAATAAAAAAAAAATTTGCAAAAAAAATGTTGTTTTCAATGTTAGACTCGGGAGTTATTGATCGATGTGTTATATATATACTTATTTCTAAAAATTTTTGTTCTTCAAAAATTAAATTTTAACGCACAGTGAAACTTTAATTCTGATAGAGGTTTTATAGAAACGCTATGTAATGGAAAGGAAATTTCTGATTGATCGATTTCACTGAAATATAAATAACAGTTCAGATTTTCAATCATGACCAGACAGTGACTTGTATTTATTTTATAAATCACTTATAGTTAAAGGTGCCTTTCTAGTTTGATGTTATTTGAATCCGTATTTAACTAAACTGAAAGAAACTGCTTATGCTATTAATTCGTATATTGTACATTTTTGAAAAAATATCTCTTCTGGATATTGATTTTAACGTAGAAAAAAGTTGAAGTCTCGAGCATGGAAAAATAAATTATATTATATTTAAGACTTACCATTTAAAAAAACGAAACAGGAACTAGATAAATTATAATATTGTTGAGATTTACCTTTTCATTAAAAATAATTAAAGCAAAAAAGAATGAGAATGATCTTTGGAATATGGTTGGAAGGTAAAACATCCAATCGGGTACAAAAACTTATGTTCGGAATCTATTAATAATTTCTGTTTTCAAATGTTACTCAATTTTAATTTACTTGCCACGTTATCGATGGCTTAAGAAGATCATGAATAACTATAAAAGAACCGAATGCTACACCATTTAGTGCATCAACTTTTTCTTTCATTAAATCTGAACATAAGTTAATAAAAATAATTTAATTGTATTCATAAGGATTCACGGAATTCCTAGGATCAATGAAGTTTTCTGAATTATGAGCCATAAAGACTAACAGAAAGAGGGAAAAGGAATTATTTTATTCTCTAATAAAAATGAAAAGCAAATGAGATAGTTCAATAGCTATTGTGTAACGAGAGTCTGGGATTCTCATTAAGATTGATTTGAATGACTCTTTCTATGAGAAGCGTCCTTTCCAATCTGAGAGTCAATTTTGAAAAGAGATTTCAATTTATGAAAGTTACACAAACATCTGAAATGGTAATTTAAAAGAAAAAAGAAAGGCTTAGTGCAAGAATAAATAAGCGGGTTTATAAAGGAATTTTTAACAAATCTATTCAAAAGTGCATTAAAATGGAATAACTTATAAACTTAAAAAGTTAATAAACGCACTACCACTAAATGCAAAATCGCTTTTTTAATGTTTATGAACGATAATATACGATTACTTTCAAAACGAATTAATAATTCACTATTTTAAAAGTATTCCAGCTTGTTAAAATTTAAAATTATTTTTATTTACTTTTTTTCTTTCTCTATTAATTATTTTTTTCCTAATCATTGTTTTGGGGATGAGTAAAACCTTTTAGTGTGCAAATAACTTAATGTATTAGTGTATTTTATTACTAATATTAAGACACAGGAATTTATCCTTCATTTTATGTAAGTCTATAATATATTTAAATTAAGCTTTAATTTGTAAAATGTGAATCAGTATAGTTTCGGACAGACAATCAGTGATAAATTTCATTTAGCTGTCATAACCGTTAAATTGTAATAAATAATAAGTTTATATTCAGGTTCTATTGCATTTACCCCTTCAGCTAATACTTAGAGGAGTTTAATACATTGTTCGAGTAAAAATTCTTTACCAATAAATGAAACGTGACTTATGTGAATTAGATTAAAATTATTGAAGTACGGTAAATAAGTTTGGTGAATTCCATTTATAAGCAGTGAAGAATTTAATAAGACGTTAGTTTAAGAGGAACTGAATGGAAACTATAAACGAAGGAATAGGGACGTACTGACAAGTATAAGAATTTAAGATCACTGATAGGAAAGATCTGCATAGGGTCAGGGAATTGGACCCTCATCTATAAGTTTACTGTTAACTCGGCCCTGAGTTATCAGCTACAATTAAGTGGATAATTATAATATTAGTATTTATATTCAGGTCTGACGCAGATAGCGAATAATCTACAGACATAGTAAATAATGGATTTAATTTTAGTTAATCTAAGGTCTAAATAAAAGCAATTTTATTTAATTAATTGCTTAACTTTATTAATTAGTGACTGTCTCGATTAGTGACTCTTCATAGTGATTATAACTAATTACAAAGAGAGGAAAATGATATAATTCCATGGTGTTGCAAGTTTCAGAGAGGCATTTTTAAGCACATGCACTCTATGAGTAGCAGATTACTTCATTCAATTCATATTTTGTATAAAAAAGTTTCTTTAAATGGTCTTCGTCGAAGAAAAAAATTAAGCTAAATATGTCTTAATTGTCCACTAATAATGATTTCAGGGTTTTCTAATTTTTGGTTATGTTTAAGCACTGTTAATTCAACTAGGACCGTTAACAGTAACTTTATTTGTCTCATTTAACAGAAAAACTTCTTCGTTGTTAAACTACCCTGGAAGTAATTTTCTTCTAGAAAGTATTTTTGTACTGGGCTACAGATTTTCAAAGTCATTAAGCTATTATAATTTGGTTAAGGAACAGTAATTTGTCATATACTCTTTTTATTTATCAAAGATTTTAAGGTTCAGGTACAGATTTTAACTATTAAAATATTTTTATTATCTTTAGCAAACTTTAAACTGCTTATCATTATATTTTACCTTGATCGTCATATTTATTTTGAAGCAACTTGGTAATTTCCTATTAACAAAACTTTATGCATCTCTGAATAACTATGAATAAATTATTAAATTTATGATGAAGCTCATCGTTAACAAAATCAAATATTAAAGATATATGAAACGAGTAACAAAACAGCTGCCTAGATAAGGATAAGTCTCGGGAAATTTTCCGAAGCCCTTGTTGTGTGCGAGAATTATCACCCTGGAATTTCTTTTCTCACTAAGTGTTTCATCATGTAAGCTGTTGTGCCTCAAATGGCTCGTAAAAAATCCTATTCCTTAGTTTCGTTTAATTGATTTTGATAGCCAAGTGGTTCTAAATTGCAACCTAAGGAGAGTATTACTTTCGTTAAGTAGGGCGGCCCCTAGTTGTGAAAACAGCAGCAAAAAATGGAAGATAAAATTGGCTTAGGGTGGGTATGAAGAGAAGGAAAGACTAAGATGTGTTTTATGGAGAAGAAAGTAGCTGGCTCTTCTAGCGATAAATATGTGAACAGTCTCCAACAACTGAACATTCAGGGAGAATAAAAACACTAAGAGGAGTAAAAATCTAAAGGGAGTGTGACTCGAGAGAGTAAATAATATAAAAAATATGAAAAGCTGAATCGAAGCAAAGCCAGCCAGTTTCTGTTTTGCCATTGTTCTCTGACATCTTATACTAAGGCCTGTCGGAAATCGATGGAATTGGTGCCGGTCCTAGCTTTTTTTTTTTATTTATATCTATTTATTTTATTTCGCCTTTTTACTAAGGCTCTAGCAAGGGCCGTAAATTGCGTTGGAAGGGAAAACATGAAATAAATAATATCGCGGAATATAGTTGGAGGAAGACTGCTTGCTGCCGATTTTGTTTTTACCTCTATATATAAGTCCAAGTGTTGTATATTATATTTATATCGTTTTTATATAAGAGGCATTTCGGTTGGTTGCTTACAGGAATATGAATTGGTAATCAACTTTGAATAACCAGACTTATTTTTCAAAGCAATGAAATATTGGTTTTACTCTTGCAATTTTATATATGTTGAGTGAGAGTATTTTAGTCTCTCAATAATACATCTATTGACGAAATGAAAGATTTCTTTTTGAAACATTCATCAATTTATGCGAATATTTGTAATTGAAGTGAATTGTATAACTTTTCTAATAAAGACTAAGTGAACACTATTTACAGATTACTTTTCAATCACAGAGAAACCGGCCTTTTAGATTTTTAATTTTTATGCTGGTTCATTTTTGAAAAAGCATTAAATAAGGAAGAAAAATATTGACTATCATAATAGGAATGGATTTTTAAGTCGCGAAGATGTTACGACAAATTTATTACTCAATTTTATAATAGTCAAAATTAGTCAAAATCAATAGTCAAAATTTAACGTAAAGATCTTCGACTGTATGAGACGAGAGTTATTCATTGTGTAAGATCTATTGTTGGCTCTAATTTGGTAGTATGTATATTCAAAAGTTACCCATTTCTTAAACTACTTTTGAGTAAGTGTTTTTATTAATTTTTAAATAAGTTTTAAATTAATTTTAAGAATAAAGTGACAAGTATTTAACTGAGAACCAGTAATCACAGAAAAAAACGTGATGTTTAAGCCTGTATTAGTAATGATTTTTTTTAGTTATTTTCTTAGAGTTTTCTCTTGGAAATACATTGACAAGATTGGAAAATGATTGAAACTTTTTTTCTCATTTGCAATTTTCAAAAGCTTATATTTGTGAGTGTGTAAGTGATTCTTATTTCTTTTTCAGTAAGCAAAACATAACCTATTTTAAAATTCAATGAATGATTTATAATCAATCTTATTGTCATATTTTAAAATTATTTGATAATGTATTATAATATCTTTTGATAAAGCTTGATAACTTGAGATAATTTTACTTCAGTATGGTATGGATGAACTCGCGTTAATATTATACATTTAAGAATCATACATGAATATAATTATTTAAGAACAGTCAATAAATGTTTGATTTCTAATGTCATTACAAGAGAATTGTGTTTTTTGAATTTACGGAGGTTGACCACTACATTAAATATTATTTTATAAAATAGTACAAATTCTACTTTTCAATCAGCCTCGGATATTCTAGTGTACTATCTACATTACGTATATTTGAAAAATTCTTCAATATAATTATATGCTGTGTACCTGTTCATTTTGATGCCAGTAAATATTTAAATAATTATTGTAACACTAAAAATATTTTAAGAGATACTCAAATGAGAATTGATAGCAAAATAAGTACAATAGCACTGAATTGTTTTACATTTTTACGTGGCTCAATTTTTTTTCTCTTTTTACTCTGAAGAAAAAATCTTTTTTTTTCTGTAGTAACATTAATTGCTTTTGTAGAAACGAAGTATCTCGTATAGGATATGAGGCATCACAAGATTGATCTAAGAAATATTTTCCCTATTAAAAATTAAGATTCCCCTCTCATAACTCAGAATTTTATCGCCAAGATCGGACCCAGATCTTACTGCATAGGCAAACATTATTTTCTAGTCTTGTAGTCTGGCGATCGTTCTCTCTCGCGTGCGTCATCCTATCCTATTAAATAAAATAAATCACCTTCCTTTGGCGCCATCGCTAGCAATCTAGCACTGAAAACCATTCTAAGACAATTGATGGCCACATGTTCATTTCAGCCGCCTCAAAGTTTATGAACCGGACCAGAAGATATATAGGAGGACATCAGCCAAATATTTTAGTGCTCTCTTTGAAATTGACGGGGGTTATTACTTCACGAACTCGATATATATTCCTACCCAACCGATACTTGTTAACTTTGGCACCAGAGCACAGAGAAAGAATTTATATACCGTGGTATTATACCACGTACGTATATATACCCCGAACGGTTACGTTGTCCATTGGTGATAAAACAAAAGCCACGAGTTCTGAAGACCAATAATGGATTTGATTTCTTTGTTTCTACCTTAGGTTTTTCCCAGCTCTTTCGCTCTATCTCTACCTTTTTGACTTGACCACACACACACACATACATTGCTGTCTTTCTTTTTCTCTCTCTTTTTTGTTCAGCCGCTAGTTCAATCAGTGAAACTAAGTTTCATTGTTACTTCCAGTCTGACTAGGCGAGAGGGAGGCTACCAAAATGTTGATATTTTCTTTTTTTCCCTTCTTAAAGCAATGACTTCTGGTGAATTGCGTTTCTCCTGGGGCTTAGTTCCCCGGATTAGCAGCATTTTGTGGAAAGGAGATGATTGGAAAAGCTTGAAAGGGTAACCAAAGAAATATAAGATATTTAAGGTTGAAATTGATCTACTTAATGCTTGATTTGCAGCAAGAAAAACTGAACCGAAACACTAAGAAAGCAAATTAGGAAAAGAAATTGTCAAAATTCAAGTAATTCAAGGAGGAAGGAGAAAAAAGCTTTAGGAAAGTAACTTAAGATATGGGTTTAAAAATTATTTCACAGATGACTATAACTACTATTAGTACGAAACTACGTGATAAATCATTTTTTATATTTATGACAATTTTCTTATTAATAGCTGAAAATAAAGTTCTATTATATCTGTAGATATATTTTCCGATGTTCATGAAACATGCCCTCCCCCCCCATAAACTTTTGGTAAGGCGATAAGACGAGTTGATAATAAGATAGGGTTAAAATTGATTAATAATTTAACTTTTTTTATAATAAAAAAGCTTAGTTTCTTATTTACAGAGTAATCTTTTTTTTAAAAAAAATATTTGTATTATATCCTGTTATAAAAGCTTAAAATGATTATGGATTTACCAAGCTTATATAACTATGGTTATTTTACTTGATTTATAAGATATAAGAAATGCATTGTTTATTTTTATTTTATATTGCAACATTTTACCAAAATTAATATCTATTAATCTAAAAATAAACATCACATATTAATAAACAGAGGAATTGTATATTAAAGATTGGTGCTTATATTTTGAATTCAACTTATATTACCACATCTGTAGGAAAAACTTTTATATTTGAAACATTGTAATTACTTAAATTTTATTATTAAAGACCAAGTATAAGTGTATTTATCACAGTTTATTCATTGGAGTTCAAAGTTCTGTTATTTTAATAATCTTTTCCCTAATTCGCGTAATTATAGGAGCACGACATTCAAAACTAGTTCCCACAAAATACCCGAATGAGGAAAATTAGAAGTTGTCTTGACAGTAAATTCAGAAGAATCCAAATGGGGAAAAATATCAAAACTAAAAGCTGATCAACTGTTATTTTTCAGTAATATATATAAAGATAAACAGAAAATCATTATAATATCCCGTGGAAAAAGGAGACTTTTAAGATCTGCTTGAAAACCTGAGATTCAAGAAGCATTTTTCATTTCTGTGATGAATAACGAAACCCACACACAATAAGAGTTTTCTGTAATTGAAATTTGCGTAGAGGGAATTTTAAGCAATTAATTCTTCTTAAAATAAACTAACTTCATAAAATTAACGAAACGAGCTTCATTTTTACTTTATTTTAAAAAGTGTTTCATAAGCTCAGCTGAAAATTTGATAAATACAATATGAATCTATTCATGAAGAGAAAAATGTTCTTATATTATTTGAAAAGTGATTTGCCTTCTCAAAGTGAGTTACTTTATTTCAAGTGTTAAAGTAATAAATACATAAAATTCGGCTGGTTTAATTATTTAACAGAAATTTTTAAAATAAAATTCTGTAATTTTTCATGTTTTCTGTAACGAATAAAAATGTAATAATTTTAAAACTGTAAAATAAATAATTTAGCAAGAGCTTCACATGATTTAATTCGGCTATTATCTAGCTAAATTTATTCTCAAAGAAAATTATTTACCAATTACATTTTTTTTCAAAAAAAAAAAAAATCGTAATAACTCGAACAATATTTATATGAAAGGTTCGTTGGATATTATAAAAAAAAATAAGATACCACTTCAATTTAAAAAAAATAAGTTGCAGACATTTTATAACAATTGTGACTCTTCAGTTGGTATATGTAAGTGTTAACCACCTAATTTTTAAAACAAACTTGTTAATCTTTGTATAGACGAAGCGTACTGTTTTTGAATTTTGAGCAAGCTAAGTTGTTCACAATGCAGTACTTACCTTTAAATAATACTCCCATCGAGTTAAGTGAATGTAAACTCTTCTAACGATAAGCATCCACAACACAAGAGTACACCAAGTCACCATTTCTCTCAGAATGTCTAAATCTTTTAAAACTGCATTTAAATCGATTTCTTTTAGCCACATTTCACGTATTTAACTAGAAGCCCAGTCAAAAATTGGAAGGAAAACCATTTATTATAGACCAAAGAAACCTTTGATTCCACAGGCAGTTGCAACTTTCTTTCTGGTTTCTAAAATTGGAAAAGACAAAACCGGAAAGGGTGGATGAAATTTGGACTTCTGACAAGGAAATAAATGGCTTGAATGGATGGGAAACGCGCTCTTTCTACAGCTCTTACAACCTGTAATTTCCTCTTTTCCACCGGATGATTCATCATGTCGGAATAGAAGCTTTTGATCTTCGTTATTTTGTCACTGATTGGGGTTAATTAAAGGTTTCACCTTACTTTCAAACCTAAATCTCTTTTCAGAATTGCATCTGGCATTTGATGTGGAGGCAATAACTTTGAGATTGAGCTACTCATAAGCGATAATAATCCTATTTTGTACATTGCAAATTCTGTGTTTTGTAGCAAAGAACGAGAGATAAAAATGAAGGAGCAGTATTCAGAAGTAAACGTTCATCCAGTTAATTTATTTCAGTTTTATAGCTTAATTCTCACTTACAAAGATAATATCCTTACTAAGTGAAATCAAATTTTATATTGTTAAGAGATATTAAAAAAAAAGGTATATAAAGGGATTATGATGAAAAATTGAAAGTTCGTTAAATTCATTCGAGATTTTTTTTGATGCAGACAAAAACAGCTAAGGATGCAGACAAAAACAGTTCAGATTTACTTAATCATTATTGTTCTTGGTTGTTATTTAAGCTTCTCTTCATCATTTAAATACTTCTGTGATACAATGGATGTTAATTCCAAAATTCAATATTTGATGCAAATAAATAAGATGACACATAATTACTTGCTTAGAAAGTAGCTGTAAGAAATAATATTACATTTGGATAAAAGTATACCATTATTTTTATTTGAAAATTTATTCTTGAATATCCATGCTTGCATTTATTTTCGGTGATAGGCGGTGACCAGATGTATCAAATAGATATATTAGGTCTCTGATTTTGGAATTTATTTTTCATTAAACATATTTTAAGAAAATGTTTTCGAATTCAATAATTTTGTCTTTATGAATAAAAACGCATAAATATGTAGCTTAATATAATTGCGTTAAATAACATTTTAAAATATGGTAACCTATATATTGTTAAATTCTAAGAATAAAAATATTTTTAAAATATCTACTTGTATTAGTATCTCCTTGATTCTTTAAGAGTCCGTATACTCAAAAAATGGTTCATCAAACAAATGTTCCTTGCTTTGAAAATAATGCATATTTTTGTAATAAAAACGATTGATGGAACTGAAAATATTCTAACCTTTGACGACTTTCTATTTTAAAAAGCAAAAAAAAAAAAATATTGCAAAGGTTTCTAGAAAAAATTAGTTTTTTTTAATCTGAATTCTTTAAATTTTGTTTTATGAAAATAGCTTCTTAAAGATTGTCAATAAATCATGCATAAATACGTGAACGAGTCATACGTTGTAGATATATTTATAGACAATTAAAGACATATATTCAAAAGTATATTTTTAACTCTATTACTTATGTTAGAAGAAACTTTTTGGAGTAAATTTAAGCTCATCTTTTACCAAGGTTAATCAAGCTTGTGCAATTTTATCATATTTAACAGACCTTTTTAAGGTCAGGTATATTAAGTTTAATCAGTCAAGCTAGTTGAGTTTAAATGATTTAGTTAATGAGGAATACTGTGAGCTTCTTTTCTTTTTATTTGTGCATAATTACTTTATTTGTACATAATTATTGAATTTTATTATATTTATTTTAGAAGATAATTGACTTTTTTTTATACATAATTACTTTATTACATTTCCCTTTTTAAAAACTTAATTATTCACTCCAAAACTTCCGATACACTTTACAAACAGGAGCATAATTTGTTAGCTGTTTACTCCTTTTAAAAATTACTTAGAACCAAAACCCTTTGCAGCGAGACACTTTTAAAACAAAGAAAAATCAATATAAAGATTTTACTAATTCTTCTACAAAAATCAATTAGAGTAATTATTTTTCTAGAGACTAAAAAAAACCAATTCCTGTGTTCAATTTTTCTTTAATTTACTTCGAAGACCTCCAAATCCCTTAGAAAGTAAACCAAAACCTTAAAAAAAGAATATTCCCGAACCCTTGAAAACGTAAGTGATTTTGCATTAGGAAAATAAATCCGACCGAATCCCAGACCGCTTATCCACCATGAACGAAAAGGAAAAAATATCATCGAAGAACCGAGTCAGAAAAACACTTCTGGGAAAAGAAACAAAGGTTGAACCCCCACCGATTTCTCTTTTTTTTTTCCAAAAGAGGTGGTGATGTCAAGGAAAAGAGTGCCATTCCCAAAGACAAATTAGCAATGCACTGGGCTTCCCTAACACCACTGTACAGCATTGATTCTACTGATGGCTCCAGTATGTTGCCCTGTAGGCGGGAAGGACATTTCGCTGATTGAGGACAGGCATACTGGAAGACTCTAAGCCTCCAATGACCGTATTATTTATAGAATGAAACGCCATCTTTCTGTAATGTTCTTATAGGGTTACATTTTTCTCGAAATTTTCTTCGCATTTTCTTTATTTTCTTCTGGCTTCAGTAAATAATTTCAAAGTATTAAGAATGTGGCACAGCGCAACAAGACTTTAAAATATCTTATATTTCGCTTCGAAACGTCGTTTCTTAAGAAAGTGAATTCCTTTTTTCCTGTTTTGAGAATAAATTGCTATTGTACCATTTAGCTTGGAAATGCATGGAGGGTTTTAATGAAGGGCTTGATGGAGAAAACAAATTTCCTTCTTATTGGTTGAGGTCATTATTCTGAATCGCTGTAATTTAATAGAATATATATTTATTTACTTGAAATTTTTATCAAGTATTTTTAATGTCGCTTTCCGTGCTTTGAGTAAGTAATACGATTGAAGACTATTTACCCAGCTTTTTTTTTTTTAATTTTGAAAGCATTTGAAAACACATAGCGTAAATTTTGTTAAAGAATAAAATTGTTTTGTCGCAGAATGAAAAAGTAAAGACTTAATGATTCAAAATATTATTCTGGTTCTAAATTGATTTCTTTAGGGGAATATTAACAGTTAAAATGGAGGTAATGGGAAACATTTTGTTGTATATTAAGTATGCTTGTTTAAATTGATTTTGTGAAAAATAGTAATAGGTTGCATATATATTATCCGAAAAAATGTGATTTGAATTTTATTATAATTTTTGAATAAAATGGCTCTTTACAATAGTTAAGACAATCACACTGTGGTGTTTTTATATTTAAAAGATTCTTTGGGCTTTTATAAATATGAGAGACATGTTTCTTCCAAGTTTAGTGTCATTATATTTATTTTTTGATATTTGTACCTATACATAGATTTAATGTGCTCAGTAGATCTAATTTATAAGTATAAATTTTGGTAAGAAGAATGACAGAATAACTCCATAAAAATGGTTACTTTTACATTTACATTTATATAAGTAAGGTACCGTATTTCTTAAATACTTTTATATATGTGTGTACTTAAAGCATTTATAGATTCCTTTTTTCAAGACCTTATCTCGTTTCTCTACATTTTAAAAAAATTGCCAATAACTTACAAATCACCAGAAGATGTACAAACATAAAAGTATTGTTGTACAAATATTCTAAAGATTATTTATACCTAAACAGATAAAAGTTGCATCTCCATATGTATAGATTTAAATAGCAGAACAGAAACTTTAGCTTCCTGGTTAAAAAAAATTCTAATTTACATGATTACCGAATATTTAACAGCCATCTAAGCAGTGAGTTAAACAAACTAGTGAATCTAGGTGATTACAACGAATTGAAGGATTCCACCTCTTAAACGGGGGAAGAAAGGCAGTTGCATGAGAAGCATTAACTTGAAAACAACGATTGAAAGAAAGATAGAGCAGTGCTTGTTTTCAGTAATTACATCGAATTTCTCTTTGCTCATCCATAAAAATAAAGACAAATGAATTACGTTTTTAAGGTTTTAGGTGGGAGAGGAAAGTAATAACTGAAAAAAAGTTGCAAAAAAGTAAAATGTGCAAAAGAAGGAAATAAAGAAGGAAAAAAAAAAAAAAAAAAAAACCTCACTACTACGTATTCAGTAAAGAAAATTACAAAAAATGCAACATCATCATTACTTTTAAATTACATGTCTTTTCGATTAATTCGTTCTCTCAAGTTGTAGCAAATAAATGATCTTTTCCCTCCTCGGTTCATTCAAAAAAGGAGCTTTTGAGAAATTTGTTTAATTCTTTCGTTATTATTATCATTATTATTTGGAGCTGACTGCGTCTGCAGTCATTTGAGCATTGAAAAGGTTCCTGCAGTCATCTCCGTATGTTATCCGTTGGTTTTCTTTTGTTATACCTTAAAGCTCATTCAATTCAACATGAGGCAAGACTCTTTCTAAGAATCCATGACCAATATCAAGGGTACAGACATTTGTCATTGATGAATACACAAAAGAAATTCAAAGTTATGCTTTCTAAATCAATGAAAATTCTGCTTTAGCCCATCCTTAAATGAAGTAGAATCTATTTTACATGATTATATTGAATACTTTTCGAAATACAAAATGTAATAAACTACATATCATCATGTTTATTTTACCAAATTAACATATTATGTATATAAAGTGCCAGATTTCAATTAGATCTAGTTTTACTTCTATTTTAAGAAAATTATATTGTATATATAATTTTTTTCCCTTTTTATAATTTTCTATTACTTTGAATAGTTAAGAGAGTTTTGTTTTAACATTCATGGCCAAGTTTACAGTTCTTACTACATCGTATAGTAAGAGTTTATGGATAATTTGTTATGAAAATACCCCATCCTCTCAAAATCAATATTTAGTACATCGAAAAAGTAGATATTTTTCAAATTTTCATTGTAATTTACTAAGGTTTATTTTCTAACGGTTAATTATTCTCAAACATTCCGTTATGTTGTAGAAAATAATCAAATACAATCGTAGAGAAATTACAAACTCATAAAAACTGTAATAACCTTTTTATCAGCTTCATTAATAAGACTAATTCTAAAATATTTGCATTGACATCTGATTCTACATTAAATTTTTACGTATCAAGAAGTCGTATTTCAACATGCGTCCATCTTATTGTACTGTCCAAAAATATATCTTTTCTATTTACGATATTTTTCCACATTATCAGAAATCATAAATATTATCTTAAAATGTAATAATACATATAATGAGTTAAAACAATTTTACTAATTGACATTACGATATTTTCAACTAACTTACAACAAATAAAAGACCTAACGGAAAAATATTTGAATACCTTCCTAGCTTTATTCTTTTACCATTTATCCACCGTTTTTTCTCTTTCCGCTATTACTTTCTCTTCCTGTCTGAGGATGCGTTGTCGTAGCTTAGCATTTCGTCCTTTGCGGGTTGCAATTGCTATCTAGTTTCTCGTCTCAGACCCTCCCCCTCATTGTTCCTGCCCGGCACGTTAGGAGATTCGTGTTTCTTCTCTTAAGGGTTCTGCCTACTCATTTCGAAACACGATTCTACCCTACAAGCCCCTGTTGTTGGCTTACAGTGGGACATAACTCAACTATAATCAGCGTAACTCTAAATACATTAGTTTCTTTTTTTTTTGAATGTTTAAAAAATTTTGCATCATGTGATTTATTTAAGTGTTAGGAATGACATGTGTTTGTGCTTTAAATGATTTAAATTTAAGGATTTGTTGCTAGTAAGTCTTTATTTTCGGCTTTCAAAATTATAGACGTATTAGCAAGCTTGTGAGAATCAATAATTACAACGAGCTATAAAAATAGACAGACGATTTATATCTAAATTTGTGACGTTAGGCTTTTATCGCAATTTTCCCTTCAACTAACCCTGGAGACTTTTCTATTTGAATTGCTTAAAATAAAATCACATCCACTAAAATGAAACGAGATTCATGAAGAATAGACTGAAATTACGAAATTTCATGAACAGGATGAACAAATTACACATATAAGCAACGATGAAAATAATAATAGGTAGTAAATAAATTGGTAGTTCGTTCGTTGGTGCTAGAACTAGAGAAAGTGAAACGTCCTAACCAAGTCATTCGTTAACTAAAGAACGGTTTTTTAAGTGGAATCAAAGTTTATTCTTAGTTTATATATGATATCACCACGCTTTCTCTAATCATACGTAAAATTGTTTTAATTTTGAAATTCATTATGTGTGGGATTAATATATAAATTATAAATCAAGTTGATCACATGTATTGAAACAAAACTTGCATTAAATTAATGACACAAGTAAGTATATTACAACGCAGCACCTATTCTCAGTTACGTTTTTATACATATTAACCCTTTGCCAGTGTTGCTTTAATCCAGTTCGGGCAACTTAAACGTACAATATTTGTGTCAACCGAACTGAGATCGGACATAAGAAATATTAAAGTTTCTTTTCTGTGAAGGCTGAATTGAGTTCGTTTTCGTTTCAAATAGACATCTAATAAGTAATTCATTCATTTTATAATTAATAACAGTATTTTCCCTCTAGGAGAGACAAAAATTAGTGTGGTCAATTATAAATGCTCGCCTGAAGAGGGGTATTTCGAATAGATTACCGGATTTTTTTTCTCATTGACAAATTTTGCGAATTTCATGAGAATTTTTTTTTTGCAATTCAGTCATCGATGAAGAATACAATTAAGACTCTTCTGGCTCTAAAAAGCGTGATTAGTCTTGTGTGTAGAGTCATGTTTTTGCATATATCATACTAAAAGATATGGCACTAAGAACATTACATTTTGCTTAAAATGTAAGTGTATTCCGTTATTTCCCCAACGTGTATTGAAACATTCAGAAGTAGTTATTAATTTTTTTTTTATTAAGTAAGTAAAAATCTAACCTTATTATTGATATAATGCACAAAATTAAGCGGGAAATATTTGTCTCCATATTTAATGCGTTTTTCTGAAATATATGTTATAATTGAGGGGTTAATTTGTTTCCCCGTTTACTTAGCATGATATTGAAAATGTGTTCATGCAATTATACTTTAATAACACAGTGTCATACTGAGCGTATACGAAAAATTAAAAGTATGTGGATGAATATGCATGGAGTATAGAATTTTGTTAGTAAAATGTGTGCTAAATATCATTCTAGAGAACTATAAATAAGTGTTAATTTACGTAATTGAATAAATTTCGTATATATATTGCATTAGATTTTCAATATTATAAATTTATGCAGATAAGTAAAATTTAAACTATATACAAAAATATGAATAAAATTAAAAAAAAATAAATTTTCATAATGAGAGATTATTATCGTTTTTAAATTCTAAATGTTTTTATTTTATGGTGTGCTTTTTGTTAACTAATATTGGGAAGACAATTTGCCTGCTCTTGGGAAAATGCTTTTCTCTGAATCTTGTACAATAGTAAAGAAATGGGACACCCTTTATCACTGATGAAATTTTCATTGCACAGTTGGAAAAAATTACTATTAATGTTAATTGCTGAAATAGAATTAAACTGCGATGATGACTTTTTAAATAATTAATACAGTTAGTTAACTTCTAAAATAATCATCTCATTATCAAAGCTAATTTTTTTATGTATCAGATTTTTCAACTTCAAGCTAGCCAATATTTCAAATTTCGACTTATTCAGCTTGAAGATTTCGAAGTTATGGTATTTAAAGAATCAGTTCCATATTACTAAATGATTGTACATTCAAACATTTTACGATAATATTTTTTTTGCCTTTTTCGAAGATTTATATATATATATATATATATATATATATATATATAGTACAGTTACGAAAAAAAAAAGAGAATTGTAGAACACCAAAATTTTTGCGTGCTTGGATTTCTCATGTGTGATGAAACCCTTAACTCTAAAAGTTCATGCAATTCCCTCTAATAATTCAGAAAGTATTGAATTTTGAAATTAGAATCGAAGATCATAGAGTTTTAAATTGCAGTATACTAGTCTATATATTTTAACTATCGATCCATGGATCATATGGATTTAAAAAACGAGGTAAATATTAAAATATTAAAAATAGAGTCTTCATGAAATAATCTATAGTATGGTCCCCTAATAATTTTTTCCAAATAACTCTAAAACTAATTATTTGATTCGAATGAAATTTTCAACTTTAACTATTTGGATTATTTCATATCTAATTACGTAAGACGATAGAGAGTATTTTGATGGAAAAATCCTTTTTCGTACTTAAATAACTGTGTTTATAAAATTAATTAATTAATCGGTTAACATCATAATTTATTTACCCTTGAGCTATTAATGTTAATACAATTTTGACCAGCTACAATCAAAAACTTAAATGTTATTAAGGATTACCTTTTTTTTTCGCAATTGTTCGTACCTCAAACCGTTTTGATTGTGCATACATTTGCCTGATGATTATTTTGCTCTTCGAAAACTTTTTTTCCCCCCATTTAATTCAAAATCTACCACAACTAAACTACTTTAATCAGATAACTTTAAATATAATTTCTATTTCATATTTGCAAGAATCCAATCACTCATGAATTTCTTTACATAATCGCATATTAGAGTATTTAAGAAAAGATTTTGAGAGAGAAGTAAACTTATCTTTCATTTTTACCACCTCTAAAATAATAATTGTTTCTCATTTTCTTTAACGCAACAGCATATTATAAATTTCATGAAAAATGGGTTAATTTTCTGAGATAGCAATTCCATCTTAGATTTCAGTTTCCTTACACGGAAATCAATGTATTTCTTCTTGAATTTTACTAAAATAATATTAGCTATTGACAATCAGTCTCTCTTGTTCTAAATTTCTTTCTCTTCTCTCCTCTGAATAATATAAAAATTGAATGATTTTCAATAGATTTAATATTATCGTAATTTTATCTATTCTACCTTTTACACATGACTTGCGACTGCCGTATATTAGTGGTCTTGGTCGTGAACTCGAGGCCGTTGTTGTTTTGTAAAGTCGTGGGTTCGAGTCCTGTTGATCCTTAAGACTCGTAGGATAGGGGGATGTTGCACGTTAAACCTGTGGAGGCCCAAAGTTCTTTCGTTGACATTGTGAGGAAATTTGGAGAAAGAGATGACAGATCAGGTGTTGTCCTTGTCACTTGACCGAAAGGTTCAAATTTACGTGGCCCGACGCCAATAGCCATCGTGTTGCTAAGACGTGTGTCATAAATAAACATCAGCCATTCAATCAAAATTTGCACATAACTTATTTATGTGGAGTATTAAATGATTATGGTAAGAATATAAATAAAATCTCTTTATTATAACAAAAATCTTAACAAAAATTTAATGTTACCTTACAGACTAATTTTTCATATAATCATTAAAAATAAGTTTCTTAATGATATATACGTTATTCCCCTGTGCTTAGGCTTCGGATAAATTGTAATATTTAAGATATGTCTCTCTGTCTGTATGTTTGAAGTGCATTTTGATAATTTTTTCTCTCGAATTCTGTCGCGGGTGAAAATGTTTATATCTTTTACTCATCTTGTACATTTAAATACCAGCAAAGTTAACATTAGTCTGTTGAATGTGGTTTATGTGTTTAAGTAATGATCTGAACAAGGAGATGGATTTGTCCTCTTTCTCTAAGATAGATACTATTTATAATCATTATGATGTCTCTGTAACTTGATAAGAAGTACTGGTTAATATTTTTAATTGTTTTATTAAAGTTATAGAGAAACTATAACCTTTTTCACCCAGTATTTAAGACAAAAGAATAAGAAGAATCTAATGATACTGAAACTGAGAACATCTCTATCTATCTATCTTTTACTTAGTGCTCATTTAAAAACTCAAATTCACTTACGGTAGTGAGAGAGTATAAGAAACTTAAAAGAAAAAAAATGTCAATTTATATAATATAAAAGGATAAAGAAAATAGGGGCAATCCTTATAGAAATATACTTTTTTAGTAAGATATTCTATATTTTAGCTTTACTACAATGAAAAATGAAGGTTTTTCTTGACTAAGGCGTATAAGAAATTTTTTTTGCCTTTCTAGGAGTAAGGGTTTAAGTCATTTTTTTTCTTTGAAAGTACTATATGGTTATAAACTACTTCTTGCGTTTTTAAAGACATTTTCTAACATGTAAAATATTTTGTACTCTCTATTTAATATATATTCCCCCGATCTGGAATTGATTACATTGAATAAAAATAATTATATGCACAAAATCTTCTCCTTTCGGCTCAATTTAAAGCCCGCGTTCATTGTTGGAAGTCATTATCCCTAAGTAAATGAAAAGAAAATGCAGGAGTATTTATTCAAAATTATATGAACAATACTTGCAATATCACAATGGATTTTTATAAGGTTATAAATATTAAACATTAATCATTGCCATTTATATTAAACATTTAACAGTATTAATAAGTTGAGTTATTATTAATAATAAATATTAATTATTTCTAGCCATTAGTAATAGCAATAAATATGAATCATTAATACTATTATAAATTATTATTATTAATTAAATTAAATATTATAGTATTTCAATATTTTTCATAGCGGTAAAGTTTTCCCTAAAATGTATTATTCTAAGCATTCTGTGTTCCTTGAACTAAGAACTTAAATTTAATGCATATTATTTAAAATTAAAGCGTAAACATTTTAGCTGCATCCTCCATTGCTATGAATTACAACTTAAACGTCATAATTCATTCTTGCTTTTCCATTTAAAAGCGAACAGTTTATCAGTTAACCCGAGAGTTAGCTTTCGAAAATTGCGTCTGTATTTGAATCGCTGCCCTCCTATCGCATCCAACCGGCCAAAATCTTCATTTAGAAGCATCCTTTGTCTCCGGATGAAAGCAATAAATCAAGTCGTTAGTCTGCATTTCGGTAAGTCGAACAGTTTTGACCAATTCAAAACCGATTTGACGGAAATAATTCCTGTTAATCTGTGACTTGCAGGTTGCGAGAATGACGATATAATTGTGTATAATAATCGCGGAATCTTTTAAGTCAGCAGCATTCCCTAAGATAATGAAGCTGCTGAGTGAGACCCCTTCTTTGTGATGGAGTACTGCTGGAGTAACGACTGACAGAGTGTTGTAATTATGAGGACTTGTACTGTTAGCCAATGAGAGACTCTGACATCAATAAGAATGTTATGGGGGTTACAGCGCGAATGTTGCAGACTTTGCAAGCTCTGCTGTAACGAGTTGTAATGAAGTTCTCTGTCATTTTATGAGGACATTTTTGAAGTTGCAGTACTTAAATTTATTTGAATTCAGTAGGAGCTATGACAGAGAGGCATTTTGTAGATTTTTATAGCTTCCTATGGAGGAATTATTATTTCTATTTTAAAACTTTTGAGAAAGAGAAAGGAAGAGAGAGAGAGAGAGAGAAAAAGGAGAATTATCTTTATCCTTGGTACAACTGTTTTTTTCAATGTTATTTAACTTTATAAATGTAGGTATAGTAATTAAAATATTTAAAGGTTGCTTCCCATTTCTTTTTTTTTTATTAATCCAATTTATCAAAAAGGTGATCAAGTAAAGCAGAATAATTTGAAGAAAACTCGAATTAAATCACACGAGCTTTAATATTTAAACTACGTAATTGTGCCCCTGAATTTTCTTGATTGCTAGAAGTATTTATGAAAATTTCTCAAGTATTTCGAAAGTGCGTATATGAAAGGTTATTTATATTCCCTCCCCCCTTAATGTTAATTTACTGAAGGTGTTGTTTAATGAGTTACTTCAATTTTTTCTTAAAATTAAAAATGTGAATACTTTCATTTACAAGATATTCTAGACCGAGGTATCAGAGATTTTTATCTTCAATCATTTCCTTTTCTTTTAAGTACCTTTACTGCAAATGAAATTGAAAAGAATATTCTTGAACAATACTTAAAGTAAACAATTAAGGCATAATTTGAAAAGAGATTAAAACCTTTTAAATACAAGTACTCTTTCAAATGAAACAGCGAACATTAACAGTTTTTAAAAGCTTTCAAATTATTTAACTTTCATACGTGTTCTTTCTTGTACCTGAGAGTACGGTCTCCTATCTTTGGAAAAGCAATTATTAATTTCCATGGCTTTGGCCTTTTTCTTCAAACAATTAAGACAATTTAAAACGCTTCTCATGAAATTCTATACTGGAAATATAGTTTCTTTTATTATGGATATTTATTTTTTATAATTTTGATTCATAGCTTCTTATGGATACAGTTCTTCTCTTACTCTTTGTTTCTGAGTAAAATAAATCTATTTCATTTTTAGAAAAGAGGTTACTGAAAATTTTTTCAAAGATTATTCTCGGAAAAACTAGCATTTACTTTGAGAAGTATGGAAAAAAAAATTTGAAAACTGAATGAAATCAGTAGGGAATTAATATCTGATTAGTTGATCCATTGCTTATTAATGCGGTACACTTAGAAGCAACATAAGAAGGCTATTGGTTTCAGATCTAGTAATTTCCCCCTCGGTCAAGTGATGAAAACGCCACCTGACCTGGTACCTCCGTCTCCAAATTTCCACATCATGCCAATGGAAGGACTTGGGGTATCAACAGATTTAATGTACATCCCATCCACTACATAGCTTGTCTTTTTCATCATGATTCAAGCCCACAAGTTGGTAGAAACGACTCCGGCTGCGAATTCGCGACCATAACCACTAGGCTACCACGACCACTAAAAACTAATATCATTTTAACACATAAATAATAAAAGTGATTGAAAATTTGCTTATAAATGCAAGATAAAAAGCGAAATTAATGCCTGCTACTATACTGGGGTAACTGTTTAAACATTAAATTGCTAACATCGAGACTTTAGTTAAAATATTAAACGGTATGCTCAAATGCTAAATGTTTTTTCATATTTCTTATCCACTAAAAGATTTTAGTAACTGAAATAAGATAAATGATGACGAAAAATATTTCATTGTAGCTGTATGTTTTTAGAATAATAAAACGCAGGAATTAATTGATTAGAGTGTAACAACTAAATATTGATTCTTCTAATTAAAAAAAAATTAAGTAAATTATAGGTACAAAAATATCCCCAAAAATATTTTTATAACAAAATTATGTTTATAAAAGATCTACATACTTCTCTCAAAATTATTTCTCTAAAGTTTAATATCCTCAATTTCATCCTAAAAATCTAATTATACAATTTTAATTTATTTATATCAAGTATACTGAGAACATTTTTTTTTGTCTTATCCGCCCATTTATTATACATTAAATACTTAAAATGATTAATTTTCTTTTATTATTGCTAACTCATCTTAAGCATAATGTTTTAACATTCAGAGAGAAAATATATATTATCATATTTATGGGATATGGAAAAACGGAAGGAATTTTGTATATCTTTTGATAAAAATAGGGAAAATGCAACAGAATCACATTAACATAATGATAAAAGTTTCTTTTAGCAAACTAGAGTTACGTTTGAGTCTCGTTTCTAAATAGTATTACATGGACTGGCACGTCTCTCACGTATGAGAATCGTGCATCCCAAATGACACGGATCCTATTTGCTTGATTAAACATTAAATCTCTCCGCTGAAGCTTACATTACGCACTCCAACACACAAGATCTCTCCCTTATTATTTCCATAGTAAGGCCACCCGATCTTTAACTTAAATTTCAATCCTCTTCAGAAAATGGGAGCACTTCAATTTTAGCTATCGTCCTTACTCGAAGTGTTTTAGTCCTACGTTTATCACTTGTTTTTTCTCTACATTTCACTTCATTCTATAGCAGGTTATTTTTTAAGCCTTTTTTTAAGAACATTTTTTAGATTCCTGGTGGGAATAGATTTTTGCGTTTTCTTCGGGAAGAAAAAAAAATCGTGTGGGGCTGGGAATGGGAATGAACAGCGAATGAAAGAAAAAAAAGTTTTAAAAATGAAGATCTGAAAGGGGGGAGGGAAGTAAGATAGAAAGAATATACTGTAAATAAAATGGCTGCGGAAATTGAAGTCATCAATAGGAATCGCATTTAAAATGGGATTGGAAAAATGCAAAGCTGCAGGGTTCTTGTTTCGCGGAAGTGCTACAGAATTAAAAATTTCGATACATATACATAAATTTTATAACTGGAAATGGTAAAATTATTTCATGGTAGTTCTTAGTATTATTACGCACACATTTCTATATCTCTTATTTTTTAAATTATTAAACGTATTTTAAAGAAATCTTATATTTATTCGTTCGAAATAACATCTTACATTTAACATCTTATGATGAATATTTTAAAAGTATGCATGGTTATTAGACATCATACCAATTTAATTCAATTGAAATGCAGCTTATGAACAAAAAATAAGGAAAAAGCTGCAAGTACTTGAGGAAATTAAGAAAATCGATGAAAAGAGCTAAAAATACAATTCATGTTCTTTGTGTTACTTATGGGATTATAAATTGTGATTTTCATATTTTGTTAGCAATAGAGTTATTAAAATAATATTTATTTTGTCTAAGAAATAAATTAACTTTTGAAATTAACACCCTTTCGAGTAAATTAATATTCGAATGAGTAACAGTATTGAACATTCGTGGAAAATCTATTAAACAGAAAATTACTAGAACATATATTATCATTTAAATTTCAAAAAAGGCCTTTTTAATTATTTTTGTGACGGATATATTTAAAGTATTCATAACATGTTAAAATTTAACGAATGATTAATTTTTAATTGAAAAATCAATTTTAAATATTTCTATTATATTATAAAAGTGAGTGCATTAATTAATTTTTGTATATTTACTTTTTAATTCAGATATTCATTAATAAAACATTTACAAGAATAAAAAAGATGAAAACTAGTACAAAAATCACGTAGTGCATATCTGAAATTAGAACTTTTTTATTTGTTTGGATTTATTAAAATTACTCATATTCTTTTGTTTTAAAATGTACGGTTTGGGCTTAGGATCAGAATTTTATGACTCGACAAAAATATAAAAATAATTAGTTTTCTTAGGACTCATTTGGAAAAATATATTCCAAATTATTATTTGAATATATTTTTTCCAATGGAAAAAACAAAAAAAAAAAAAAAAAAAATTACATATCAATTTATACAGTACTCTGCTGTAAAAATTTAGTTACTATATTTATAGCGCAAAGAGATATATATATATATATATATATATAATAATATATATATATATATATATATATATATATATATATATATATATATATATATATATATATAAATATAAATATTATTCTAAATATTTCTGTAAATATTATTGTATCCTGTACTTAAACAACTTAATTTACTTCCACATTGGGAAATTTTTTTAAAAATAAACATTTACAAATGAAATAAATATGGGAGTATTATATTGAGATTTACTACAATTATAATTATATTATTCTTAATTACCTAGAATTTGATTAGTTATTGTAAACGAGAGTTATCGGACTGCTCTGATTTGAAAAAGAATAGTTTGAATAACCTAATTATCCTATTAGAGATAAAAATATGTATATCATTACAAGATATATAAGTATTTTCTTAAAAAGAAATGTTTAAACTTATAAGTTTTACAGTCAAACTTGCATATATCACTGAACAAGGGGAACAAAGCATCTTCCAAGATTTTTTATCTTTTCTCAAAGTACAAAATGTTGAGAGTAGTCCCACTTTGAAAACTATTACAATCAATCACATAGTACATCTATCATTAAAACAAACATCCGAAAACCTTCGAGGGAAACCGAAAAGAAAGTGTTACTGTTCTGCTTCTTTTTTTTTCTTTTACTCGTCAATGAGAAGAGTGTAGGGAGAAGGGATACTCTTCAGCAACCAGAGCCTCTTGAAATTGCCTCCTTTTAGTGCTAGCTAATAACAGCGTGAAAATCCAATGAGTAAAACTTGTCAGTTCAACTTACTCGTCCAATAGAGTAGATTCTGGAAAGCCACGTGACAAATGACGTCATGTGACAAATGGAGAGGAAAAGGATAGGAAAAAAATAATAATAAAAAAAATCCTGAAATGGATATTTTTTCTTGCTTGTGCGGGTGGGTAGGTACGGCCGCATTCATTCCTTCTATAGTGGTTGTTACAGAAATTGGATAAAATCATTTGTAGCTGACAAGATTGAGAACATAATTTTTCTTCTTGGTTTCTATTACTCTACATACATCATCCTGACAAGATAGGAAGCACTTTTATGTACACAGCGGAGTTTAATTCTCTTTTTGTTTTACTTTAGGATTTAAAGGTTGCATTCTTGTACCTTGCTAGTGCATCAGGATCTTCTTTGAGGAGAAAAAACCCCATGAAAATGAAGGAGGGGATCTCTCTTTCCCCCTAATCCTTTCGTCAGTTTAAGATCGACCCCTCTCGTTACCTCTTGAGCAGGGGAATAAATTTATTCATGGGTGGTCTCGAATTCGAAGCTCGAGATTTCTAGGATTCATTTGGTTTGTCATTCATTACACACATACCGTTGAATATTGATTAAATAAGTAAGAGAATAATGTTGGAAAAAAAGTAAATATATTTATTCCTTAAAGTAAATTTATGAATGTAAAATAATTGTCTAACTATATTAAATAAATGTAAATGATACTTTTAATTTTTATATGTATATGTTTAAATCTATTTTTAATATATTTTAAGCCCTACACTCTTAAATTGTATCTATTACAGTTATTTTCTTATAAATCGATTGATTCTTCACACATTACAAACATTGTCTTTTAAAACAGACAAATTCGATTAGTTTTAAGTGTTCAAAGAGGGAATCATACAAATATGATTTATCGTTGAATAATTTTACCTCTACTAACTACATATGTTATTAATGAGATTATATTCACTTTGCGTTGTGGTGAATAAATTTATCTTATTGAATTAAAGATGATGGGAAAAGATTTGTGAGTATATAACTAGAAGAAAGTGATAATATAAATTACAAAGAAAATGAAGCAACTATATTAAATTCAAAAAAATAATACACTACCAGCTATAAAAGTTAAATACTATTAAATATCGGTTTTATTTTTATTAATAAAATTTGAAAGATTAATACTATTATTCGAAATATAGTACAATATGTTGTGGCTTCAATCGTTTCATTTAGAACTTAAATAAAAAGAGAACCGGAACGTGTTGTCTGGAAGATATAAATGTATTTTACGAAAGCGGTTTTCATACATCAAATGAAAATAAAAATCCTTAAGAATTCTACAATGTATATAAAACTGTATTCTAGGAGTTTAATATATTCCTGAAATAAAAGTTTTTTTTTGCTATTTTAATAAAAACTACCTCATGAATTATACAACAAACAACTAAGTAAAAATCAGTTTTCTTAGCCGGCTGATGTTAAAAAAATTGGCTTAAGCAGAAAATATGAGTCTAGAGAACTGGTACTGTTTACATAATGATACAATCTTTGAAATTCTTTAAATATAACAATACATTTTTTTTAATTCTTGTATTCCTTTCTTCAGAAATTTTTATTTTTGGTATCACTGCAATGCACTGTATTGAATAAATTTAAGTATTCATCAGTTATATTTTCGTAATATTATTCTTTCAGAAAAACCTCAGAAAAATATTTGAGTCTTTTATTTGATAAAAAAGATTAATTTTGCTGTCTAAAATTGTTCTAGAGAATTTAAATGAAATTTCTTCCTACTTTTATTTTGAAAAATCAGGGTTCTAAAATCATTTCATTAATTATTTTTAAAAGGTTTAAAAATGAAATGAAATTTTTTTCATTCTAAAAGAATATCTATAGAGAGAAGCAATATCTATTGCTTTATGAAATTTACTGTTTAATGTTATAAATAATTTAAAAATATAAATAATTTTTAAGAAAATTCATAACTTTTTGGAATAATTTTTGATCTACGAAACATTTTACGATGGATCAGTTTCCTATTTTTCTTGTTTATCCTTTTTATCTTTTAAGACTATTAGTTCTAGTTTTAAAATGTTTGAATATGATTCGAATAGAAGAATGCTTATTTTGAACGTATGAATTTTGTAGTCTATTAAATTAAGTTGAATCCTAATTTTACAGTGAATAAATCTGAACATTTCATTAGTTATACATCCTTCACTCATAACGTTATCAATGAAAAAAGAAACTGAGAATATTAAAAATTAACGAAAAAAGCAAAAAAATTCATAACAAAACTTAACGCAATCAAATAAAATCTTAATAAAAATGCTCTTTTTCGGCAAAATATATTTTTTCCTATACATGATTAGGTTAGCTGATAATTTAAATGAAGGCTACTGGTTATGATTAGGTTAACTGGAAATAAAATGAAAACATCCTTTTTTAAAAAAACGAAATATTTTTTTCCATCTACGTAATTATTTCGGCTGATAATTTAAAATTTGGAAGTTATGCAGTTACTCCTAAGTGAGTTAATGTGATAGTTGGTTAATTTAGTTTCTGTTCTGTAATTTAAATCTCCAAAATACATCCAACCGATTTACTCTTTTCAAGCACTTATCTAAAATACTTCCCAATAGAATTTTAAACGACTTGAAAGAAAACTCTTTCTCTTCGGGTAACATCAAGGAGGGAGAGGATATCGAAACTTCGGCCGTCGCGTCTTGCATTCGGAAACAGATGCTTTAGACACTTACACGTTTATTCTTCACAGAATTTTTTTCCCTTTTAGAATAAACATGCTTTCTTTCTTTGAGTTTATTGTCTGTACTAGCTTTTATGCGTTCTGTGTATAAGATATGTTGATCGTTAAATAAGCCTTTTCTCAACGCATTTTCGTGTAGCCTAAACTTTTTGTGACAGTTCGACATATGCTTTACATGTTCCGAATTCTTTAATAACCATAGCATATTGTTTTTCCGTTGTTTGTACAATTGAGCTCAATTTTCGTATTGATGTAATAGTTTTGTTAGACATAAATAATTAGTCTTTAGACACATTATGAAGTTTTCAACTGAAATAAATAAATTATTCAGTAATTTTCTTAATATTTGTGCTTGCATTTAAATAACAATTAACTTTCACTTATAATGTAAAAGCAACAACTAACGTAATAAAGTAAATAAGGCTTAGGAAATCTTCATAATGTGTCTAAAGACTAATT
>BMAW01055683.1:185641-255779 GCA_019974015.1 Nephila pilipes
CACACACACACACACACACACACACACATATATATATATATAAATTGCTATTGCTAGCAATAGAAAATTAAAATGAAAAGTAAAAAAATAAGTATTTAATTTTATTGCAAAAAATATTCAAATAAATGTTTAACATTTTTAAATCTCCCGGTTTATTTTAATTCGAAAATGTTTTGAGATTTAATACGAAAGAGTAATAAACAACCTTGTTTTTTTAGAATTTATGAGGAAAAATTTTCATTCAAATAATATTGTTATTACTAAAATGTTTTAAGTCCAGATACTAAGAATATTAAATCTTGTAAATTTAAAATGAGTAAATGTCACAGAAGTCCAAGTATCATTTGATTTTAACCATTTTATTAGGAAAAAAGTCATTACTTTGAAATTATCCTATTCTTCAAATTTCATTTTTTGTAATTGAATGGTTCAGACAGAAAGTCGATTTGATGCCTTAGGCCAAAATTCTCTAGATTCAAAAGCTTTAAGAACCTTTCGCGGAGTTAATGAGAAAAAATGTCTTTCGAAACTTATACTTCAAGGATAATAAGTTACAAAGTTAAAACTTTCATATTTAGGAGTTTAATCGAGTTTAAATCTGTCGAAAAAATTATAAAAAAACTGCAAATGAGTTTCAAATTACTTAAAAGTAAATGTAGTTAAATGGGATATAATACAATATTTTACTAAAATCAGAAATGAGTTTATTTTTGATTAACGAATCAAGATTTCAAGGTATTAGAACTTATTAATTTCTTTCTTGTTTATTTTAATTATAGTATGATATATTACATACGTTTTAAAAAAAATAATTAAAGTATTCACATGAAATATATATAAAAATAGCTAAATTATGAGAAAAAAAGGATGAAACTAATTGTTGTCATTGATGCTTATTTGCTTAGTACTTTAAGTCATGAAAGTGAGAAAAGTTTCATTGCACATGTATTTTCTTGGCTGTTGTTCTACTTTTTGAAAATAAAGCTTTGATGTAGATTAATATAATGCATGAGCTTTCATATCATGAATAAAAGAAATCTCTTTAGCTTTGTTTCGTTTTTCTGTACTTTATTTGAGTAAAGCAAAATTTTATCAATGCAGAAATTAAGCTAAAGCTATTTTTTTACACTTTAGCCTTATACACCCATCGGGTCTTTATTTAAATAGTGTGATCAATCAAGTGGTCTAAATTAAATCCTACTTACTTTGACATAGCATGATCTATTTTCATATACCCCTTTTATACGTATAAAAGAATTCCTTCTCTAACGTGAGACTTAAGCTGATGCATCAAATATTTTCATACAATCGGTATGACTTAACTAGTATCATAACTGCTAGTTTGGTAATAATTAAAATTCTTTTTATGCTTTTGTACAACAATTCTAAATCATAATATTATGACTTAGCTTCATCAATGTTTAATTATTCTGCTGTATGGATATATTAAACATTATACATGAATATGTGTTTTCATATCAACTATATGATGAAAATTGATTGGTAAGCAACACGTGAATTTAAAAATTCAACGATGATTTATTTTGTCATGCAATATTACCGAATAAATAGAAAAGAATTAAAAATGAATAGTAAATTCAAAGAAAATCTTTATATATAATCTTCGAAAGCAATTTATATTTATCCAAAGCATTTTAATTTTAAAATAAGAGTTTCGATCAATACTGACGCATTCCTATGTTATCCGAAATAAATATTGTATAATCGAAACCTATCATTATCATTTACTTAAAATTTCTCTTTCTGATTTAAAGTTGCTGTAAATTCTAAACTTAGTTAAATTTTGTATCCATCAAAATTCAGTGTTGAATAAACTTCTCATCAAACAATCTAAATCCTTAGAGCTCTACACTAGAAACAATCTTTTGAGCTTCATATATCTGTAAATATTTTAGTTTACTGGAAAACAAGTTCCATCACTTAAATTTATCCGAAAGCTTTGAAATTTCTTTCGTGATAAATATTTAACTTTGTATTTAAAAGAATTCTTGATTTTAAGTTATGAAAAATTTTATATTTCGTGACATAATAGAAGGATGCGGAAAATTATAATGAAGCTGTAACCCTTTTGGGTTTTGATCTCCGATTTTGCATAGCAATTGAGAAACTAAGATTTATAATCAACACTTGCCCAGGAGTTTAAGTTTCAAACAATTTATAAATTTTAGAAATAAATACATTTGAAATAACATGGTCAAATGCAGATGTATTCGCACATTAAATGAAAAATAACATAGATAATGATGAAAATCCTTTAATAAAATAACGAGAAAAGTAATTTAATAAAAATTCTGAAGAATTTAATTTTAAAAACTTATTTCGTTTTAAAATCCAAGCTATCAGGATGGTATTGAGATAATAGAAAAATAATTCAATAATGTTGACAAGAGTTAAAACCTGCTGCTTTTTCTTCTTAGGACATCTTAAAACTAGCTCAATAGTGTTTCCTTTAATCTACGATTGTAAATAAAGGCGCTCATGAATTATAATAAATATTATGAATGAGTTATAAAAAAAATTCACAATCAATAAATTTTACGAACCCAAACTATATAAATTATAAGACATTTTTAAAGATAACTATGAAAAATGTAAGCAAAAACAAAACAAAACAAAACATGCTGTCTCAGGTTTTCGTAACCATTTATTGCTCGGCGAATTCTGTTTATTTAATTTTTATGTCATATATAATATTCTAAAACTCATTGCTTGCATGTGTGGAGATGGAATTTTATCGTCCTTACTTACCTCATGATTACATCAACAATTCGATTAAGCTGAAGTAACCAATTTACTTAAAACATTTATGTATGACAAGTAGAGTGTGATCCGTTTCATGCGGAAGATTTACTTATATTAAAATAAATACCCACTTGCAAAATTTTCAAACGTTAATAGTTACAATAAGCCTAAGTAATTATGTAAGAATATAATAGTACAATACCTTCTATATTCAAGTTTATTGAAGCATCAATTTTTTAATGAAATTTACCTCTTTTTAAAACAGTTTCTTTTTTAAATTATCATATATTGAATGTAATTATCTGACATTAGAGTATCTGAAAATAATTTTTGAGTGATACATAAACTTTTCTATAAAATTTCTTTAAGAATTATTTATGAATTATATTCAAGTGAAATATAGGATATGAAGGATGTGTTTACTATTTTGATTCGAAAATACTGTGAAACTTACGATATCTTTAGAAATTACATGGATTATAAAATAAAATGTTTGTTTTATTAATACTGAATTATAAAATAAAATGTTCCATTTACTTCTTAGTTAGCCGTAGTAGTAAGAGAAAGTAAATATACAGTTTTTATAAGATAATCAAAATAAAAACATTCATTGCTTAAACAAAAGAATCGTTCGTGATAAGTATACACAAACAATGATTCCGATTCATATAATTTAAAAAAATGTAAGATATATAATTGATTTTTTGAAGATTATATTATTACATTATAAATATACGAGCTTTTATGTTTTACGAATTCATTATTTTAATGAATTTTTTAGGATTTCATTTCAACTGCATTTGTTTTGAAGGTCTCTCTTTAATTTTTACAATGCAGAAATATTTGATGCTTTTTTTTCTTTTCGTTTTTCATACATAAATTTGTGATTTTTACCATATATTAAACTAGAAAAATTATAATATCTTGACACAATTATGAAGACAAATCTATATATATTTATATTTTGTTGAATAATCTGTGGTAGATGCTTTCTATAAGCTTAGATTACGGGAGTATAGAACCCATAAAACTATCTGAAAAATCATTGAAAATAAGAATTGCCTAAGCAATAAATCTCATAATATTATACCTGGAAATAATACACAAGAAATATATTTTAAGAAACGTATGATAATTACATCCTGTTGCAGAATCACTTAAAATTAGTCTCAAATTTTTTTAAAAAAATTATTAAAAAATATTCATGTATGAGTTTTTTTCCCATTAAAATTGAATTGTTAAGGAAACGAATATATTGCTCCTTAGATATGAAAAAAAAGGAATAACCAGTAGATAAAATGAATAAAACCGACAGCAGATAGGATTAAAATACTCACTGCGTATATTGTACATATGTAAAACTTCATTTTTCGCGTCATTTTTTTAAAATGTATAGTTAAATTTTAATTATCTGCAGTTACTAACTTTTGTGAAATAAATATTTCTGAGCGAATTCATAACAAAATAAAGGGTTTTAGAAATTCGCCAATAAGCAAAGGGGAAGTTTTTTGAAAAGTATCATTTTCAAAATCAAGAAAAAGTCCAATTTATGTTTTTCACGGACTTGAGGTGGCTTTTGCCTAAAGTCAAAGAGCTTGAATCTTATTCTGAGCATATTTTCAGACACAAATGTTCAACTGTCTTATATATTAGTGACAGTGTAGCTCAAATATCCATTTATTACATTATATCTTAAAAATATGGAAACATTACGTAAATTCGAAAATTTTCCTTTTAAATATTTTTAAAATATTTTATTAACGTAAATTTTCCTTTTAAATTTCGAAAATTTTCACATTTAATATGAAAAAAATAACATATAGCATTATTCCAGGAGACGAATTATGGAATATAATTTGTACCAAAAAATAAAAGGATTTAAACAAAAATAAGTAGTGGAATAAAATGTGCTTTTCTCTATAGAATAGCGAAATCATAATATCACTCTTAGACATGTATTAATGCTTTAGAAATCGAAGACTCCACTGCGGGACATGTCTGTTATCTTCTTATGTATAAATATAAAAAGAAAAATTTTAATATTGTAAAATAGATACATGCGTAACGGTTGCTTTAATGAAGTCTCAATGATTGTTGCAGTCGTCAAACAACCTTTAGAGATGTTTGTTGCTTATGGTGTTTATGCTTATATTCTGTACAAAGTAGTGAAACCTCCTTAAATTAATTTAAATTTGTATTCAACTGAAAGAAGATTTTCAAATTATAAGCAAACATACGGTGAATGAAATAAGCTTTAAAAAGAGAAGGACTTAAAGGAACATTACTAATTTCAATTTTTGGACATGAAATAAAAGATCGCCTAGTATGCTCCAGAATAGGAAAATTATTAGAAGACGCAAATAAACATCAACAAATTATTCAACATATCTTGAGATATGTTCTGCGCTACACTTAGGGGACTATTTTGAAAAATTTCTTACTATAAGAAATTATAAAAATTAATTCAGTAATAAAGGATTATAACTTCAATTTTCAAATATCTTTTTTTAAACTTTCATTTCTTTAATACTGTATCATACACATTTTTTTAAATTTTATTATTACAAACATACTGTAAGTATTTTGCCGCATCCTGTCGATCTATTAGAATATTTAAATATTAAACCTCGAGCGTTAAAGCTTAAAAGTGGAGCAATTTTTTGACTGAAAATGTGTTCCGAACTTGGATCCTATTCATTAAAATTGCGATAAGATAGTCTAAACATGTTTAAGAAAGTAATATGTTAAAGTATTGAATTTTTTCTTTAAAAATAAAATGAAATAATCTCCCTCTTTGAGATTTAAAACATTGTTTGCGGTATAAACACATAAAAGCTGAATTCGGTACTTTTCTACGTATTTTTTGAGTCATGAATTTCCCTAAACATTCTTTATGTGTATACAAAACAAATGTATACAAAACTGTTGTGAAAGAATTCTTTTGATTAGCAAAGGAGAATAAACGTAACATATTGCTACATTCTCAATAATTAATTTCAGATCCTGGAACATTTTCAAACGGACGTTAAAAGACTTAATGTCGATAACTCACTAGCAATTGTTTCCTGATGCGTTCAAATGTTCTCTTTTATTATAACATTAAAAAATAATGATATCCTTATTCACTACTATTCCATCAATTTTCATAAATTCTTTTCGAGAATGGATATTACTGATTAATATCTGGAACAAGTCCAAAACAAAGAAAAAGACAGCTTCATGTTGAGAAAAGCTGTTTTTTCTTCAAAGAATCACCGAGGAAAGTTGCCAACTAGAGTGAAATTGTGATAATTATGTCATCCGTATGAATTTCTAACTATTTTTTTTAAAAAAGTATACTAGTACTGATCTTTAGTTACAAAAACGGTCTTTCATACAACATTTTCAAATTTTAATAAGATTGACACAGAGGACTAACAGATTTTCCTGTAATACTTCTTGCTTAAGTTGTTCGTAAATGTACACCAACTTGGTGAATTTTCTTGCTCGAAAAAGTACACCATTTTATTCCTTATTCTTATAAATATAAGTTTATGTACAAAATACAGTATAAAACAGTATATCTTTTACAAACGATTTATAATTCTGCATTCGTATAATCATCAGTAATACTAGTAATTATGGATACTGATTATTTCTATAAAAATGATTTTACACTTTCATTCGGATGAAACGCTTAAGTAATACTATTATTCCATTAGATTTGTTTTAATTAATGTTATATCAGGACTATGTATCTAATTAATTAATGTGATTATATACTATGAAATATTGAGAACCAATCAAATGACAAGGAGAGAGCTATAAATATACCTCACTCACCTTATTTTAGCACAAAAACAGGTTAGGACATTGTGGCTGAGTTATATTTAATTTGAATAAAATACACGTTAATTAAAACTGAAATATTTGGAAGAATTAAGTTATAAAACCGTGCCTCACTGGATGTTAGGTTATTTGAATGCTCTGTTTCGCAAAATTAAATCTTAATGCGAGTTCATTTGTATGAAAATACTAAGCTCTGCATAATAAACTGACATAATCAGCATTAATGCACAAAGTGATATGGAATTCACGAAACAAGTTCTAAGGGCTGTAACAGAATACTAGACAGACTAGAATAAATATTTTTCACGTTAGGTATGTACGGAGAGCATGTATGAAAGAAATCATAAACTGATTACTTACAGCATCGTTGACAAATGCTACTTTACAGCAGTGTTTTCATTAACTGTTCAGTTTTAATTAGTTGTTCATCGAAAGTAATACATCTTCGGTGGCTTCAATAGAGTCCTTGGTATTCGATTTTAAAGGTATTAGGCATTTCTCAAACTAGCGGTCTCCAGCGGTTATTCGAGCTGGTGAGATGCTCAACAAATTCAACTATATTCTTGTAAAGGAGGACCTTCAAATATCCTCAATAGAGGCAACCGAGATTCGATATTGATCATGATCCTGCAAGCACTTGTCAATAATGCTAAAAGTAAACAGTTTATTTTTCCTTTTGCATTTATTTGCAATACTTGTGATTTAGAGGTAGAATATACATATAAAAAATACTTACTATAATGTATACCCTATATAAAAAAGACTTACTATAATGTACTTAACTGAACCATAGAACTTAACTAAATCATAGAATCCTACGAATTATTACTGTACAGGCGAGAAAACCAGAACTACATTAAAAATAGAGTAACGGTGTGATAAAAAGCAAACGATTAATATGATATTTTTCTGAGCAAAATTAAAGTTTTCACGGGTGAAATTTGTATTCATTAATATAGGATTTGCTCTAAATTAATAAATTAATAAGCAGATAAAATATTTTAATATTCCAACGTAAACTTATTTCATAAAATTTTATGATATGGAACTGAAAATTCTGAAATAATTGCCAGGTAATTTATAAATTGATAGCAACCTTATTGATTTACAAACTAATTCCTGATCAGTCATATTAATTTATTATGTCGGTTATTTTGTGTCATGAACTTGTTGAATTTTAATAGCTTACGTTACAAATTTGTCATGTAGTTATTTAATGATGTTCGATGTGGTATTTAACTGAAATTTCATTTTTCTTCTGATGGCTCTGTAATCAGTTTCATTTGACACTTATTAGTAAGTATCCTTTTGGAAATCTTATATGATTATTTCCTCGAAACAGTTTCTTATTATCATGCTATAGTATGTGTTTTTGTATATAAAAGGTTCTAGTATATTGTATTTGAACTCAATCAAATAGGAAATAAATCGTGTCACATATCTGTAATATTTCTGAAGAAATTAGTTTCTGCTAGTCTTTTCTTTTTGTCGATTTCATGTTGCATTTCGCTAATTATTTACCTTAAAATTACCATACTTGAACAAATTTTAAATTTTAAGAAAATCCGTACATTGTTTTTATATTTAGTTCTTTTATTAGTGCAAAATTTAAAAATTCGAAAAAGAACTATAGTTACGTACTGTGAAAGTATATGGATATTTATAAATTTAATTCGGAAGACAGTTTATTTTTTCATGAAAAAAAAAAAAAAAAAAAAAAATGCTATAATACCAGAATAATTCCTAAATTTTAACTACGTTTAATATAGTTAATTCAGGCATAAGGCTCTGTTAAAATATCTTATTCAAAATGAATCGCTTTAGTATGCATTCTGATTTATTCATAAAAAGGTAATAATATTGATTATTTAATTATGAGAGAATCTGATTAATTATTGACATAAAATATCTCATTAAAAGGAATTTTTATACATTAATTACATCAATATAATTTTTGGATCCATATACGCTGAAAAACTGTCATATGATTTAAATTCTATTATGGACAAGAATATATATATATATATATATATATATATATATATATATATATATATATATATATATATATATATATATATATATATATATATATATATATATATATATTAGAGTAATTAATTGTAATGGGAACGTTCAGGTAATATTCAAATTAGAGCAAAAAATGGTATTTAGACTGATAAAATTAATGTATAAATAACTACGGAGTAGAATTATTTCTATAAATAACTATTACTTTGAAATCGTAAAATTTTAGAAATCAAATTTTACTTATAATTTCACTCTCTTGGCCAGACCTTCAAATACACACTGCATTTTACAACAACCCCTTAACTGCATCTTTTTTTATCCTAAATTTTTGCTTCCATCAGAATTTTATAGAGCAATTAAGGAAAAAAAATAAGTTTATTTTGTTGAGCTCAGATTGGAGACCAAAAAGTGTTTAATTGTACCTTTTCGAAAAAAGTTAAGATGCCTAAGGTTAAAACCCGAAAATACATAGCAAACAAAAAAAGTTTTATTGATCAATGTTTGAAAAAAAAAAGTTGGTTTTGAATGCAATGGAATAAATCTTTTAAAAAATGCGGAAAATGTGGGCAGTCGTTCGAATCTCTTCAACTGTGCGTTTATGTACAATTAAGTTTGGGAAAAAAGAAATCAACTGTGCATATATATCAACCCGCTGAAAGCTTTACAATGTTGAAAAGGAAAGCAGGAAATTCTCTAAATCAAAAGCTTTCCGTTGAAACTTTACTCAAGCAAAAAGCTACGATGTTGCATATTTGATGAATATGCTAAAACCTTGCAGATGAACGTCTATACATATATACGTAATATTCTGAGTACTAAAGCTTATGCCCAATGACTGGAAAAAGCAAAAAAAGAAGAAAAAAATTAAAGAATGGTAGGAGAAAGGAAATAAAAGGAAGAATAAAAGTAGGGTAGCGGTGAGATCATTCAAGCTAAAAAATACCCTTAGAGTATTAAATGAAGAAATACTAAAGAAAGGTTAAGTAAACAGAGACGTTAAAAAGGCGGACTTGAAGTTAAGAGGAACTAATAAAATGGTCAGGTAAAAAAATCGGAAAAATGTTTGAAGCGTAAATGTGAGGTTAATATTAAAACCAAGTTTTTCTGGAGAAAGAAAACGTTTTGTCTTGTGTTAGAAGTTGATTTCGTTTTCAAGAGAAATGTTGTCTTTTTTATACTGGTTGACAACTGCTGAAGAAAAACTTGATTTTAGAATAAAACATCCAATGGGTATTGCTTTTGTGACAAAGAAAAGTATGGAAACCCTGAATAAACACAATGGCATTGAAGTATATAAATTTAAACAATAATATAGTTAAAAGCAAAGAGAAATGCAATGCTAGCTCTTAAAGCTTTGTTTTGATCACAAAATTAGCCAAATAATTATTTAATGATGATGTATAATATTACTTATAAGATCTAAAGTAAAATGAAGTATTTCAAAATTTATACTAAAATCAGTATTTTAACAGCAATATGCTGTGAAATAGAATACTGATATGTAGTATAACTTCAAACTATTTAACGATTTTTGACTCATAATTAATTGATTTTATTTATAGGTTAATGTATTTCTGAAGGTCAGCAGTTTTAACAAATGTATGGTCTATCAGATAATAATAATTATTTTTTTTTTTGGAGTCTTAAAGTGTTTTTACTAGCTACATCTTAGAATACTTAATATTTTGTACATATAATTTTGATTCTTAAATAATACTAAACCAAGCTATAGAATATCAAAACATGGATAAAAATAATACCAATATTAAGAAATTTTTTTAAAAATTTATTTGAAAATGTTAGCCTTACATCTACTTTTATCCTGCATTATTATTAACTTTACTTTCACTTATAATGCTAAACATTTAAAAAATTCATAGAATTTAATACACTGGTGATTATTTGTATCATTAATTTAATAACCAGTTGTTAACATTGTGTTTAGATAATTTTTTTCCCTTCAAAATGAGATACAAATAAACAAAAAAAAATAAATATTTCTTTATTTAAGGCTTCGTGTTCAAATATTCAATTATACGATGCATTCATAAATACTAAAACAAAATCATTACATGGTGATATTATATCTTGATTATTATTCAGAATATTACAGTATTTCATCTCCTACAGTTTTAGTTCTCAAAATGAGTCATTTTATTCAATTGAATATACATAAAAGTTTGTAATACAGTTCAAAGTAATTCAGAATATTTATTACTCGAATGTGGGGAAAATAAATTCAAAATCTTGTTTTTTTTCAGTTTTCCTTCTGTAAGAAGTATTTTTATTCTTAATATTAATTCTTTTGATACTAGTCAGAGCTCTGTGATTGTAATTTTCTTAAGAATTAAAGCTTAAACAAAATAATAATGATATTTTAATAGAAGTATTTATCACCAATAAAAAAGAAGAGTTTATCAATTACATTCACATTATTAAAGAACTTGGGAACCTATTAAAAGTCAAATTATGAACCTAATCAAAGTTCCTAACAATCAAATGTGTTTTTAAAATTTTCTATCCAAGACGATGATCAGTCAAATTGTATGTTCTCAAAATCTACTGAGCACCTACAGGGGGGGGCGGGCGGAACTCGATTAACTTCACTGATTTGATGTCATGACTTCATCATTTTGATTTTGTAACTTCAATAATTTGCTTTGTATCTTCATTCATTTATTTCTTCACTGATTTTTTTGTAATATGTCTTTTCTAAATCTTTATTATGTTTGTTTTACTTACTTATATAAGTCTTGTGTGATACTTATGATGCACTGAAATTTTTTTATATGATTTCAATAAAAAAAATGATTTTTTTTATGATTTCTTTTTTATTGAATCAATTTTATATGATTTCAATAAAAAAGTGGTAATCCTTACAAATTATCAAATTTTGTTATCATGTTAAATAAAGTAACATAACTCATTTAATTAAAATAATCACTGCATTGAGGCATACTACAGTAATTTTTGAAATGATATTGTGGACTATTTCACTTAAATGCTCTTGTTAAATGTTCTAAATGTTTGCAACTAAACATTTTTTTTTTCAAATGAATGTTTGATCAAAAGCTCCTTAAAATTTCAGACTAAAAAACCATTACATGAGTTATACGTGTATGCATAATTTCTACTCAATTGGACGTTGTTTATTAATTGCTGATTCTTCCCCCAGTCATTCATTGTTTAAGTATATACTGGTATTTTCATTGGAGTTATACTTGTATTCGAAATTTCAGCTCGATCGGTTGATAAGAAGTGGGTTAAAGTTCAAATATATACTTTGAACTAAAAAGACATTTTTACATACATACGAATGAACATAGCAAGTTAAATAAAAGCTTGTCAATGATCATAGCTTAGTAAGTTCTGTTTCGTATTTTTTCTTAGAAGTGAAACCTAAAAATATAAGATTTTTTAAATTATCATTAGGTTTTTGTAACTATAATATTTATATGCTATATGTGCATTTTTTTATGAAAGATATTTGCCATAAATAGCTCATTTTTAATTAAAATATATATGTAACGTAATTAATTGATATTTTCCAGTTCAGGAAGAGAAGGAAGAGTAAAATATTTTATTGGTTGTTATCTGGTATAAATTGTTTTTGTAATATTCTAATATCTAGTAATTTTAATTTATATTACTGTTGTAATTTTCCATCCAACGAATACAATGAATTACTGATGATAAAGAAAGGGTTTGGGGGGGGGGAGAGAGAGTAAGTGATTTTATGTCTAATAAATATAACTGCATAAAAGTTCCTCTTTCTTTATGTTATTTTTAACCCATAATTTTAGAATGAATAATTTTAGTCTTTAATAATGCTGGTTGTATTGTGCAAAGAAAGATGTTTTTCTTTTATAAATGTGGCTCTTATTATTAGGAAGAAACAAAATCTTTATCCATCAAAGTTTTCATAATTTATCATGTTGATGTAATCGTGTAATAAAAGAAAAAGAAAAAGAATGAATGAAGTACATATATAATATTGGGGGATTATATTTAATAAAAACGGTGAGGACTATAAATGCATGAAAATATGAAATTATTTAATAATTAAAATTTATTTTCTTAAGTAAAATTATTTAAAAAAATTTAATGCAATGTTTTTATTTTCTGCTAAAAGTTAAGCTCATAGAAATTGATATAAACTTTTTTACATTGATTGATGACTTTCAAACCTTAAAATGAATGATAGTCATTTCTCAGAGCACTTCGAACATATATTTCATTTTGTTTCTAATTTATTAACTTATATGATTTGAATCTTTGATTATCCAAACTAACTGGTCAATAAATTAAATAGAATATAGCTGCGTAATGTTGTTGAAAGAAAACTTTTAAATGTTGAAGAGCTTGTTTTGAATAACTTGTTTAAGATGAATTAAAGAAATATTTTCTCACTCTTTTGTACCATCGTAAATATAGTTCTCGAGAAAACTAATTTTCTCAGAAAACGTTAAGCCAGTAAGAGAAATAAGACGGAGAAAAAAATCAACTTTTCTATCACTCCCTACCTTAAGATAAAAGTAAATTTTTTTTTTAATTCAGTTGTCTTTACTATTGGGACTGACACAAAGACTTTCACTTCATCCGTTTAAAAGTAACCAAACGAAAAACTTGAGAACAAAATAAATTAAAAATCTCGCGTGGAACTAAAAAAGTCTGCAAATGCGAGAAAGAGAAGATTATATTAGGAAAGAACGTGGTAATTACAATCCTGCAGAAGAATCAGTTCAATTTTTTCCAATGTGTCTTTTTCGGTAAAGATATATTTTTCTGGGATGAGAAATAGTTGAAAATCTGCCTCCATTCTGAAAGTAAGGATGGTTTGTATCTCCTTCTCATGCAAATGGGTTCCCATCCGGGTGAAAAACGCTTCCCATCATGTTGAAGGAGGGGACTTCTCTAACAAAAAGTTTTTAAGGGGGGGAGGCATTTGGAAATGGGTTGTTTTTTTAGGGGGATTGACTCGTAGAGTTGAAGCGAAAACGGCGAGCAAATTCATAGGCTCCTGCACTGTTTATAATGCTCTAATTAAACTTTTGTGTTTTTATAGTCAAACGATTTCTCTTTAGAAGGTAAAGTAGGGAAATTGCTTTTAAAAAAAAGGTAATGTACACAATGTCTTTCACTTTTTTTCTTGTCTTGTCAACAGTGTATAATGTTAAAAGAGTTTTCAAGTAACGGTTTATCACACTTAAAAATGATCGTTCAATTTAAAGGTAGATGAACAGGAATTAACGTTTAATGGATGTGAAATATATGAAAAAAGGGTCATCTACTCTTGATAAAAAGGAACTATGTAAGTTGGTTGTACATCTATTTTCTCATCTAAAAGTATATTTTTGAAAAAAATTAAAGATCATTATCACAAATTTAAAAGAGAGTTTTTGAACTCAGTGGTAAGGATTTTAAGAATCGAATTTAAGGTATCTAAATATATATATATATATATATATATATATATATATATATATATATATATGTGTGTGTGTGTGTGTGTGTGTGTATGTATTTTAATTCTCTGAATATCAAATCATCTAAAATGAAAAGTTTTAATATTATTTGTAAGTGTTATTTATGAAACGTTAGTTACATATGACAGAAAAGGACGAATCATTTTTTACAAGTACTTACACACTAACAAAGTTAGGTAATCTTGTCCTATTTCTTTTGAGAAATTGCGTTATTAAAAGGGCTTACTAAGATCATATTTTAAATTAGATTACATTGGTTTAAAATTGACTATTAAAAGGTATTTATTTATTGAATTATAATTCATTCAAAAGCCGTAAAATCAGTATCATTGGCGGTTTCTTATACGTACATAAGTCAATGAATTCATTAAGTAATATTTACTTGACGAGTCTAAAATGAGTTTATTGTTTCTTTTTTTATAACCAAATTTCTCTTAAAATTTATACACCATTGCAATTTGTTGAATAAATATAAATTTCTTGAATATATATATATATACAGAGAGGGGATTTAAACATTTCCCAAAAAATAACAAAAACTTGAAAAGTAACGTTTACATTCCATAAATTATTTAGCGTCTAAAATTAATTCAATTAGAAACTGAGGGAACATAATTTCAAAATTTTGTCAAAAAATTTTACTGATTTTTTTGTATTTAGATTTCTTTATCAATGTGTATAGCAATGTTTTATCAATTAATTATTATAGATTAAGTTGAAGTCCTTTTCATTTATAAACAGTAAGATTATGTTTTCAATACATCATTCAAATCAGAAAGAGCATTAGTGCTTAATTACGCAGGCATCTTGAAAGCATTGAGTAGAAATTCCATTTAAGTTTATCTGAATTCGCTTAGATTACATAATCTGCCTAAAGTTACTTAGATACTATTCCAAAACGAGCTTTATTGAACTCGTTTCGCTATTTCATTATGGTGATTTAATGGAGAAAAGTATTTTTTGAAGACCATGGCGCTATTTGTGTCTGATAATAATTTAGTGTATTCTTTTCACTCCTCGGCGCATTTGAATGAATACATTTACTGATAAGAGGTTTATGAGAAGGATATGGGTGGATCTGTTTTACGTTCGAATCTTACAAGATTTATTACTAAACGATAGGAATCAGTGGTGATAGATTAATATAGTGCTAAGTATGGCATATTTTAACACTTAAACTACTGAGACTTTTAATCTCATCTCATTTATCACACTTGTCCATTGACTCCTGTTAATTTCGATCGAAATGTTAATGGTTATGGAATATTTCGAAAGAGATTGTAAAATGAATTAGTGTTGCTGATAGTATTTTAAATTGATGTTTCTTTTAAAGCAATGCAGAATTTTAATTTCTACTGTATGTTTTTCTGGGACAATTTTTATCACTTATTATCATGTGGACGCAGGAGCGTAGCGACGGGGATATGTGAGGGTTGTAAGTCCCAGCCAATAAGGATTGCTGTGTATTAAAATTTTAAAACCGAAACTTTTTTATGTTAAATTTTTAAAAAAATTTCAAAAATATTAATATTTGAATTCCCCTACTCCACATATATATTCTTTTCTCCTCGGAAATAAACAATGAAATTTGAAATCAATTGTGAGATATAAGTTGAAGTTAGAGTTGAAACTTTAGTGAAAAAAATTCTAGCTATGTCCCTATATAGACACAATTAATGAATTGTTGAAACATGAAAAAATAAAGTGAGGTATCGTAATTAAAGATTGTTATTCATTTTTTTCTGAAGAAAGCAACGGAAGAAATTATTTGTAAACTCATTATAAATTATGAAAGTTAAAATTTAAATTTGTGAATTATGAAATGAGCTGTAACTTATAAATGTAAATACTTGTTATGTTACACAAACATATTTTTTTAAAAATGAGTCAATGAATTTTATTCATAGTATATGTTTAAATCACAACACAAAAAGCAAGATTGTCTCATTAGAATACAAAGCACTTAATTAAGAGTGTTATACAACAAAACAATCTTTTAAAAGGAGTTTTGTGTAGAGTAAAATACTTAATCTTTCATCTAATAGAAATGCAGTAATTTGAAGAAAATTTAGGTGTAGCTTTTAATTAAATATTAGCAAATATGTTGATTTGAAATAATAGGACGACTTGCCCAAAAATAGTTCTAAGATGTACTGAAACTTTGGACATTAATTTTCAATTTTTAAGCTTAATTACTAGCTTTTGCCCCTGAGTAAGTCTTAAAGACACATTTATGATATGTTTTATGAAATCATTTAATGTGGTCTAAATTATTTGATAAGTTATGAAATAGTTAAGAAATTATAATTGTGGATTAATATTTCTTACAGCCTTTGTAAGGAATCAAAACTTCGTTTATTGTGGGAAAACTTGAATTATTGTATTTCTTTAGATATATATTTTATATCAGACTATCTTTCTCTCCCAGCTCTTGTATTAGAACTTAAAATGTTAAAAAAATTGATCAGATAATTAAGTACAAAGGCAAAACAATCTAGATCATAATTTGGGTCAATATAATCAAAGAAAAACAAGCCAAATGCTTTAATAAAAACGTTCTTTTAAGCCATTGCTCCGCTTCAGTTGCAATAAATTCATAGAAGCTGAAAAGTGCTCATTGGGCCAAAAAGGAAAGAGGAGGAAGGATAGCAACTTTGAAGCACTTAATCCGGTAATGAATCACAGAACCTATAATGACTCATCAGCATCTGCTGCGTTTAAATCGTCCAAGCGGGGTTTCTCATCGTACAATAGGAAATTTTTTGGAGATAACTCGATCCACTCAATATGCATTGTTTATTGTATCAAATGCTAACCATCCATTCGATAGGTATCTATCTGTCTGTGAAAAGACCGATTCTCTTAAACAAGAAGCCTTTCCTCTACCATTGTATTTGGGTACAAAGAAATTTCTCCATGGACTAGTACCAGTGGCATTTTGTGCCTCGACCCTAAGCGATAAAGTTCCGGGAGAGGGGAACAGTGCGGAACAGATAAAGGGGGAGAGCACTAGCACCATCCGGGTGCTCTAAGGGGTGGGACGGGTGAGAAATTGATCGGATCCTTCCTTGTCACCAGCTGGGAGAGGAACCAGTGATGAGGAAACAGAGACTTTGGATTTTCAATCAGGAAAATCTCTTCTGATGAAGTTCTGATTTAGTGGCTTATGCTTCTTTCTTTGAATTTTTTACTGTCCTTTTCTTTCCCAGCTTTTCCTCTCTCCCCTCGTCTCTTTTTCTACTTAACAGAAGTGAAGTGTCAATTGTTATCATTGGAAGACAATAGTGGCAACAAGTCTACTTCAATATTCTTTGCCACTTCTTTATTTTGATGGAAAGGGATGAAAATTTATTTCGCTAAATATAATCTCGTTCCCTATTGAGTAGGCATATATGTGACATGAATGTAGCACCCAAGAACATTTTAACTGAAATACTTTGTGAGTATCATTGTATTTAATCGAAACAAAAATGTTTTGGAAGAGTTTATGGACCTCTGTTTCTATATGTGTTGTAGATACATTCATAGACTTATTTCTTTCGAAGTGATTCAAGCGATTCCATACTGATAATATTAAATCAGAAATATCTTCTGTGATAAAATAACAATTTAAATTTTATTCACGTTTTTTCTTCAATTCAACGTATAAACTTAATAATTATTATTAAGTTTATTTACATAAGACTCCTAGTAATCATATTAAAGGAAACATTTGCTTACAATCAAAATTAAGTAAATTGTATATATCTAGAAATATGTTAATATTTCAGAATGAATAAAAATAATTACTTGGTAAATAATTATGACTTAAATATAATCACTAATTTCTCCCAAAAATTAAGAACTATTCCAATTAATGTTGTGATATATCTTTTTTTACCGTACTCATTTCATTGCTATCATAATTCTACATAACACGTGATTTAATTTAAAACAAAATTTTAAAAAAATTGATAAAAAAACCAATATAAACATTTTACCTCTAATATTTTCTTTCAAAACTTCATTCTTGTTAGGAATAATTTTCAGTTTGGAAATCGATATTTATAAGGCCTCACAAATAGACATAATTAAAAACGTATTTTCTTACGTAAAATAATAACGTATTCTTGCTATCCAAAAAACTTAGGTACAAAAGGGACCATTTTCACAAGAGTCTCAGTCAGCGAAAATAAAGATATAAGATTCATTGCAGGAGAAAAATGATAGCGTAGGTAAATACAGTTGATTGACCATAAAAAAAGTAATGTTTTCCTTTGGTACCCGTGTGTTTATAGAATAGATAGATTCTAATACCTCTAATTCGAGACTAAAATACTTGGAGGAAAGTAAATACATATCTGAAAATGAATCGTATTTTTTTTGTTAAGTATTACTTTAATATTTCCTTTCTAATATTAGTCCACTAATATAGTTACAGAAAATGTCAATCTTCTCTTTATATCCGTTAAATTAATTTCAAGAAACATAACTAGCAAAATAAAGGAATTAGGTTTCTTTCTTTTAATAACATACATAATTAAGTATTATTTTATCACTAAGGCAAGATAATGTTAGCAATAATTGTCATTTAATAAGAATTGGATTTACTCGTTTGACCATCATATTTAAAAAGCTCGTACAAAATCTGCCTCTCACAAGCCAAAATAAGAACCAAAATAGTTCCTTTTATTGAGCTAAATGAACTCTCAGACTCTCAAGTTGAGAGATAAAACATAATTAAGTTTCTATCTGAGGTAAACACAATACGAGAGTGGTTCAAAAAGTACTTGAGTTAGAAATAAGAAATTGGGTATTATGAATGGAAACTTGGATGGGGATAACTCAATGTAGTATTGTTTTGCTATCAGTTATGCTTTTTCAAAGAAGTCCGTGAGTATGACGCTGTTCACATCCCCCCCCCAAAAAAAAAATCGTTATCCAAGCTTTTTCAACTGATGAGACCATCTTCGCCTTCTTTAGAGCAAAGTTATCGGAAGTAATCCATTGTTTTGATTGTTGCTTAAGTTTTGGTGAATAATGATGAATACAAATCTAATCTGTGTTGATAATTCGACACAAAATGACGACAAGGACTCGACGCGACAGCAATCGAAACTAACCCGTGAATCAGCGTCACACTAGTTTTGGCACCATTTAACAGATAGCAGCACACAGTGGTAACACCAGATATCCTCAGTAACATCATCTATCATCAAAATAGATAATTTGAAAAATCCTCATTATTTAACAGAAGGAAAGAAGAGTCTAACATTTATAATTGCAACTAAATAATTCACGAAACCAGGTTTTATTCTAAATCTAGCTCGTTCCACTCCGAGTTCAATCTGTAAAACAGGTACAATAATGGCTGGAGACTTCCTTTTTGCATAGTAGAATAATTACACAAATCAGTATCACTACTTGACTACTCCCTAGATGACCGTTATTTACTTTAAAATAAAATCTTCATTTATTAAAAAAAAAAAAAAAAAAAAAAAAAAAAAAAAAATCCATTTTATTTTAGCTTGAGCACATTTCTGTAAACGACATTAAGAAATGGCATTGTACCCTCTCTAAGAAGCAGAATTTATAAAACAGAATAAAATCCCTTTCAAAATATAAAACTCATAATTAGAGTTAACCTCATAATTTTACTATTTCACTCCAAAGAGAGAAAATATAATTATTTTTAAGACACACATATTATATGAAAAGAAGTTTAGATATAAGCTTCCGAATAGTTCTAATCTTGCTTCAAATCCCGACTCAATTTCTAAGTTGTTTTCGGAATATCATAAATTACATTTATCTTTTCATGATTGTTATGAACTCAAAATAAGTTAAACTATCATTCTAAATTTATTTTGGCTTTATTTTTCAAGAGATTCGTAATATCTTAAAAAAAATGACATAATACTAGGTTATAAGTATATGAAATGGACCAAAAAATCATTTGTTGATTAGTCTGTTTTACCTGTGAAAAAAGATTTTGCATTGTAATTTTTGCCTTATTTCTGTAACACAAATGCTACTAATAATAATAAAAAAAATTGATATATGTTTGTAAGTTAAATAAATTTACGTAGATGTATATTTTTTATACGTTGACAAATAATAAATAATATTTAGTATTGAACACAAAAAGAACTGAAATAACAATTAGAATTCATTGTTGTATGCAGTTTATGATGGAAAATAAATTGATTTTTGTTGGTCTCTACTAACGCTTGTCCATTTTATTACTTATAAAAACAATTAATAATTAATTTAAAAAGTAACAGTATTTCAGAATTTTATTCAGATAGTACAGGATTCATAGCAGTTGAGCTACACTTATTACAATATTTTGTTGTGTTGACTATGATAACTTATTTTGTATATTAAACGGAAAAATCTATATTTGAATAGGTATAAGCGATCTTAAAAACCTAATTATTTATGTTCTGTCATAGAATGAATGGCCAAAGGTCTTAACTCATTCGATGTAGCAAAGAAGCATGCTAATTATACTTAAGTTCAGTAAAATATGAAGGATTTTCTGAATGAAAATCTTTATTTTAACAAACACCATTAATGCCTTTTGTGTTACTGACAATTCAAAGTTCAATTACGAAAGAAACTATAATATTAATACAACTAGAAATTGTTTTAAGAATATATAATATATATTTCAGTATTGGTGCGATTCTGCATATCTTTTTTAAGTCTTTCGAGTTATCCGTTATAAATATTCCGATGTTTGTAATTTGATTACTATAAGTTACTTGTGCCTTTGGGAGCTTTTATGCAATTAGCTAATTATGTTTTATTTATCAAATAATCAATCACGGTAATGTCACTAATTGAAACAAAGATAAGAGAGGGTGAGTTATATTTCTGGAAATTAAAACAAAACAAGCTAAATTACCAAAATGTTTGTCATGTTACCTTTGGAAAAATATCTTACAGTTCAATAATGGTCCTATATGTAATTGCAATCTCATAAGCTTGCCAACTAGTATTATATTAGAATTTGAAATTTTGTGAAAACTAAATTAAGCGTACTCTTAACAAAACTCTAATTTATTTGTGAATATCTTCTTAATTTCTTGAGAATCCACTTATTAATAATGTGTTTTTTAAAATCAAAGTATCCTTTTGTATAAATTTCTAAATATTGTGCTTCATCTCATTCCTCTATAAAAAAAAGTTCAATTTAATTACAGTGAATGTATATACAGATATCTTTCAGTTCATTTTTGATTATTCAATGAGTTAATACATGGATATGGACCTCACATATCCAATAAGGAATATTTTAAGGATTTCTCTTTTGTTTCTTTTATAATTCTGTAGAATTTAAATACACTCTTGAAAAGAAAAAAAAAACTTTAGAGAAAATTTAAATTTTGAGCAAACAAAAAGCTCCTTTTACATCTTAAATATGTATCATTTAACAAACTGCTTTTTAGCGTATTAAGTTCATTAAATTTATTATTTACCCTGTCCTAAAAGTGTATTTCCTTTAGCACTTAAATGACTCATACTTTGGAAATCACCATAAAAATCATGTGTGAAACGAACCTTGAATTTTAAATAAAAGTATTCATACCAAGACCACATTTACGTGCTAGATTTTTAATCACCTTCAGATAGATACAATCTGGATAATTAAAGTCTAGCTTACTTGCAAATGCGCAGTAAAACATAAACTTGGGACAACAAAGTCATCATAAAAAACGAGTAGTTTGGGAAATTTTCAGACTAGAAATGGAAATGGTCATAAAAGAGTCGTACTCAAACATCCTAATTTGCATCTGTAAGGTTCAAGGCCCCACGGTTGGGAATGCAGCTTCTCTTTAATTTCTTGGAATCCCGGGGGTTCATCGACAATTGAAAGTCTGCAACTTCGGTTATCCCTAGGAAGATAATCAGTTCCTTTCTCGGCATTACTTAGTTTAATGGTAATCAGCTGCAAATGAACACTTCTTGGACCAGAATTGATTTAGTTTGCGTCAATAATTACACAAATCTCCCGCGATGTTGATTATTATACTCAACAGATTTATGAGAGGCCTGTGGTTATACTAAGTTTTGTCGTTAAATCCTTAAAGATTATGGGAACTTTTATGGTGAATTTTCTCCGAAATTTAGAGTGAACTCAGTGGTTTGTTTGGGGAAAAATAATATTCATTGCGTCTTTCTCAAATGTTTGTACTGTTGAGTATTTGCATTTGATTAATAGAGGCTATGCGTCTCTTATGAACTCACGGGATATCCATATTCTCTACGAATTTCATTTTAAGTACAGTATTAAAGCAACTCACTGGATTGAGAAATTAGCATTATAAACAGTTTTAATAAATGCTCATTTTATCAAGATAAAAAAAACGAAAACAAATTTATCATGACGATAATAATCTTTGCATTATAGAATCTCTGCTTTTATTTAGTGAAACTGGAAATTTGTACAATGCAAATATGTTAGAGTTAATGCTACCAGTAATTATGAATGCATAAGTAACTCAAGATTAAATTTTATCATTATATCTAGGTATGACTTTAAAATATGTATCATAATAATACAGCGATGAATATATGATATACTTCATAACCCGAAGAGACCAATTTGAATGTTGACAATGAAAATGTTTACTAATATAAACTTGCAAAACTTGGTTAGTACTATTTCAAGTATCCTCTGAATTTTGAAATATAATATATATATATATATATATATATATATATATATATATATATATATATATGTGTGTGTGTGTGTGTGTGTGTGTGTGTGTGTAATGAAAAATATAAATGCAAATAAACATTAATATATTATTAAATAGATAGGAACTCAAAATTAATTAAAAATTACTGATAAAACATTTTTGAAAATACTAAACATCACAATTATTAATTATGAAATCTAATAAATAAACTTATTTAAAATATAAATAAATAAAACATAGAAGCTTAATAATAAAAAGAATATATATAGAAAAATGACAAGAGATAGCTGAAAAAGAAAATTCCTTATAAAAAAGAACAAAATGGAGATAAAATTATGCAATACTGCCTTTAGATTAAGATAGTGGACTTTGCTGAAATATGTTTTGATGATTAAGCTTTTACAATAATTAATAGCTTTATAAAATAAAGGCACACCAAATGCAGCAAAATGAGGAAACAAAGTCAACATCAAACAAAAAAGTGGAAACAAAATATTTATCAGACAACCTTTAATATAAATCAAAACTCAGTGCAATCTAAAACATAAGAAAACGAGCCCTAATACATAAAAAGTGATTAAAGTTAAGAAGTAAAACTAAAATATAACTCACATATCTTTAAACATTTTTGATAACACCATTTTTGATCTAGACTTACTATTGCCGCCAAAATTTGAAAACATTAAACATAATGATAGAATCGCTCTCTATGAAGTGTAATTAGAATGGTTAAAAATACATCTAGGAATTCGATGAGTAAGAAAAACATTTTTTTTTTTAAAAATATAAGCATTTTTAAAAATAAATACTAAATAAATAAGGCCAAATAAAAATAAAACTAAAAAAAAAAAGAATTATTTTGTTATATAATTTAAAAAGTTAATCCATTTAATAATATTTAAATTTAAAGTTGTTTTTTTTAAAAAAAAATATTGGATAATCAGCCTCAACACTAGTATGAAAAATAATTAAATTATTTTAAAAATTTAAAGGAACATAATAAATAATTCATTTTCTATTGAAAATAATTCTCAATAGAAAATGAATCATTTATTCATCTTCATTATCACTACATAGAGTTTTTAGAATTTCTTTAGTGCACAACTATTGATAGAATTAGAATACTAACGAAAAAAGAACAAAATTTATGAATGCTTGATCAGTTAGATTGTATCGTGATATTACTCTATTTGGGATATTTCTATTCTCATTCTCTTGAGTAAAAATTCCTTAGGCATAGTTGCATCTAAGTAATATATTAAAAAATATTCTTAAGAGAAATATTCCATTCTCTTGGAATGGAAATTGAATATTGAATTAACTTTCTAGTCTTAAGAAAATAACTTATTTTCTATGTATTAAATATATATTTTGTACATGTCCTGAACTATGAGTAATTACTAATATACTTATTCGATTACTTAAATAAAACAATAAATCGTACAAATTTAAATTCTTTCAATTTTGCAATTGTATAAAGACCCAAATGTACAAAATACTCTTACAATAACATTCTATCGTGACGTTAATCTTACATGCGATATCTTAACTTCCATCATCTTCAGTAATCCTTCTTTAAACATGAATACACATAAGAAAATGCTAAGAAATTAAGAGAAAATTTTCATTCGCTTGGAATGATTTGGTCTTAGGAGACGAAGCTATTTACTATATATTAAATATATTTCTTTCGCAAGTTTCAAACTTTCAAAAATATATAGTGAACCTATGTTCTATTTATAATAAGTAAAACATTTACTAGCTACTTAAGGGACTAAGAAAGTGAGGAATAGTAATATATTTTATATTTAAGACTCCTTGATTTTATGACATATATCTTTTCAATTTATTAGAAAAAGCGTAAGATTTTTTGTTTGCCGAATAATAATATTTTAATCAGTCGATAGAATCATATAAGAATTTTTTTTTAATCAAAATGTTTCTTTCACTTTTTGTTAAACATGGACAGGATTTTTGAGACATATTTCCATTCAAGTACACTTTATAAAACGATACACTATATGGTTCCAAATTTTTATGCTTCCATAAAGAATACCTATACATACAGGGAACTAAAAAAAATTCTTTTCTGTAATATCTAAATTTTAAGAAATAATTTTTGTGTGAAAAATAAAATAAAATAATAAAATCTAAAAAAATAAGGAACTTTATAACTTTTTCAAAAAAAAAAAAAAAAAAAAAAAAAAATTAACACTTACAATGGCATCATTAAAAATAGTTTCACAAGTTTTGTGTGCATTTTTTTTTATTTATTTATGATGAGTAAAATATTTGGCAAAATTCGAGGGCTATATTTCTTAAATTGTTTATGCACATATATTTCATGCCATTATATTTTAAAAATCAATGTCTATATCCAACTCAGAAGGAAAAAAATAATTCTCGACTAAAAATTTACTTTCATAGTTCTATAAAATGATTGATTAAATTATCCTTATTAGGCAGAAACAAAAACTTAACATCTCCTAGTAAATAGAAAACATGTATGTCTCAAGAACAAGGAATTTTAAATACAGTATTTTATTGCACTCTGAATGTCTTTGTATCTTTAAGTAAAATATCCAAAACAGTTTAAACTTAATTTCTAACAATTTTGTAATTACAGTTATAAAGAGTTACCTTTTTAAAAATACGTCTAATAATTTTGCTTTGGATTAATTATATTTACAGGTACACCAAAGAAATATTTCTTTTTGAAAATAAATTAGTTAATCATATAGAAATTCATATTCGCTTGTAATTGAAGGCGTGGCGTTAAAATCTTCTGATTCTTCTTCCTTCCTAGAAAAATTCTTATTAGTGACCTTTATTTTTGTTTACATCACACTATAAAAAAATTTAATTTTTTTAAAAATCTCAAAAATGCATTAAAATATATTTATATTTTATATTGCATCTTTTATAATGATGAATATATTTATTTATTTTTTCTCTTTTCTTGTAGTGCTATTCCATTTCGAATTATTAATATTTAAAATATTTTATAGCAGCATAAATGTTTCGTTAATGCATTCGAAAATTAGTTACTTTCACGAAAATTTATTTTCCTTGTAGCTTGTAAGATACAGAGTATGTTGATTTTATTATGTTAACTTTGCATCAAATACTTATAATTTTTAATAGAGTTTATCAATGATTCTTTCATTTTTGACACTTTGTCTTAAATATGCATATTTTTTAAGAATAAACTACTTTAAATTATCCAAACAAAGATGAAACATTTCATACGTTAAAGCCTATTTCTACCCATCAAAAGGGAATAATTTTATTCAGATATAGTATGATAAATACTTTAAAGTCAACAGATCTTGAAGTTTGCAGACTACGATAAATTTTAGTTACAATACTGTAGAGACTTCCAAAAAAATTTCGAAAAAACTGATTGTATGTGCTTGAGAAGAATATTTTATCTGAAGAATGAAAAAACTAAAATTATAGTTATTTTATGTAGTTATACAAGAGAAGAAATATTTTCTCTTAAAAAATGCTTTGTGAGCACGTGCAAACATAATATATTTTAGATATCATAAAACAAGAAATTTTCGAATAAACGCTTTTTAAAATAAACCTAGAACGGGAAATTGCTTTTAAACAAGACAGTTTTAGAAGTATATATAACTATGGAAAATTTCTTTTTTCTTAGTTATATTTTATCTTTGTCGGTATCGTAGATCGGTTGTCTCGAATTTTAAGTAATGTTACCAGTTTCAAATAAAATAAATTTTAAGATAAACAAGAAATAAATTCCGTCTGAACAGAAATTGTTAGAATCATACTTTTTCTTTTTACTTTTTTAGCAAACTTCAATGAATTTATAGATAAGTATATGAAAGAAATTTGCATTATTTATTCAAAGATATTTAAATATATTGCATTGAATTATACCATAGAATATTTGAAATTTAAAACTTTACATAATATTTATTTATATTCCAACAAAAAGGGGTATCATTGATTGCTTGTAATTAGTTACTATCTTTGTAACTTTTATGTAACACGAAAGTAAAAAAAAAGAGTAATTAATGAAATCTAGAACTTACTAGAATTCAATTATTACTTGGTTCAAGATAATCATAACCTTTGAATTTTGAATTTCACCATCGAATCCTTAAAAGTTAAAACTAACGTAACATTTGTTTAAACTTTCTATAAGAACGTATACATTAAACTATGTACATTTCATTACGATCCATTTGACTTGCATGTACATTTTAAAAGTAATACAAAAATCCTAAATGAGACAGAGAATTAATAGCATTCAATTACATGCTTAGTGCAAGGTTACCATAATTGCTTATAAGCTGTTATCAAATAAAAAAATTCCTTTCGCACAACTAAAATCGCTTCATAGGTATTCTACCAAATAAATACATGTAAAGGACTCTCAAAAATTCTTCTTATTTACAGGGCAAGACAGATAAAGAGAAAAAAAGGCACAACATCAATGATACAAAGTATATATCTTTTCTAAACAAAAGAGAATGTATAACACGGCATCAGCTACTTGCTTAAAGACGGTGCCTATCCTGTATATCCAGCCTTCAAACACTAAGCCCTTCAAAATTTATATCCTTTAGCTTTCTAGACCTTCATTCCAGCGTCGCCTTAAATTTCAGAAACTCTGCTATACGGCCCCTTTGCCCAGTGAACCCTTAAAGCTTAGACAACTGCGCCATAAAACAGAGATTTGGGGACATTTTCTAAGATGCCGATCTTGGGCGATCGTTTTGCGCGCTACCAAATATTTCTTATTTCTTATCTCTGACAATTTTCCTAGGCTTCTTAAACAGATAAAAAATAACCAAAGAAGAGGAGTAAAGGAAAAGAGGAGAATCGAGCCTGCAGTACAGGTTGTTTAATACTCTTTTGGGCCTATACCTAGCACGTTGGATTGGTGGGTCGATTTCTAAAAGAATGGCATATTCGTTTGGGTCATTACGCGTTAAGACAGGCTTCGGAAGGAGGTTATGTAAATGAGGATGTATAATTTAGTGCCGATGGTGTCGACAATTTGTAAAGTTTGACGACTGTCGAGGGGACGGCAATGAACAAAAGTCATTCAGCGAAAGAGCAGTTGGAATCCTTGCTTTAATTTGGTTGTCTGGAAGATCGGTTGATAAATTTTTCGATTTTTTTTCCGCTTTAAAAGGGAAAAATTAGAAAATGAAACAATTTTGAAGAACATAAAAGAAACGAGAATGTTAAATTATGTTTAAAAGATTTTTAGAGGGAAATTATTGAACTATCCTTATTATTATTACTATTCAAAGTATGGCAATTTGAATTCACTTTTTTTTTTAACAAAGAGCTTCTTTAAAAGTTAAGGAAACAAATAGTTCTCTTAAATTATTGATTGCTATTCGATGAACAGGGAATTTGATCAAATGTTATTTTTGGAAAGTTTTGCTTCTTGGACCACATATACATAATTCAGTTAAAATATATAACCAACTGAATAAAAGTAAGTTAACTAATTTTAAAGAAAAATAATCAACTGCCTCAAAAATGAAGGAATGCCTTATCCAAAACAAAACAAAAAAACAAAACAATAAGTTTTTTGCTGTATTAAAGTTGAATATTTATTTCAAATCATACTGAAAATGTATCTTGATTTTATTTCTGAAAATTATGCAACTGATAAAATTTGCTATTGAAAAATTAATAAGAAATTCTCTTTATTCATCAATAATGTTACTATCATATACAAACGTTTTCAACTTAGAGAGTCTTTTTCAACATATGCTAGACTCTTAGCCAATATAAGTAAAATTAGATATTAAAAGAAAAATAAAGAAGCCGAAGAAAATTTTCTTAATGATTATTATTTAATTGTATATATTACTTGCAGTTAATAAAAGTAATAAACTTGAAACTTTTGCTAAAAGGTGGTAGAAAGTAACAGTTATTATGATAACTACTTTACTATTGTACTTTTAAAAGTTTAACTATTTTATATGCATGTATTATTCACTTGAGTTTCCTAATTTGAAATTAATTATACACCATATGTGTATGAAATGATTAGATCACTTGACAATTATTATTACAACATATAAGAAAACATTTATCTGATTATCTTTATATCAAATTTAATATCTTAACAATTGGAAAATGAATTACTTAAAAAAATTTTGTTACTTAACATGTGTTTGCTACAAAGTAAAAAAAAAATTAAACATGTATGATGACTCTTATTTCCACAAAAGAGAGATAATTTCTATATTATATAAGCAATATCACTGCAACAATATTGTCCAATGAATTTATGTTTTTTACTAGATAAAATTCATACCTTGCCTTCTTTCCTTCTCATTACGAAACAATAAATTCTCATATATTTTACAAAAATTACGTGGCATGAGTTATCTGGTAAGTTATGCATTACCCGTAGTTTGAAAGAACTTAAATTCGAGCTAAAAGTTATGTAAAAAATATGAATTAGAGGTAATTGTTTTATTATCATATAAATATGAAATCTTGTATTATTCTGAGAGGGTGTTTATATCATATGTAAACTTTTGTTTCTATTATTGTAACAACTATAAATAATTTTTCTATTTTAAAATGGAAATATTCGTAAAAAATTATTTTAAATTGTTGATTAATTTGGCATATCGAGATAAATAATAAGAGCAAAATGGCATCAATTATTACTAATGGAAAAGATATAGAAAGGACTCTTTCCAGAAAAGTTAAAGTAAATATTAAGAAGAAACAAAGATAATTAAATAGAGAAATTTCAATATTAATTTGAGAATAAGCAAAAAAAAAAAAAGGAGCACAATATATGAAAATCTTTATGATCACTTAAGAATTGGATGTAAGACAGAATTAAATATAAGACTTTGGAAGGTTTTGTATTATATTTCTATATCCTCCCCCCCCCTCCCCCCAGGTGAATGACGTGAGTTCCATCTTTCATTTTTTCCAGGACACTTGATCATAACTGAAAACAGTTATACTTATCCTTTACGTTCAATGAAAAGTTATTTTTGAAATTAATTCAACTTAATCCTTTCAAGAAAGGTATTTATAAACTACATATAAATTACAAAATAGAATAAGTTCAGGTTATAATGCATTTTCCCCTTAGCTGAAAATATTTTTATCGTTATTAACTCGAAACATCAGGATAATTATTTTACGAATTTACGTCTTTCTTAAGAAGCTGAATATTCTTAGCTGGAAGTTAATTGAAAATGTTATATCCCTATAGAAAGAGGGGGAAACACATATAACATGGACATCATCAACAGAAAAAATAGATGATAGAAAATAGATGAAGTTAGTCTACCTCTGTATGTCTTCAGATTTAAGATAGACATTTTATTTATTTTTAAAATGAGCGTTAATATATAAGCAATTTGTACATTACAGTTATTTACAATAGACTTTAAGCAATAAAACTGATAATTGTAATAAGTCTTACTATTAATATGAAAACTTAAATTTTTCGTTTTGATAATTTTCTCATTGATTCAGTTATATAAAAGTTTCAAGTTATTTTACAGCCAACGGGAAACAAAAACCTTAAAGAAAGAAACCTTCACCTCTGAAGCTGAGAGAGACATAACAGTTCGTCATTTTTATAGCACGATGGGTGTGTGAAAAGAAAATTCCAAAAAAATATTCTTTTCTGTTATGAAAAGATCTCACGCCATATATTCTATTCAAGCTTTCAGTCAGGCCACTTTCATATTTTTTTTAGTTTGAAATCCGGGATCTCCTTTAATAAGAAGAAGCTCTCAACAGCCGGTTTGATTAATTGTCAGAGCTAGGGTCTTCCTGATACGAGGCAGTTAGCTTACAAAAATCGATACCAACTTACCATCATTTGAGCAATTAGTTTTAAGCTTAATTCGTCTCCTCAAAGAAACGCTGTCGCTGAAGAGCTAAATAGCACACAGAGTTAACTATAAGAGAAGAGCTTTAAGCCCATGTTTAAATGTTTAATACGAACGTTTCGTTTTCATGCTACTCGTAAGCCTCTAGAGGTAAAACAGTTTAGATTATTAAAATCTCTTTTCAGAGATTTAAATTTTCATTAAAACAATTGTATCGCAGAAGAAATGCAAAGTCTTAGTCTTCCTTGTTTAATTTTGAATTTGTGAGTTCATTTACTTTAATTATGGAATGTTGGGAAATGTTCAGATTGTACATTCTGTGTCGCAAGACATAGCCATAGATGACTCCTATAAAATGTTATATTGAAACAGTTAGAGCTTAAAATAAATATCATATATCTGTAACAAAATATACGAAATCCTATCTTACAAAGAATATCGTAATTCGTATGAAATGCAATGAAACCAATACAAATTAGTATCATTTCTTCATTGAATACTCATAACAAAAAAAATAAATAAAATTAATAATAAATTACTACGCAGGTTTTTTTTAAATATAACTTTATATAAAAGTAATATATTATATTTACGATAAGAGATCAGCTATCTATCGTCACTTTTTACATTTATTTTGCTTTAAAAAGTGTGATAGGTATTATATTTTATCATAAATTTAAATTCAGTAAGAAACTTTCTGAAATATATTTAATTGATTCAAACATAATTTCTTCCTTTATTAATGAATATTAAATTAATATCATATATAGGGAACTATTTTTAAAAGCATTAATTAGTTCTTTGGGTTATAGATCATTGCTAGAAATACTCAGAAGACTAAGAATTATTTTAAAATATTAATTTAAAATAACATATTTATATAAATATTAATACTACCTTTTATGTGCATCAGCTCCAATTAGAAAGTATAGAAAAGGGTATTTGTATTTTACTTTATCCAAGGTATGCAATATTTCACTAATTGTATATCCATTGAATTGATTGTAATGTTTCAAATTAAAATAAATATTATGATATCAGTTTTATGGAATACTTAATTTTAAAATTGAAATAATCTCATTATAAATATTCTAATTTTTCAATAAAACTAAGTAATAAAATTTTATAAAAATATCAGCAGCAGTGTTTTCTGTTTTTATAATTAAAATATACAGTTAGAGAAACAAATTATGAAATCAGAGGAGAATAAGAATGTCATATAATTAGAACTTAAGTCAATAACAGGATATTATAAAACTTTATTTCTTACATTTTTTGGTTTTTACATCTAAGAATTTACTTGTTAATGATAAATAAAAATTAATTTTTAGCATTTCAAACATTTTTATTTTATGTGTAAAGTAATATCTCTTGTTTCAATGAAAATCATTTCTTAATTCTAACAATCTGTATTTAGAACGTTATATAGTGTAATAATCTGTTCATTGTAAGTTATAGTACATAAACTAATAATTGTTTTTTTAATGTCTAGCTGGATATATTACAAAGAGTTACCCATTTTTGTTTTTAAAGGGGAAAAAACTGACAATGAAGCTATGAATTTTTTTTTGCCTGAATTTGTCTTCTTTTCCTTGTTAGTTACGAAGAAAAAAAGTTAAAAAAATGGTTGCTTTTATTTGCATAGTAATTGTTTTGACTTAACAGAAAAATTATCCGTTTATTCAAACAAGAACTATTTTTAGGATACTTATTATAATTAGCATTGAATAAATATAAAGGCTTCATTTATAATTTTTATGCCAAATTCTAAGCTGGAAACTAAGAAAAAAAAAAAAGGTAATTTGAATTCCGCTTCACAGTACCGAAACAAGACTATACGTACTTATGAATATTCTATACTTAAGTAACGCGCGCGTAATCAGTAATTCAAAAAGTAATTAAGGCGAACTTAATCTTCTATAATGTGTAGAGAAAAAATAATATTGTAGGCATAGCAAACAAATTGAGCGTTTCATGGCAGAACTTAAAAGACCAAAAAAAAAAAGTAACAAAATATAACTCTTTCATAATGGGCAAAATTAATTTGCTTTAACTTTCCTTTTTTTTCTTGCTACGAAAAAACCTTTTTTTTTTTTGTACATTTTTGCAGCTAAATTTTGAGCATTACTTGTTTCAAAAATTTCCTCAGTTTTATTTTTGACCATTTTATAAAGCATAATTTTCTTTACACTGTAAAATGTTTAAGCAGAGATTTCATATTTCTTTAATTATTTCATGTAATGAAATAAAAATGTGGAATATTTATTAATTAAGGCGAAACTATATGGATAAATTTTATTTTAAAATCATGTGTTATTTAAATACTTATTTTTGAATTTCTTTCATAATAATATTAAGAAATGAATCTTAATGATTAAATTTATTACTTAAATATCCTTTCTGTATAATATTGCGGTGATTGATATGTTTTTAAATATATCTGGATAATAGTTGGTAGGAATTTAACTGTTTGTATTTTAAATTTCATACCTATGGAATTCCATAGCTCTTAAATATTTATGTAACACTTTTATGTCTATTCTCAACAAATTTCGATAACAGTTAATTTAAATTAAGTTCTAGAGATCTTTTTTTCACTTATGTATGTATTTTAAAGTAATCAGATATGAAAGAAAGAGAGAGATATAGACAATATATACGTGAGAGTAATAAATTAGAGGAAAAGAAAAAAAACAAAAAAACGAGAAAACCTTAAAACATAAGCCTTCAATTCATAAATTCGAACATTTCTTTCCCCCTGATTTGTGAACGAGAATCATCTACCTTATCTTAATCTCAATGTATAGGGGGGGAAATTCACTGTGCTTAAGTATAATCACGTTCGTGCATTGAGTCACTATTTTACACGGAGATGGCTTGGCGTGGTTTTGAATAAGTTCAGAAATCCGTAAAGCGAGTATGCTGTCGCCTCGGTTTTTGATTTACTTGTTATTTCGGTTTAGCGTAACGGAAGCTAAGGGGTATTCAACTTAATATGTCAGCTGACGCTTTAGGGGAAGGTAGACAATCAAGAAAGAGAATCGGAAATTAGGGGCAATGAAAATAAATTTTATTTAGGTAGCTTGTTGCGAAATGGGAAATATTTTACGATCAAACAAATGTAGAAATTTGATTTAAGAACTAGCTTGCAGAATGAAACAGTATTTCTTATGTTCATTATTAGTTTTTCTAAGGTGTGAATTATTCTCGAACAGATAATGGAAGTATAATAGTATCGACATTTTAACTTTTTTAACTTATTCTGAACATAGTTAAAAATAAGTTTTTCAACTGAGTGAAAGGAAGATGACTATTTTTGCAACTTTTGGTACAGTTATGTGTTTATTGTTGAAACTAATACATGAAACTGATACAGAACAATTCGGTTGGTAAAGCACTTAAGGTAGCCTTTCCGACTTCGACAAGGAAAAATGAGCTTTTTGATACCAAGTTTAAGCAAAACTGTATTTAAACTTTAAAGCAAGGGAAGTTATATTTTAACACTGATATGTTTGTATATTTATGTATCTGTCCAAGTAAATAATTATGTATTAGCAATTAATAATCAATAGGTGTATTTACATTTATAAGATGCGTACTTTCTCTAAGGTATATATTGCATAACCCCCATTGCATTTATAATTTTAGAAATTTGAGGAATACTTATAAGAATATTTGATATACTAAAAGTAATTTTAATTTCAAAATTTGAATTTAATGAAATTTTAAATTTTTGACTCAAGTTTTCACTACTTAAAATTTTTAATGATTAAAAAAAAAATAAAAAGGGAGATAATTAAGTGAATAGAATACAGGGATTTTAAAATTATCTTGCTTATAATTGTTAGTTTTACGCGATTAAAATAGAACAAAATTTTAATTTCTTCCCAAAAAAGTGGATAGGGAATATTCCACTTCCCTTCTCGAAATTGTAACCGCAAAAAAGAACAAAATATGCATTTTAATGCCTAAATTACATTAACATCTTGAAATCAGTTGTTGTAACATACAGTGTTCTTCTTTCTGAAATTTTGCTGTGCATATATGTGAGTGTACTTGATAATGTAGAAGAAATAATAAATATTTCAAAAAAAATTATTTATACTTTGATAATTTGTTCTAGATATAACTGGGAGGAAAATATAACCCGAATGTCAAATTTCTGAAAAGAAAGGCATTCTTTTCCTTCAAATTTAATTTCGTGTTATGCTTAATAAACATTAAATTAAATTTAAAGGAATTCGTTATCGTTGTAATAATACAGATTTATTTATTTAGATATGACTGTTATGAAAATATGAATATTAAAAATAATCGAAAATATCATTACAGATATAAAATTAAATTTATTTTCTTTAATAGTATAATTCAAGAAATAATAATCACTACATGAACTAATTTTGATCTGAATTATTTATTATGTGTATAATTTTAATTCAATTAAGTAACTGATTTAATTTTAAAGTTATTCAGCACTTGCAATAAAGGCTACGAGTATCTCTAATTTCGATTTAATTAAGAAATAAAATTACTACTTTAATATAATTTGGAATTATAATGAAATTATTCTTTGAAACTCATTATCTGTAGATTTTTGTTAATCTAGTTCATACGAGAGTAACTCAAAAAGTACATTTTTTGACAACAGATGACGTTTCTAAGACAATTTAGCGTTATTTTTGTAATTTGCCAAACACATCTGATATTGATTCATATAAAAGTTTTGATTGCTGTGGCGTCGAGTTGTGGTCATCATTTTGCGTCTATGTTTCATTGTTGATGAGACATAGATTCATCATTATACACCAAAAACCAAGTAATAATCAAAATAATGGGTTGATTAAGGGGAATCTGTTTCAAAGAAGGAGAAGAGAGTCTCATCTGTCGGAAAATTTATGGTGACTATTTTTAGGGTCATACTCAGAGCGTCATACTCAGGTACTTCTTAGAAAAAGTAAAACGATCAATGGATAATACTTTTGTGAGCCCTCCCATTCCCATTTCCAGTTGCAAACATGGTAATATTTGAATCACCCTCGTCTTGCACGTAGAATCAAACTCTGTTTTACATTGTTATTATATATTTTTTTATTTATTGATATACAAATTTACATGTTGCCAGCAACTTTATACACATAAATGAATCATATTATTAGTGGCTGATTGCTAACTTAATTTACTCACGACATAATTTTCATTTAGATAGAGAATGCATGAAAAGTACATTTTCGAATTAGTTCAGATGACTTCGATGTTTCAATTCATATAGAGCAAACCGCATTTTTCTTTCACTATCTTATCAAATACTAAATCATAACTGCTGAATATCTACACATTAAGCAAACAGTTTTCGGGACAGAATTATTTCGATGTCAGTGAAGCGATAATAATCCTTTGCTGGAGGGTTGATACGTCTAAATATTTGAATTGATTTGTGGGATTAGATCATCTCTTAGTTACACTGACTCAAATAGACGAAGTGGAGCAACTGAGATCCGCTTTATCTAATAGTAGCAGTTATTCGTTATATAATTCGATGAGATTTCTGATACAGCTTGAGGAAATATCTAAACGGCAGAAATTGTTTGGGGAAGTTAATTGCACTGCAATATTATAGCCATCTAGTTTAAGAAACAAACATATGGGATTAATTCCTCTCTAGCCTGTTTGACTGATATATGAATGTTAGAAGTATTTAATAATATATTTTTTTACAAATTTGGATATGAAAAACGATAAGCGATATTTGTCCTTAGGATATTAGTGTAAAAAAGGTACTGGATGTAAGAAATAATGTATCTAATATGTTAATTGGTATTATATAATGATTTAAAGGAATTAGTGTTTTGCGTTTTAAGTAAATATTAACGAGATTATTATAAGCAATTGCTTAAATTCGTGCTTTTTTTTATCGCATTTAGAATAACATTTAAGGATTTCCGCTTATATTTCTTATAATTATGATAACAAGAAAAAATCATTTTTAATACAGTTAAACAGTTAAAAAATTGTCTTTTTTTTTAAAAAAAAATTAAAGTATGTTAATATTTCACAAAATTTAACACATATAAGTAAAGCTAAAAGAATTCTCTTGCATTAGAATCTTTTTAATACTTTTCGAAGCTTTATCATACCGCTAATTTAAATATATAAGATAAGAATGTAAGTGATATTTCACAAATATTTTAGAGTATTATTTTGCATTATTAGAGAGATATTTCATAATTACGGGGAAAATGTTTCTTACTTTAACGAATTCTTTTTTTCTTCTTAATATATTGAATAATAATTAATATACTTTTGTGGCACTTACCATGCAGAAGAAATGCTCTTCGTTGTATATTAATATATCACTCAGAGAAAATATAAGAAGATAACTTAATTACATTTAAAAAATTTTTCTATAATATATTAGATATCGTGTTATTCAAAGCAAAATGAAATAGAAAAAGAAAAATGAAAAAGTTCTATGCAAAGTTTTGCAAAGAACAGATATAGCCCCCCAAGGTGCGCTTTTTTATAATTATTATTAAATTCCACAATTAAATATAAGAATTAAAGTAAACGACGAAATATAGTGAAATGGACAATAGTAAACTTTTCCGATATTAAAATTAAAAGAAACGATAAATTATTAAATTAAATATATTTAAGCTAAATGTAATTTAAATTAAAGCAAACGATAAATTAATAAATTAAATATATTTAAGCTAAATGTAATTTAAATTAAAGCAAACGATAAATTAATAAACTAAATATTATATCAGCTACATGTAATTAAAATTAAAGGAAACGATAAATTATTAAATTGAATGTATTTAAGCTAAATGTAATTAAAACTAAAGCAAGCCATAAGAAATTGAAAAGTGTTCTGGTACGCCAAATGTGACCCATCTAAAACAATAACCTCTTGAGTGGCTAATAACCGATTTAGGACGATTTTGTATTTTGATAAAATATTTCATTTTAACAACTAATCGTTAGCGCATATACGAATAAGAAAGTATGAATTGTTTTTGTAAAATACGAAAATTAGAAACTCACGTGTTATTTGAAAGTGTTTTGTAGTGTGACTTCCTTAATTTTTTTCATTAAACATTCCACTCCCCCTATTCAAAATATAATTAGTTTTATATATGAGATAGTTTAAAATCACAGTATATCAGATTTTTTTTATCAGTTATTGTTTATTGTTGGTCAAAAACGAATGATATATATTTTTCAGTTTTCTTATTATTTTGATATTAAACCTTGTTTTATTTATAGTGATGGGAAATAAAAGGAATAGAGTAAACATGGCGCCCTGAACTGTAATTTTCTCTACAATTGCACATCAATTGCTTTCTAAATGCCGCTTAAATTATGTTAGTTTTAAGAATAAATTTGAAATAAACGATAAATTTTTCTTGAAATGCGTAAATTTAAAATAACAGTTAGCAATTCAAACTGAAAGGGATCTTACATCTGTGAATTGTTATATAGGATTGCTGTATATTTTTATATCTGCTAATTATTTATTGGAAAAATAAAGATGCATCATATTACTGCCGATTCATTTGGTTTAAATCACAAATTTCTACTTACTTCAAGAAAAAAGAATGCGTTAATAATTAAAATATATTAGTCTCTAATCAGCAGGTGTGTCTATTTTAATCTTTTCCCGTTGTTACTGAAAAGTATTTGTTCATTTATATTCTTTTAAAATTAACTTTAAAAATGAATACCCAATCTTAATTTGGAATAAAAATACAATTTAAACAGTAAGGATCAGAATTCGTGCCTAAACAGTTACACACATTTACTTTCAGGACTGAAATCTTTTGCATAACAGAAGCGGTTTTGTTAAAATAAAATATTTACCTTTGTACAATTTTAAAAAAAATGCCTAAAATGGCAAACACAAATATGAAAATTATATTACTATAATGTGGGTGCTTTAAGATTGAAGAGTAAGAATTGGATAAATGGGATTGTTTTCTAACGTTTATATCTTTTATTTTGAAGTAAAAAACGGAACACCAAAATTTTGCATCAATTAAGCGAATTTCAAATCATTGGGAGCCTTTTAAATACCAAAAATCCTTTTTTGGAAAAGGAAGGTAATTAAAACGAGGTTTCTTGAGTGTTTATTAATAACACATTAAAATGTTATACGAGTGCTATCGGTGACAGAACCCGTAAATTGGAGCGTTTGTCAAGTGACGAGGACTATACTTGAGCTAGCACTTTCCTCTCTAAACTTCCACATCATGCCATCGGGAGGACTTGGAACCTTGACTAGATTTAACGTGCACCCATCCCGCTACACTGCAGGTAAAATAATTTAATAAAATAAAACAACATCGATATAAACAAATAACTGATTGAAACTACAAACAGTAATTTTAAAATGTATATTTCATTGAATAAATTCAGTTCTATCTGATTATTTTCACCGAGAAAATAAATATTGGATATAATATATATATATATATATATATATATATATATATATATATATATATATTTGTTTTACATATACTTTCGTGATGTATAGTTACCATTTATATTAACCATTATCATAAATAACATCATAGAAAAATGCTTCTAGATGTAGCCAGAGAAAACATTTTATCCTAACAATAATAAAATTGTCCAAATGCAATAAGAAGGCTTCTTTTTTTTTTTCTCTTGCGTTATTCGCGAGAGTCATAACTGGTTGCTGGACGTGTACGTCGTGGGAAAGGGTACCGAAACTGATCCGTTATCCCTTTCTTGTAATTAATATTTATCTATGGGTCATCGTACACTCCGAACTCCAAACGTGAGGATAGGGCAAAGAAGGGGTCTTTATGAGAAAATAATGATCATTGGCGGGACCAGGGAAGAAATGACATTCTGGCTGCTTATTGGGATCCTTAGAAGTAGGAGAAAGGAGTATCATCATTGGCCTATTCCTTAATGGAAAGCATTGATTTCCCTTGAAGAGGTGCTAAAAATGGAAGAGTTTGAGGATTCTGTTCAGCCTGCTATTGGTAAATCACGAAGCTACTTGCTTTGAAGCGAACTGGGGAATACTGAAAAGATGGTACAGTGTGATTCGGCTGAGAGAATGGGAAGAGGTTAGAAAAAGGGGCTCGGCTTGTTTGGAACAAATTGCAATGCAATGGGCGTAGATCGATATACTTTCTTTAAAGTTTGATGAATTATTATTCCACGTAAAATCAAATTTTCTTTGTTGGAATACGTATTGAAAGCATCACTCTAAGATGCTTGAATATGATACATCTCGGTCATATTTATTCAGTAAATAAGCCTAAAAATAGGTTTTGTTCTTATGTACACATAAATGTATTCATAAAATATTTTATTAATTTCTTAATTTCAATTTAGGATTGGAAACGGAAATGATGTCAGATATGAAATATAATTCGAAAATTTTTTTAAGTATAGTTTCGATAATTTTAAATTTCGAATATTAATTCATACTTTGAAGTACAATCATTGATTAGAATAGAATAATATATATTATATTCGGCTCCGAAAAGGAAAAAATATGTGATGAAACCTTATCTCTATATTACTTTCATATGGTTGGTATTTTTTAAAATTTTATTCAGGTTTCAAATATAATTTATTATAGATAATGTAGCAAATAATGATTTCAACTATTTTGATACATCGCTTATAATTTGGAAAATATCAGATACAAATGAAATTTTTTTATTCCGATTTCTTATAATATCATCATTTCTAACAAAATTGTTGTTGGATGTTTCTACCTTCCAAGTTACTCTATTAGTAACTTGGAAGGTAGAAACATCCAAATATTGCTCCAAAACTAATGCAGACACAGCCATTCTATCATGTAGAAAGAAATGTTTAGGCGAGAAAAATAATCAAGCATAAAAGCATTGATGCAGTGCTGATTGAAAGCTTTTGGATGAGTAACCTTGTCTCCCATCGACACTGAAGGGTTGATAAAGAACCGACCTGGACTCTCGATAAATGATAACTTGTCTCAAGGGAAAGCACTAAATAAGTGCCACATCGGTACATTGACGTAAGAAATAAAACTAGAACTAAACATTACTAATTGAATAGTCAGTCATTTTGTCGTTTCTTATTTATTATGTTTACTTCAGAAAAGAAGAATAACGATAAGGAAAATTATATTTAGTTACAGAAATTATCCACAGTACGACAAAACTTCGTTTTTAGCATCAAATAAAAATTGGTCTGAATGATTTATTTTATAAATAGAGCATCTATAATATAAATAAAAGCAATTTATTTCAAAATTAAGAAAAAATCTACTCTAATTCAATACTCTATTCTTTTGCAAACATATTTTTTTTTTGTTTACTAAGCACACGTTTTGAAATAAAATAGAATTTAGGTGCATGCATTTTTTAACACTCGCTCTTTCTTTTTATCATATCTTTCCAAAAGTGTTTTCTCTTCGTTTTTTGAGAAAATCTGAAAAAAACCTAAAAAATAATAATAAAAAAAAGAATCAATAAAAATGAATAACAATTCATAAAGCTTTTATCCCTCGCATTTTTTTATTTCACTATTTTTTTTATAAGAAATATCTTCTTTTACTCTCGCGCAGCAAGTACGTAAGCAACACCTGACACTGACAGGATGTTGTGGGAGATATGAAAGTATGACGTCATAAGAAGTGGTCAAGAACTCTCCTAGGCTCCACTTTATTGCAGCCGGGATTCAAAAAGAGTTACCTCCTAGGGGAAGAAGATAGAGCCTTTGTCTCTCCTTGGCTATTGAATGTTACTTATTTTTATGAGAAATATAGTGCTGGAATAGTTGTTTTAAAATCAACAAATGATCAATAAGGGAGCTAAAGAAGTTTCTTTCCATTATTGAATTGAAAACGAAATTGTTCTTTTGGTTCTTTTACTAAGGCTGTTATGAAGATATAGAAATCGTCATCAACAGGATGTCTGAAAGTTTTACCAATAACAGGATTTTCTATTTTTATATATGAAATAAAATTGAAATGGGGAAAAATACTTTTAAGGTGTCTCACGCCCCTTAAACATTTAAAAGTTTCCTTTTTCTAAGAAAAATTATGTATTAGAATAAGATTTTTTTTATGTATTAGAATAAGATTTTTTTATGTTTTAAAATAAGATTTGAAGCAAAATTCATAAAAATATTCTGATTACTTCCCGGTACATGATTAAAAATGTACATGCTTATTATTCGTCAACTTTAAAGTAAAGAAATTTTAAATTCCCTTTTTACACTATGTGATAAGTCATCATTTCATGTAATGTATCTTAAAAAATTTAAGATAATATGATGAAAATTTTACTGTTATATTATGATATCATTTTACATTATTTGTTTCATTAAAATTATTTTGTTTCAAAAATGTTTTGATACCTTTTGAGACGTTGCTATATATTAAAATACAAGAAATTTTAATACCAATTTTCAATTAGCTTTAAAATTGAAAACTGCATTAAACGTTGAATCATTTCAGTTTAGTTTTTTTATAAAACAAAAGTTATACATCTGAAGAAAAACATTTAAAGGCTTGTGCGCGCAAATCAATATACCATTATATAACATGAAAGCAAAGCGTTATAATTGTGCAATATTGTATAAATTATTTAAGATTTTTATGAAAACCTAAAATTAGTTAATCGAAGTACAAGTTATAAGCTATCGCATGTAAGAAAACGTATCATTTCATTCAAATTTTTAAAAAAAGGATATGGAGACTCAAAGAAAGGGAAAAGCAGTCACGATTTATTGAGTTTAACAGTCGTATGGCCCCTTATGGAGATAGACATTTTTCAGTTCAGTTTATTTTTAAAAAATAAAAGGGAATTATTGAGTTATATAAGTGTGAGTGTTATATGTTTAGGCTTTATAAGTGAACAAATTAAAAATTATACCCTCTGTTCAACTTTTAAAGGTAGTTGCTTCACGCAACTTTTTCTCTATCTTCGTAATGTTAAAAGTGTCCAAGCTTAAGGAGCCGTTTTAAGAAGCTTATAGGTCACACAGTCATCTATTTTTGTTCATTTATTCCATAGTTATTATTTATAAAGAGGTCATTATTTAAAATTTTCATTATTTTTTTTAATTCATACGTTATGACACGTGAAAAGTTTCAAAATGAGGAGAATTAGTGTGCTAACTTTTTTGAAAAATAAAAGCTTGCATAAAAGCATTAAAAAATAATAAGTATTCAATAAAAGCACAAATGAATTGTTGACTGCGAATGTAAAACTAATTTTTTTATAAACGTTCTTTATACTTGGTCATTTTTAACATTACGCAGTTAGAAAAAATACTTTTGAAAATGACATTCTTAAAATTAATGTTATATATATATATATATATATATATATATGCTCTCATATATAAATAGGTTTTACTCTAAATTATTTATCACAGGTCTACACATATTTTTGGCCTTTTTATTATTTCACCCACTACTGAATATATTAACACTTTCATTTATTTCGCATAGTTAAAATCCATTCGAATAAAAATTTATTGTAAGGCCTCATAGAATATTAATTTTTTATTAAATATGAAAGATTATTTTGTCCTTTAACAAACTTAACAAAGCATAAAAATAAATTATACTAAAAGGTGTTTGCAATGCTGTAGTAGACTTTCCCTATCTGAAACTTTTCTTCCTCAAATTTTGAATTGTTTCACATTTCAGCTGACCCGTAAGAATTTAATTTTTGAACATAAAATACATTTTTCAGTTTAACATTTTCTTAATTGTAAATAAGATTAACCATCTTTTATTAAAAGAAATCGAATACCTTCTTTCAGAGTCAGAATGCTTATTGAACATTTAAAAAGTAAAACTTAGGTCCTAATATCTGAATGAAGTCATAGGTACCCGTTTCATTTTAGGGAATATAGAAACATAATGGAGGTGTGTGCATTTTTATAATCTTACTCGTTTATTCCTTTTTATTCCGATAAATTACCCCAATACAATATAAAAGGTGAGATGAATTAAAATAAGAAAGGCAAAAACATTTAAAGTTAAACTTTTTGGATCTTAAAACGGTAGACACATTATATTTATATCTCGATTTCTAAAACCCAAGACATTATTTAGGAGCATATTTTTCTCTCCAAAATTATTAATTTTTTAATCTTTAACTTGACTCACACAAATTTTATTCTATGAATAAAAAATGTATTTTTAGATGAAACTAATTTATCTTAATACAGCCATTCAGTGAAAAGAACTTGGAAATCATGCTTCAAGGTCCCAAATAGTTGTTGAATCATTTAAAAATAAATCTTCGGCCTTGATCTGTGATTAATGTCTTCTTTGCCCGCTTTAGTTTGAGGAACACAAAAGCACATCGAAGCTTCACGGAAAGCTTTTTGATCTTCCGTTCATTTTTTCCCCTTCTCTCCGGTAAAAATGTCCTGACATTATATATAAAAAACGGGAGAAATAAAAGTCAGAAAAAGTAAAAAGAAAAATATTCGATGGCGAATTACATGAAGCCTGAAATGATCGAATTATTTAAAGGGGGAGGGGGGTTGTACGGGCACTTCGTTAAAGGAAGATATTTAATTATCTGCTTTGCGGATTTCTTCAGGGAAAGTCCATCGGTAAACCGCTTTTTGCACTCAGGCGTCGAGTAAAAGGTTGTACAGATCACAAAAGACCTTTTCTACGGTTCGGATGTTAATAAGGGTGCGCATACTAAAATATTGAAATTATATTTATCGATCAAATCTTTATATATTTTTTAACACCTGACATTGTGAGACAAGTTAAATATTTCCATATTTGGTGAGTGATCCTTCAAATAACTTGCTTTTATTTACATGATGTTTGTATTAAAAAACATTGCGATTTAATGGTTTTGAAACAAGAGGATATTAGAATGCTGTTAAAAAAAGAAAGAGACAGTTTTGATTCAAAGAAATAGAAATGCATGAAATAGCACAATTTTATTCGTTAAGGGGTATTCCTCAATTCCTTTAAGTTTTGTGTACTATAGTCTTCAACTTAGAGAACTAATTTTTCTCCTTTCCTAATATTGTTGTTGTGTTTATGCAGATTTATTTTACATGGAAAAATTAAGCGAAACACTCACTTAATTTGTGTTATAAATTTTGCATTGCAGTACATGAAGCAAATAAATAGTTAAAAGTATAAAGGGAAAGCAAAATATGTATAATTTTTAATATGAATGCAAAAAAGTATTGTTATTCTTAGAATGAAGAAAGTTTCTTTAATTCTCCTTTTTATTTAATTTTTATGTATTTAGCAATAATAGATTCGCATGTTGCAAAGAGTTTTAGTATTTTTCCATTTTTGCCAATTAATTATGGGTGCTATAGCTAAGTATTCTCATAAGTATTTACCAATTTGTTTGTTTTTTATATCTATTTTTGGGTAGAATTCTAAAATAACATTTTTAGTATAAGATATAAATTAAACTTATTCTATATTTGGCGTTCCTCATGGAAGTAGTGTAACAATTGTTTCAACTGGGATATGATGTAAGTGTTCTTTAATTCCAACTGGGAGGGAAAGGAGTTAATTTTTATCTCTACTGTTATTAAATGGGTGTCATTTCACTAAAATGTTTTTTATATAATTTTATATCAGGAAAATTTTTTAAATTAACTTAATTTCTCAAAAACAGTTATTGAGTGACATAGCAATAAAATAATATATCGAGTTAGCAACGAGGGTGGGAGACAAATTCAGAAGGGAAATAAGAAATAAAGGGATAATATTTAGCTAAATTAAATTAAGGAGCTGAAATAAGGGTTTAATTTAGGATATTAATTATTATTCTAAATAAATAATGCAATGAAATAAATACACATACGACTTATAATATAGTATAGTATGAAAATATTTCAACTCCCAGTGAATTCAATCTGATATTTTAGTTACTGTAAAACTGGGCAACAAAAACTGACTTATCATACAGTTTTTTTGATTTATTCTGCTTTTCGTAACAAAATCCTAATATCTAATTTGATACCGATATCCTTATTATGGTACTCTGTGTGAATTACGTGAATGCATAACTGCATGAAAATTAAATAAAATCGAAACAATGATCCTCCTGTTAGCTTAAATTATTTTAATTACTTGAAAATATTATTGAATAGAATTTCTCGATAAATAAATTTAGGAGAATAACACAGTGATAATACTCGATGAAATAGAAGTGAGGAGTTCCTTCAGTTCCTCTTTAGCTTAGCAATGATTATCTTGCTAATCCAATGGTCAAGTCAATTTTCTGAATTTCGCTTTTAACTTTGATGATATTTGAATAGGTTAATTTTTTTAATTAAGGTGTTTAGTGTTGATGGAGGATTATATCTAGGAGGAGTCGTTGTCTCTGCTTAAGCCTGACAAAAATGAATGTTGGAGATATTGTTATAATGAAGCTATTCAAAATTATGAAAAATAATCAGGGTGGAGTTAGTTTATCTATTCTTTTAATTTAGGTTATTAAAATATAGTAATTAAGAAATTTTAAGCTTAGAATACTTTATTGTGTCTTCATCTTTTTGAAGTTCTTAAGAAAGCAGTGAGAATGAAATGTCAATGGCTAAAGAAAAATTTAGATAAATGAGATGTTATCTATTTGGAATAATATAGAACTTAATAGAATTAAGCACTTGGCTTATTTGTCCAAGATTTCATAAAAACTAATATTAATAGCTTAGTTTATAGTATTATGCTATTTCAAATTAATTTAAAATAAATATTTTAAGAGAAAAATGGAACAAAAAATTTAAAAAATTTCTCCCATCGAATTCAGTTATTCTATCATAATTGTATTTGATTTTATGCATAAACTAAAACTTAAATTGAGATTTATGTTAAAAAATTATTTAAATAAAAGCATTTTTAATACGATTGTGAGAGTTTTATAGCGAAAAATTGAACTTATCATGAGCTTTTTATGGTTTCATTTAGCAATTTTTTGAGTTTTGTAACTTGTGACGAAATATGTAAATGACCCCTATTTTTCAAAGAAACTTCAAAGCTTCTTTTATAAAATTATTTCTAATCTTTAATTATTATATCAGAAAAAAAAACATATAAAATATTTTAAAAACTTCATCTTTTAAAAAGGTTTCTGAATTTAATTATTAAAATGCTGTTTAAAAAGTGACAAGTGGTGAAGCTATACTTGATAAATGCTAGTTTCCAATGAAAATCTTTTGCCCCTTTTCAATCAGTTAAATCAAACAAAGAACAGCATGAGATTAAATAGCGAATATAAATTTAGTTATAGCTTAAGAAATAACAATAACAGAATAATATATGGAATTTTATCATAATTTGTGGTTTTCATAATATTGAATTGAATTGAACTGCTGGATTATAATCTAGGTCATATATTTTTTTCAAAAAGCAAACAAATTATACATTGTAAATGTATTCAGTAATTAAAGAAAGAGAAGAAGAGAGAGGGTTTACTAATCCCTAAATTACATTTAACACTCTTTATCTGTTGAGAAGGCAAGAAAAATTTGGTGTTTTATTGCAATGTCAGTAAAGAACCCATGGAATGCGTCATACTTCTTAAAATACTTTTTCAAAGTAATGCCGATTTATCAACAAAAATACAATACCAAATAACAATAAATATTACATGAAAAAATCATAAACTGTATTTATGGATAAAAATTTATAGCGATATATAATTAACGACGAAAATTACTGTGTTTAAAATAGTATTCCATCGAGAAGTTTAGTAAACTGCAGGCTGAAAGTTCCTTTCCCACAGTAACCTTTCTAAGCTTTTGACTTTGAATGAAGATCAGTACAAATAGATTACTGAAAAGTTGAGGCACAATAATTTAAGATGTCTTTCTACTTTCTGTCCAGTTCTTATACTTATCTTTTAAAACAATTTCCCCTTGAGTGCATGCATAATAATTTATTGTTTTTAAGTAATATTATAATTATTAAAGCATAATTAATATTATGATAATAGTATCTTAAAGTTAAATATATTTTGGTGTTTTATTTTACTCTATAGTACCTAAATAAATTTAATTTAAATAGTTGAATAAATAAAGGGGGAATATAGTAATTACAATTGTAGAATATCAATATTAAACACATTTTCACTTTGTGTAAAATATAACAAGAATTCGGAGTTCTAAAATTAGTTCGCATGAATAGTGAAAATGATAAAAAATACAACTTTTGCGTAAAAAATTTTTTGTAATAAATTATATATGATTAATTTATCAAATACAAATAATTTCAGAGGAAATTTGAATGTAATTAGCTACCTTACATTATTGACAATAAATGAGTGTCCGATATTAAACAGCGAAGATATGATACATTGATGTATGAGGAATGTTATATTAAGAATTTTTAATAAACTGTTTCATTAAGATCACATGAGATATAAACTATTAGAGAACAACATCATTTACAAATGATAAACATTAATTATTGTTATTCAGCTGATACGTCATATTTTCTTTATAATGTATACCAGATAAGGAAAACTATAAATTACATTTTCATTATTTAAATGAAATTATTTTTATTTCCTCTCAAAGAGAAATAATGCGACTAAAAGAAATAAAATATTTGAAATGATATCCATGAAAAAAGAAAATGTCATGATGGGAAAAAAATGTAGTGAGACAGTTAACAATACAACTGTGAAGGATATCAAAGGATTCTTTGCTGTTCCATTAAAAATTGATAACTCGTTTCTTGAGGGAACTAAAATCACTTAATAATCAGGACATACTTTTTTATTTATTTAGAGAAATAGTTCAATTTTTTGCATTTTGAAAAGCGGGCCGATAATAACAAAGAAAACAAATTTCTTGTTATATTTTATATAAATAAAGACCAAGTTCAAGTGTAAATATCTTGATAAATTTTATATTTGTTGATTACTAACTACTCATACTCGTGACTTCACTTAGTATATTCCTCACATCTTTTAAAAGAAATTTTTATCAACCATAGTTTGATTCAATTTGAAAACTGTTTATCTTTAGATAGTGTCTGTTATTTAGCAAATACCATGAATGAAAGAAATATATTAACAGCTATTAAACTGCTTAAATCTTGAAATATGAATGAAATAGAAATGTAACAGAGAGAGAGAGAAACTTTCTTCGTAAGCTCCCGTCTTATCTTACCTAAGTTCTAAGTATATTTTACCAAATAATCTATATTATCTCTATCCAGCTATTTTATTAGCTATTGCTTGATGTTGAAGATTGGAAAACTATTGGTACATCCGCTACTTTTTTCAGTCAAGATAGTGGCAAACGAATCATTTTTGTACTGAAAAAATTAAGTACCTAGCTATACTATTTTTCTCTTTCTTTTACTCTCAAGGATCTTTTGTTTCTCCGAATTCTAGGTTTTATCCATTTATCTGAGAACTTTTTCTTCTCTTCCTGCTTAACACAATAGTTCAAAATGCTCAACTGCTTTGTCGATCACTAATACTAGTTTCTTCAGAAAAGAGATCACTGTAGAAGCTATTTGGTTGATTATTTGTTTAGGTCTATATTGCGCCGACATTCTATTTGATGGACAGCATTGAGTAAATGCTTTATACGCTTTCAAAAGTTCAAATAGTAATGAATTGTATTTGTTTATTATATTTTCACTTCTTATTATTAACATTTGATATTTTTAAACACAGTATGTTCACAATCATCCTTTTTAAAACTCTGCATTGAATTTAATGGATTTGAAAACTATAAATTATATTTCATAATAATTGAAGTTCCATTTTAATTCTAGTGTATGAAATCTCTTATAATTAATAATTCAAATTAATCATTTGTGCTTTAACGTACTGGAACTAAAATTGTACATTAATTAATATGCACAACAATTTAGAATTTTCACGTCCATAAAAATCATTACAGAGTTTTAAAAAGAATAGTTAGGTAAAGATTTTAGAAATAATTATATTGGGTTTTTAAAGTTTTACTGTTTCAAAGCGTTATATATTTTAGATCAAAGTAGCATTTTCCCATCAAAAATTTAAAAACCCAACAAATTATGCAAATCTTTCTGGAGCAAGTATAAAAACATGTAGTCGGAAATCAGATGAATAATTACTCTTCTATTCTTGATCTGAAAGTCATTCTGTTTTGCTGTATGTATTTAAATTAATGTTAAACAGAAAGTAACAGAGAAGATTAAAATATGTAATACAAGTTATTTCGATTTTACAAATTTGTTTTGAAATAAATATATTGCATAAAAACATCTGATAAACATTTTAACAACAGTTATAAAAAAAAACTGAATATTTGAAATGAATTGCAACTAAAATTGATACCTTTCTAAGAGATTGTGGGCATTCTTTTTGACTACAAATATAAGTTATATAGTCTCGAAAATGAATTCTTATAAATATTCTGGCAAAAATCATAATTTTATGAAAATGCTATTGTTTTATTTTTAAACTTAAAATGAACTAAAACCATCCCTAATTTGATTAAGCAACTAAACAGATGTAACCATACAGACTCGTGACTAGAAAAACATTTGATAAGTATGTTTCGTTCTGCATATTGCAACGAAATATGATTTATCAAATAATTATTAAACTGATTTAAATAACTTTTTACAAAATAAGATGAGAAAGTAACATTAGGTAATAAAAATGCTTTTTTTTTCTTTTTAAAAGGCTGATGGAAAAGAAGGAGAAGTGGACGTTAATTTCTATAATTTCGAGGAAGAAGAACCAAGCACCTTTATGTACGATCTGACAAGTTGTTATAACGATTCCTATTCAAAGAGTTATGTTCTAACATTTCCAGGTAATTCTGGCTATAATTTTATATTTAAATTTTAGGCTTTGTAAATGCATTTATGTTCTTTCTTATAGTAAGCTCCAATTTCTCTTTATAGACTGATGTACATTTAGGATTTCATTCATTTATTTGGTGTGAGACCTGTTTCTGAAATATAATTAAATTTCTGTGACTTTAAGCAATGGAGATATGCAGGAATTGAGTTTTAACTTTATGAAGGGAACTTATTTTTTGTTACTTAATTTTGAAAATATGATTTCAAAATTATTTTTTGAAATCATGTTTTGTTCGTCAATTTCATTTCTCTAATGGAGAGCACTGTCAATTTCCAAAAATTGTTAACAAAAACATGATCAGAAATGAGGATTAAAGTCGAGATATATAATTTTATGTTGCTTTGACTTACTCTACTTCCTGATAAAGGTTATCACCAACGACTTTTATATTCGTAATTGTTACACGGATTAAACTTTAAAATAAGACAACTTTTTACTTATGATAACATTTATCATCTCGAATTATTTAGTTGCATTTTGCAAAATCATATCAATTTCTCTGTAAAATTGTTTAAATATTATAATTATCTTAAGTTGAGCATTGCTGTCCTTGTGAATAGTCCACATGTGAATTTCGTTTTACAACAATAACTCAGGAGCTGTATTACAAATAAAGTATTTACCACAAAATCTTAAATGTGTCAAAATGCTAATTTTTAGAACAAATAACCTTTAAATAATCTTATTGTAAATTAAAGACTTATGGGATGAAATAAAAAAATGCGCGAGTTTTGTTGAATATAAATATAAATTAAACCTCTAACCTCTAGTAAGATAATACGAAATTAGAGTTGCCTAAATAAATATTAAAGTAGGGGGTGGGGTGAGCAATGCGGATGTATATAAAAATATTGTTTCTAAAATTTCAATGCGCTTGAAAGCAATATTAAAGTAAATTTACAGAAAAAAAGTATGACCAATGCACAATGAATTAAAATTCGAGAATTGTTCTATCTTTTGAGCTAATGCGTACTTTGCATGCAATGTGTACCTTGAAACTGTTATGATATACGTACGATTTTTTTTTATCAAGACGCAAAATATACAGATTTCGCAACAATGAGTAAGCAGATTTCAGGTCATAAAAAGTTTAATGTTTTAAATTAAGAAAACAAAATTTTATTTGTTTTCTACTTTATTTTATTTTTCTAATGAATTATTTCACACATAAATACTTATGAACTAATATATTTGCTTAGTTGATCATTATTTGGAACATATTAAATTTTAACTTTGCAAATTCTTAAGAAAAGTAGTGGCAAAAGTGCTAAATTATTTAATTCATTTTTAAATCAATAGTTTTCATCAAAAAATGGGATTAAGAGAAAGTTATATGTTTGAAAAAAAGTCATCCGTTTTAGTATATTATTTTATATTCTATACGAAATCATAATGTGTATTAACAGGTAGTAAAAATAACAAACAAAATAAACAATAAATTAGCAGAAGTTAAAATTAATATTTAATCAAGTAAATTTCAAATTACAAGAATCATCAATATTTTATTTCACCTTATATACCAAGACAGCATTCCAATATTTCAAAATATATTGAAACTGATAATCCTTTCCTGCATTGAAAAAAAAACCCAATATAAGTTCTGCATTTGAAAAACTGAAATCTTATTGATATAATTATTGAAATTTTCTCAAAATTTCTGTTATAGATCATATTAATTATATATTTTGCTTATAATAAAGCCTTTATTTAAAATGGGTTGTTTATGCTAGTATTGAATTCTTGACATTCATGTGGAAGAAACATTAATGCTTAATTATGTTTTCTGCGTCTAAATTTCAAAACTTTGTTGAGTTCTTGAATAAATGTGCGTTTTATATTCATAATTTTCAAGTGGAATTTGATTATTTTCAAATTTACAGTCAAGTAAAAACTTGAATTTATAATATTTCTACCAAATTAGCAAACGTTTTCAACTACATCTGTTGAAAAATTAAATCAAACAAAATAATAATAATAATAAAAATTTTCATCACTTTAGGTGATTATCAATTACATCAGTTTTATATCACTATTAAATATTTACTTTCACAAAAGAGTGCCATAAATTACTGTATCAAATTTTATGATTAAATATTTTAGTAACTTTATGATTAGAGGTTGAGTGAAGAATATAAAATAAATAAAACTGTATTAAAACAAGCACATCTGATATTCAGAAGTTAGATCTTACATTGGAAAGAAAAATTCAGACGTTATTTTCCCCTAAACTAATCAGCGAACATTTTATAATACTTTTTTTTGTTATATTTTTCACCAAATACAAACTTGATTTTTAGGTAAAAAATTGATGGTAAAGAATTCAAATTAGTTTTGTTTATAAAATATTCTTGAAGTAAAAGAATTAATAATTATCATCACATTAATATTTTCTTAATAGCTAATGATTTGCTAAAAGGCTCTGAAAAATCACTAAAGAATTTTATTCATCACAATCTCATGACAGTTACTGGAGTGAGCAAGCAAAGAATATTTGTATCAGAGGTAAGAACTACTCAATATTTTAAACGATTAACATGCAATCATATTTGCATTTTAGAAGAAATTACATTTTAAAAGTAAAACCATTAAACTTGATCTCAACATATCAATGAAAAACCAAAAAATTTAAATGTTGAGTCATAAAACTCAAATAAATTATTCAATTTTTAACATTTTGTAAAATTTGTTATAAAATAACTTTTATCCAACTTACAGTCATAAGAAAGAAACACCTTTCGAAACACCTGCTGTTCTAATTGGAGATATTAAATAATTTAAGTAGTAACTTTCATTGATTAGTTAAAATGAAATTTCATTAGCATTGTTAATTAATTTCTGAAAATATAACTTTTCAGAAATTTTATATATATATATATATATATATATATATATATATATATATATATACACTTATTGCCGTAAAAATTTGCTAACCGAGAATAAACAGTTGTGAAAATGAAACAAAATTTTACATACGTAAGTACAACATTGGTATAAGTAAGTGATTACAAAATTATCATTTATTTCAGGAAAAATTATAAATAAATAGAGGTTTTATTACCTTGTTGGGCCAACTCTAGCAAGAATGCATGATGCGATAAGGTTGGGCATTGAGTCAAACAAATGCCGTATGATGCATTGCGACATCTCGTTTTACAGTTGCTGTAAACGTGCCTTCAATTCGACCACACTCATATGCTATTCGACTTATCCTAAATGAACCCAGATATTCTCGATCGGTGACAAATCTCGAGCAGGCCAGGGAAGGGGGGAAATGTAGCAGAGGCAATCATGTGAAACAATGGCTTTGTGTTGATGAGCATTGTCCTGTTGAAAAATGGCTCCTGAGAGCACTGCCATGAGTGGCAACACATGTAGCTGATGAATGTTACGAACGAACCTCTGGGTGTACATAGTGCCGTGGATAGCTATTAGGGTTCACCGTGCGTCGTATGCGATGACACCTCATACCATCACACCAGCCTCCACACACGTGCACGATTGTCATCGCAGCCCAAATTGAATCTGAATTCGCCGCTAAAGACGTCCTGATTCCATTCGGTTGTAGTCCAATTCCTTCGGGTGCGACACCACTCCAAATGGAGGCGACGGTAAATGGGTGTCAATGGCAGTACACTTAATGGGCGCAGCGATAGCAACTGTCCTTAAGCCAGATGCCTTGCAATTGTACGGACTGACGCAGAGACTAGAGCTGCATGTGAACAATGAGAGAGTTGGTAAATGGATAGTGGACAACGAGACAGTTTTCACTGTACGTGTGTGTCGTTTGTTGTGACGGTCCTGTCGACTATTGGTTAGTAGAGGGCGTCCTGAGACCTTTCTCAAGCCCGCTGGTAACAACACCTTCTCACAGTAAAGTCAGAACGACCTAGCTGACAAACCGGTTTCCATCTTCACTATGATTCTTCTCCTCTCGAATCCTGACAGCTGATCATATTATCTACGATGGCGGCGTAATAATAGTATAAAAGTGATCCTTTGAAACAGAGTAAATACACGCAAGTAAGTTCTGCTTACCTGTTTTATAATCCAAGGAGAACGAAGTTAAACACCCTCTGGTGCAATTACGCAAAGGCAGATATGTAAATGATTAAATCAGGCAGATATGTAAATGATTAGAAATGCAATCAAGCTGCATTTCTAATCATTTACATATCTGCCTGAGACGTATCTTCATACCAAGTATCGTAATAATCCCACTCTTACTTCTGGTACAGACTGAGACAGTAGCTCATAGAGAAGGTGATGTCTGTGTATGGATGGTGAACAATGAAACATGTGACGTTATGTGTGCGTGTCGTATGATGTGACAGTCTTCTCGAATATTGGTCTGTCGAGAGCGTCCTGAGCCTGGTCGCCGTGTAACAGACATCTCTCTTGTCCACTGGTCAAAACATCTCACAAAAAATCAGAACGGCCTAGGTAGCGAGCCACTCGCCGAGCTGACCACCGGTTTTCCATCATCCCTTTGATTCTTCCCCTTTAGAACTCTTACAGTTGCTCATATTGTCTAAGATGGTGGAGTAATGGCATCTCTAGTTAAAAAGCGTCCGTCTGCAACAGATTAAATATACGCAAACATACTCTGTTTACCTGTTTTATAATCCAAGGAGAACGAAATTCAACTCCTTTAGGTGGAATTACGCAATGAGCAATCCCACTGCATTTCTAATAATTTGCCAACCTGCCAGACACGTACTTTCGTGACTAGTTTCGTTATAATCCCTTTTTAGCACTTATTGTGCAAACTTTTATGGCAATGAGTGTAATATATATATGTTTGTGTGTGTGTGTATATAAGATAAAGCAATTAATTTATCATTAAAAAACACAAAAGAAAGAGAACAATTAAAATCCAAAATCAACAAAAAAACATTTATAGAACTAAGTAAAAAAGTTGAAACTGAATCAAATTTGAATCTAAGAGATGAATAAAATTTGAATCAAATTTGAAATTAATTTGAACCAAAGAATAAATCGAATAATTCGAATACCCAACAAAATAAAACATGCATATTCAGACTGGGGACTGAATTGTGGGTTTAAACTAGTTCTATGATACCAACCCTCCCATAATGCATCTTGTTCGGTAAAATTGGATTACTCCAAAATTCAAGTTGTAATTAAAAGAAGAGAAACAATAAAAAAAGAAGAAAAATTGAATGGCGAGATATATCAATTACTAATTATTTTCAAAAACAAATATATATACATACATATATATATATATATATATATATATATATATATATATATATATATATGCGACCTCTAACTGTAAAACCTCTGTTTCTCAGAATTGCGTGCGTAACAGTAATATCATGACCCCTTTTAATCTGCTAATAAATACATATTGCATTGATATAGAGTGGCCTTTCTCCCATTTACCTTTCATTGAATATTTTTAGGCTTTAAATAATGTTCTTTGACTTGAAGATATCTCCCAATCGATGAAACATGATTTACGTTGTTTGGGTTAGAAGCATTGAAGTGATTTGATCAACTGTATTTATAAGCATCTAATTATTTAATACCATGTTAGCTATATTAGAGAGAGTGATTAGAATCTATTAACGAATTAAAAGGGAACGAGTTAACAAGTGTAGTGAGGGATCAGATCACAGCCAGAGAGGAATTTAAAAGGTCATTGAATTGGACTCTTATCTCTAAGCCTACTAAGAACTCGCATCCTATTGGTTCAGCAAGACAAGTAATCTTTGGAACATTAATCGTCAGAAACAGGCGTGTTCTTTTGACATATATATTATGTTAGGAATTGGATTCTGTTTATTCATACATCTGAATAAAATAACTTGTTGCCATCATTGTGTAACTTTCTATTCATTGAATTATTAATTTGTGACAATTTAAATAATTTATAATGACTGCAGAAAGAAGAAATTTCGGGGCGTTACTCAATATATTTTAAATAAATAATATAGCAATATAATTTACTAAATTATTATTTTGCTCTCTGCAGGTAAACTTCATCGGAAAATATATGTTTGCTGAATTTAAACTGCTGGCACGCCCCGACGCTTTAGGATATAGCAAAGCAACCGAAAGTTTGTCCAAAGAAAACACCCTAGAAGCAGCTATAGCAAAACTCAAAGAATCCGTCTCAAATAAGCAGTTCAAAGTATCCGTTCCTGCGAAGGGCTCTGTAAGTTTCTTTATGAATGTTAATTTGTTTCTTATATTTGCTGATGATGACTAAAAGAAATGAAGCACTCACACGAATACAAATTGCTATATTATATTGATTTCTCAAATGCCTATTTTCCACATTTATTCAAAATCTTTTAACAGAAATAGGACAATAAATTAGAATTTTTTAGATCTCTTTCAAAATCATCGCCTTGCATAATTAGTTTACTTACTCTCTAAATTATATTGTAATTTAAAGTCTTCACTAGTATAATACACTGCTGGGCATTCAAAATGCAACACCAAGGAAGAAAAGATATATCAAAGCCAAATTAATTAAAAATGTAATTCACAGTACAAAAAGTCAAATAATTGAAAATACAGTCTTCTGAAAAGTAAAGAAGTCGAAGAAATTAATATTGAGTGTTGCTGCTAAGGCTGGCAATAATCGCTGTTATATGCATCCGAAATGAATGAAATAGGCATCAAGTATTTTGTTGGGAGTATGGCAGCCCATGTTAACCCCATACGTTGCCTAATTTAATCTGAAGTAGCATTGGTGCAACGGATGGTATAAATCAAGCCAGTCGTTTTCAATGCAAATCACAACAATTCAAATTTTGTCAAATCTAACTTATGAATCATCGTTAAATTTGGTTTCGGCTCCGTTTAACAGATGGCAGCACCCATGTAATAACAATTTAACTTAATGATGGAATCTGCCTTCAAATACAAGTACTTTTTGAACCACCCTCGTACCGATAGATGTTTAAATATTAAAAGTTACAGAATACACATAGATTTTGCTAGCGATATTTCACTAATATATTTATCAGTATATTAAAAAGAATACTTTGTTGATATAGATATCTATTTCTTGCAGAAATGTATTACATTTCTGTTTCTTTTAGCCGCGATTCATGCTAAACTTTCAACATTTTTAATATCTTATTAGATTTTAACAAGTACTAAACTCATAGGAATGCTATTATGTAATCTTTCTCAACCCTTCCGTTTTCAAATTTATGAGTTTAAAACAAAGGAAACATAATTAACTACTTTCCTAAATTGAATATATTTTTACTTTATTTTACCTTTAAACTTAACTTATATACTAGGTTAAAAATAAGCTGATTTATATAAGTGAATATGGTAGTATAAATATTAAGGTAAAGTAATTTTTACTTTTATAATATTTTATAATATTTTTAGTTTTATATTATTTACTTTTATGTATGTGTGAAAAATTACATAGAAATAACGGAGCATGAATTTTCATATAAAAATATAACTGATTTTTTTTTTAAGCTGCTTGTTCTAGAGCCAGAACCCGATGGCTTAAATGAATTTGCTGGTGACAGAAAGCTTAATCAATCAGGATCAAATTATAAAGAAGGTTTGTAAACTTCTTTTTTATCTTATATATTACTTAACCAGTCTTTAAGGAAATGCAAAGTGCAGGTTGAAAAAACGATTTTAACTATATACAATTCATTCAATTCATGGAACAATTTCAGATTAGTCACTAGAAATAGTCCCTATTAGATTTTTTGTTAATAACAAGAATATTTAGTTTTAATAATATCAATTGGTTCATCATTTCCTAACTCACGTTTGATGCATTTGATAATTCTATACTCAGCTTTCTTGTTATACTCTGTAAGTTCTCTTCGACCTCGTTAAGGTTCTACCAAGCATAAAATTACGTATCCATCATTTGTCAAGACAACATATGCAATTAATATATTAAGCACATTAATAGTTGATGGAATTCGAGAGTGTATGAATATGTAGCCTAAAAATATGAAGCAGACAAAGTTTTTTGTACCTATTGGTTTTATGGCTCTAAGATGTTTAGGTAACTGTATTTGATTTAGTAATTACTCTTCCGCAGGAATTTGCATTAGCTATGGTAAAAATTTCGTACAATACGTAAGGGATATCAGATATAATGATAAGTCATTTTTAAATTGGAGAAGTGGTTTCCTGAAAATTATTTCCGCTAGAAAACGGACTGATCTAGGAAATGTAAATATTTCTATGAATAAGAATTCAATTTTTATTTGATTGTTATTATTTTTTTGCTTTAGAAACAGACTAAAAAAGCATTTGAGCGTCTTTGTAGGATTTATTAATATTCAGAACGTGAAAATCATTGCCTCTTGACAATAATCACGATATTTTAATGGTGATTATTCCTTGTTTTCTTTATATAAATATATAATCATGAATAATTTTGATGAATGTATAATTTACGTAGTTTTTTTTTATATTTCATGTGTAAGCGAGGGGAAGTTCCAGAATTAACTAGGGAGTTACATTCTAATAATTGGAAGCTGTTTAAAATATATTAAAACATCTAAGCCTGTGGAATATATTTGCTTAATTAGTCTTTTTCTATAAGAATCTGGGCATTTAAATAAAAAATACTTTAAAATATTTCTGTTTATTTAATGATGTAAGTTTATACTTTACTTGAACGTGAAGCTGATACTTTGATGAATGGTAATTTAATCAAATTTAACTATAAACAAGTTTTTTTTTAAGTTGAAAAATAAATTAAATTGGTCAAAACATAATTCAAATTCAGAAACTATTAAAGGACAAAACACACGTTATGCTTTTTCACATCACACACGCTTATATAAAACGATATTTTTCTCTTCAATGTATTTACAGTTAATTTGAAACATTACATAATTTCATTGAATTACATTACTTCAAAGATTATTCAGAAAAAATCCTTATGTACATTTATGTCGGGTATATTTTAATATATTGGAAACATAATATCCATGCGAGTCTTTTTATACTGTATTTTTCATCATTTAATGAATTTATCATACATAAAATCCTCAATATATCGTATTTAAATCCCCTATCTCATTTGTATCAGCTTTCTTTCATCCTTGGAGACCCTAAAATTTATTTCTTCTTCCAATAACATAATCTACAAGACCCAAAGACAACTCAAAATCCTAAAAGATAAAAACATCTCAGTTTTGTTTTTGTTTGTTCGTGGGCACACGGGTGTTTTTCGAAACAAGTGGGCCGGTTTTCTTGAAAAAATTGCCATCAAGTGCGATATTGACATTGCTGTTAATAATCCTTAATCCTTTTATTAAAAGTTCATGAGAGAAAGTATGGTGGAATTGAGGAACCAAGAATACATCAATTCAAATAAAGGGAGCTTGATCAGGATATTTTTTTCTTCCATTAAAGTGAAATTGTCATGCCATCATTTTTTACCACTTATGAAATGACCCAATTCTTCGCTGATCATAGAAACTTCAGAAGTTACTCGTATCTAAGCAGATTTAATGTAGGTCCAGCAACATATCCTGTAATTGCAGTGCCGGTGCGGTGGAAAAAGTTGAAAACATGCTTCTGCTATGGTCTAAATTTACCAGCTGAAGAAAGACCCTAACATTGGCGCTTGAAGACAACAATATTAAATGATCACCAGATTTCACCAGCTTGTTTTCAAGAGAAGTGCATTTGAGTATTTTTGTAAATTTATTGTTAATTATTTGTAAATAATGGTAATTCTTCATAACTTTTAAAAATTTCATTTTTTGTTTATTCTTTTTGTAATGTACTTCAAACGTACTTATGTAAGCTCTATGCGATAATTTTTGATACACAGGGTTTAATTGGTGTTTTCAATGAAAAGTATCCATAAATGTATGATAAAAAAATACGGAGCTTAAGAAACATGTCTAATGTACAAGAAAATTACATTCATATTCATCCATTGCAATTTGGCATATTTCTGTCTTATGTAGTCAGTAATTAAAATTTCATATTTCAATTAAAACTCCCCCATCCTTAGTGCTTTTGACACCACCGTAAAAGGTGCAGAAAATGGATTGCGGTTAATGAAATGCAGCGTTCAGGATGATAGGCAAATAGGCCGCATGCAGGTGTTAGGCTACAGTAAACCGTGATACCTGCCTTCAGGTTGCCGCGCGAAACAGCTGAGAAATGTTGTCCAATATCTGGTTCAGGACTCTTTTGCCTGCAGTACGCTATATCCGTCCGCACTTGCCGTTTTTTTCTTCGGCCAACCTCCTTCAATTTCTTTACTTGCAGCTATACTTGTCATTTGGGAGGCTTTAAAATCTCTTGAAACAACATTTTTATATATTCCTAACTCCTGAGCAATACTCGTCAAACTACGCTCCTCTTCAAGCTTGCCTTCTACCAATTCTGAAGCTATCCTGATGGTTTTTGTAGACATTATGAACGTAAAATTTCCTTTCACTTTCAGGGAATGTTTGAAAATTCGTCCCTCTTCCATTTTTTTAAGTTACCTTGGCACTGAGCGTGCACATTCAGCGCATTTGCGTACCATAACGTCCTCTATGATATCATAGTGCTGATATTTGCATATGCATTACCTTTTTACTGTACTTCATTTCACTGTACAGGTCTTTGAAAAAAGGCCTTTTCACCAACTTCATGGTTGTTTGTTGAAAATTGCCTTTTTTGCTTAAGTTGTGCATGCTAGAGTATATACAGGATGTCAGGTAAAATCCCTTATCCTTTAATTTCCGAGTGGCTCTGCAGCTATAATCAAAATTTTGTGTCTAGGTATAGTAAAGTGGTTATATGCTACTAGGCGAGATCAGTGACAGTGCTCCCTAGAGGAAAACTGCGAAGTTAGTGCTCCTATCTCGAAAATGATATGAAATAGAGAGAAAAGTGAATTGCAAACTCATAAACATTATAGAATTAGTACAAAAAGACACATTATGGATATTAATGGTAAAAACAGAAAGCTTAAGAAACGCATTTGTTTGTTCGCGGTTTCATACACTGTGATGTAACGAAATGATCTTAGAAAGAGAAAAAACATCTAGAAATCACAAGATTGCGGTTTTTTTTCTCGATACTGAAATTCCTTTCCTGCAATGCACATCTGAACCTTTGTTTGAATTTCAATTTCCCATTTTAACATAGAGGGTGACGCGTTTGCACAATCATCCGTAATGCGCCGTATAAGGTCCTGCAATGTTGGCGCTATTTTAGGCATCCCCTATGGAAACAATCCATCGAAGTCAGTTAGGTAAACATTGTGGCTACTCTTCAAAGACACCATACCCAATTATTTGTACTCCAATGTATCCACCGAGTACTGCTTCACTGCTGACGTCTTGTGCAAAGATGTGCCATCATGTTGGAACCATATATTTAAGAGCTGAATCAAGAACAGTTTCTCAACAAAATCAATACATCCTGCAGAAGTTTTAAATATCGTGAGCCCGTTAATATGTCCTGGTAAAATACTGGGCTGATCAGCCTGTTATTGTAAATTACATACATAACATTTATGGAAAAAAACATTTGTTATGGAACGTTGTCAGAGGATGTAAGCTTTTCCAGTGTCCAGTAATGGATGTTTTGTATATTGTACATTTAATTCAGCGAAAAGGATACCTCATCCGTCTACATTGTATTTGCAAAGAATGTTGGCTGGACTTCTATCTGGTTCAGGAGAAAATTGCTCCATGCATAACATCTCGTATCATCTGTTGTAATTGATGATCGATGAGCTGTTGGCTGGTATTGATGATTACTTAATTTGTTTAGGGTTTCCCAAACGCGACTTTTTGAGAGGCCACAGTTTTCACTTATCTCTTTTATACTGTTATTCGGATATGTGAGGGCTTATAATACATCTTCCGGTTGTACCTGACGTACTATCTTAGCGGGTATGCCTAAACGAGGTTGGCTTGTCCCACAGCCTGCCTATCTCAAACGCTTTACAACCTTTAGTATGGTTTTCCGTAAGAGATGTAGGCCTTCAGGGAAACATTGCCAATACAACAGAGATTCCAATCTTGCCTTGCATCCACATTCATTGTAAGATAGAACCATCACACAATATTCATTTTTGGCAAGTCGCTTCATTACCATGAGTCCTGGGAACCACTTTGAGGAGAAATCACATTTATAGCTGTCACAAATGAACAGATGTGACATTTCATACGTATTTTCATAATGCACAAATTTTGCAAACCAATAGCAATATTCGTTGCGTTGATGCATTTTGCAACACCATCTCGTACGATCTGCATATTGTCTACTCTATATATAAACCCAATCAGTACAAGAATGCTTCCCCCTGATTTTGACCACATTCCTTTCGATTGGGAATTGCATGCGATACCTCTGTGCTACGATGTGGGCTTGTTTTTCATTCAAAACATATTTTTTTCTTCTTTCGTTCAAGTTTTGTGAAGTCACATTTTCAGAAATCACAAACAAACACATATGCGATTTAGGAGTTCCATTTTTAACCTTAACGCCATCTAGGTATCTTTTCATACTGAATAGATAATGATCTATAACTTTTTGATTTATTTTATATCTGAATCTTTCGAGATAAGAACACTAATGCCGCAGTTTCCCTCCAAAAGGCCCTGTCAGTGGTCACATCTAGTAGCCCTTAGACACTTTACTATACCTAGACACCACTTTTATGACTATAGCGGCAGCCTTTCGGATGCTATGAGGAGGAGAATGGATTTTACCAAGTACCTTGTATATATATAAATATATATATAAGGCACTTCATGTAAAAATGATTATAGTGCATAATTTTGATATCATCCCTAATTTATTTATTTATTTGTAGGAAGCGTCATAGCCCTTACTATCGGAATGTTATTTTTGGGATTTATTCTCGGAGGTGTGACTTTGAACTTAATTGTGAGCCGAAAATATGGTGTGTCTCTGTTCCAGAAGAAAACGACGACTAGTGATCCTTTTACTAACTCTCTTGGAGAAAGCTCAATGTGAAATATCCATTATTATAAAAATGTCATAAAAGGACCATACTAAATAGATGTAAATAAATACATAATTTATTTTTACAAGATATAGTTTTTTCACGAATTCTTATAACGTTGTATGTTTCTTCTCAAGTCAGTACATTAACTACATTAAGATAAATTGATACAGACTAGGCATTTAAATTAAATAATTTATAAATATGGAAGCAGAATAAATAATATGAATGAAATCAGAGACTGAGAAAATAATGAAGGGATACTAATGAATAGGAAATAATTTTTCACGTATCTAAGTAATGAACAAAAAACATGTTTCAAAATTTAAATCTGACGTCTGACTATAACTGAGATAAATTACTCTGTGAATTGAATCAGATGTATTTTAATTAAATGATAGTAAAAATCAGATTAGTTATGATCCAGTAATTCTATTAATATAATTCATGTAAATGTATGTTACGTACGTTTTATTTTCATGTTTCAGTACGTTTCATTTTCACTCAAAGAATAATTTCAAACATTTGACATTACGTTATGAGTATAACTAGATAATTAAGTCTATTTTAAGAAATTCATATTTACTTGTTTCAATGAAATAAGTAACATCCCTTTCTGTACTAGACAATTTTATCTTCATCTTTCAGAAGAATTCAAAAATTTAGAATAATTATATTTCGTTTTCTCTATATTGCTTTGATAGTACTAACAACTCTTCTTAAGTATTTATTCCTTCATATAGCGGTACATTCGTCGAAAGAAAAGATAAAAAATAAAAAAAAAATATTTGTATAATAATTTTCAGTAACTAAAGTAATACGAATTAAAAAGATTGTTGCTAAAAATTTATTAATTAACTACTCAGACTTAATGAGTTTGAAATAGAGTCTTCAATATTTTGAAGGAAAAAATCCTAAATTCCAAAACTTATTTCTAAGATATCAATAAATGCTGCTCAAATTTACATTTTAGTTAATTTAATTTATCCATTAAATAAAATTATATTATTTGCAATAGAGCTGTTTTCTTTGTATGTACTTTTAAAACTCTAAATTAGATGGAACTGATTTCTTAAGTTAAGGTAACATATTTTAAGCTTACAACAGACATAACTATCATTCACATTATTTTTTTACAAATTCTAAATTTAAATAGATTTAACGAATGTCTTAAATTAGCTGTTAATATTCTTAATATAAAAAGGTTTCTTATTTCTCAAGGGTAAATCAGGAAAATTCTAATTAGAGAAAATTTATTAAGATAAATATACTTTTAAAATATTTGTGACTATAAGTATTGCATGAATACACAAAAACTAAAAATATAAAATTGTTAAACTTCAGTTTTAGAAGGTAGTTTTATTTTAGTTTGATTGAATGTATATATTTTCATATTTGACGTTGATAAATGTTCTATTGCAGGACATTAAATTAAATATTTGATGAAGGAAAAAATTTCTTTCAAGTCTGAATGTTAGTATACACGCTCATTTTTATACATTAGTTTCCTTTTTCGTGAGGAAGATGGATTTTATTTTAAAAATGAATAAAAATTAAAATATACGAAAGTTCACTTTGATTATGGAAATTGTTTTTTTTTCTTTTTTCTTTCTCTTTTTTTAAAATGATAACAAGTTAAGAAAATAAAAATGGGGTTGTCTGAAAAATAATATTTATTTGACAATCATGCTCATTCAAAATTTTATTACTGAAACACACACACAAAAGAATATGTCAAAAATACTTTATGAAATGTAATTTTATAATTGATTTATCTCTTAAAGTAAAATGCAAATTTAATATTAAGAGATTTAAATTATTAGCCTGCAAGGAAATCAACGAGAGTTTATCTCACTGAATAAGATTACACATGATGTAACTAAAATCTCGAAGAGTGGGAGTACTTCGAATACATCTCAGTTTTTAAGTAAGAAGTTGAATTAAATTTTACTAACTTAGATTAATGAAATAAATATGACTAAATGCCTTAAGACTTATGACGAATTTATTTGAAAATATGATTTCTTTTTCAAAACTTTTACGAATAATCACTTCTATTACGGAATACTTTTTCAAAGTTAATTCGAATAATCACTGATTACAGAGCTATTTCAAAACTATTATTAATTTTCACTGATTAAGGAATGCTTTTTAAAAATTATTCTAAATGTTATCTTATAACTTATAGAAAAACAATTGAAATTTTAAGGTACTAATTGTGATTGAAAGACAATGCTTCTAATGTAAGAATAAGTTTGAATAAATTGAATGGAGGAAAATATTCGCATTTCTAAAAGTATCAGTTTCTTTAACTAATATATATAGAAATGTGAAGATATTATTTTTTTTTAATTAAATTTATTGAAAACACAACCTTAATTATAAATTTCTGCGTATTTCGATCTTAACAAGTTAAATTATTTGAATAAATTTTATTTCAGAAAGGAGAGAGATATTAATATTGAAATAACTTTAATTGATTTATAAGGTTTTTAAGAAAAATTTTAAAGTAATTATTAATACGTTTGAAATAAAATTAGTCATTCAGATGGTTCAATTCAGAAAAGAGTTTTGGATCTTTTTTTCTTCCAATTTTGTGATATTCTGTTTATAAACTATAATCCAAATTAAGTTCATGTTAGAAACTTTTAAACTAATCATCAATATTTTACTAAGAAAATTTTAAGTTCTAGAATTATTGAGAAGAAATAGATGAAAAAAATTCGTGTACCTTTTTATTTCTTATGAAAATATTCTGCGAATAAAACTTGAAATACTATTGAAATCAAATTTAAGACTGATGAAATATCATAACTTAAGGATATCACTTTTTAACCCAAAATAATAATAAAAAAATTGATATAGCGCTGGCTACATCTTTTTGTTTTAATATTCTGAGTCAAATAGCGAAGTTCTATTAGTTATGACCTATTAAATATAAACTAAACGTATACTAACAACAAAAGAAATAACAAAAATGTGTCTCAGATAAATAGCATAAAATTTAACAACTTAAGAATCAGCAGCTCGTTACAACTAAATTTATTATAACAAATTTTGTTAAAATAACTACATTAAAATTTTGAATAAGATTAAATATTTTCAAAGAATAAAGTATGCTAAATATAAAATTATGACATTAATACCTTTGATTTTGCTGTATTACTCTTACATGTTAATTGAAGAAGCAATTTTTGCTTTAATATATATTTGGAAGTAACTATGATTTTATTTTAAGTGAGAATATCTTAAAAATTTTAAGAATGGATCATCATTAATCAATTATAATTGCTAAGGGTTTTGTTTTGATTATTCACTTTTTGTTTCTTTTCTTATTTATTTTGAAAACGTTCACAGCATGCATATAGATGTTAAGACTCAAAACTAATAGTATAATGCTACTTAAAAAATTAAATAATCTTAACGTTTTAATAATTTACTATCATCAGAGACTTATATAATATGAAGAAAATGTCTCTTGTTTCTAATAATTTTATAGTAATTTATATTTGTTGAATAAGGCACGTCGGACAAGAGAGTCTATTTGTTTATTTGAAGTCAATATTTTTAATTAAGGAAGAAAAAAATATTTTTTGAAATATAATTATAGTACTCCCACAGAAAAATACTTTTCATGAAAACGAGTCAGTTCTGCTAGGATATTGTTTTGAAAAATTTCATTCGAAGATATATGTAAAACAAAAATTTTGATTCATTCAATTCACAAAATTCAATATTCTTTCAAATTACCGAATTACTCCACATGGTATTTTAAAAGATAACGTTACCGAAACTGGAAGTGGTCGCCGTAGGCTAGTGGTCCTGTTTACGAATTCACTGCCAGCACTGTTTCCATCGAGTCATGGGTTGTAATTCTGGTTCCACTAAAGATTCACAGTATAGCAGGGCTGATGCACGTAAAATTTGTCAAGTCTCCAAACCCTCCCATTGACGTGGTGTGGAAATTTGAAGAGGAAATCTCCAGCTCTCACTGGTTTATCGAAGTTCAAAACTGATGTTCTGGACCAAAGCTCAAAGTTACAGTCCATCACTAATAGCCTCGTATATTTTTAAAGTACAAAGTTCATAAATACTCAATAAGAAATCCGATGATATTTTTAATTAATCACTGAATAACAATACAATATATTACGTAAGTTTATCCCTGACACTAGCTATGAGTCTTTCTCGATTGTCCCAAACTCCTCTACGTTTGAATTTATCTATTCTGATTTTCAAGTAGCTATTAAACTTATACATTATACAAATGGTTCTTTAAATTTATTTTAAGTCAATATCTTTCATAAATATCACTATATTATTAACATATAAAATAGAATAGTTTTCATCTCACATATAAAACTTTTTGGAATACAACCATTCTTTCGGTGAGAAAAATTTTCAAAAGAATTCCAATTCAACAAACAAGGAAATAATTATTCTAGAAAATCTAATCCACCAAATTAATGTTTCTTAAAATTCAAACAGAAGAGTTGTATCACACCACTAATATCACTATGGAAATTGGTAATGAAATCCTAATTTCATAGACTTTCAATACAAACTTTTGTTGTGTAAAATTTCATTTTATTATAAATTATAAAATTAAACATTTTCAATATAATAATGCTTATAATAATTGATTTGTTCTCTATATCTTTTCAAACAATAAAGCGCTAATGTACATATCAGACATAACAAGGTACTCTTAATCACACACAACAAAACCATCCCACGAATACAAACATCGCCTCAAGTAGGAAAATATTCAAAAGAATTTCACCCCAACGAGCAAGGAAAATAAATACTCTGGATCAGCCTATCCCCAGAATTCCAGTTTTTATCAAATAACGGGATTGCAACATACGGTACCACGTGATCCCGCCATTGAAACTGGTAATGAATCCTGGATCTCTTCCCTTTTTTTCTCTTTTGGCTGGAAAGAAAAGAGGAGGAGATTGACGGAACAAAGCCATCCGGGCAAGCCCTATTCCGGTCACATCTTTGGCTCGAAACAAGCCACTTGCACTTACGACCGCCTGCTAAATCCCACTCCAAAAATCCAAACTCTCTAACATCCCGAGAAATGTTCTTAGAAATAAGATACTTCCTCCATCGAATCGATCAGTTCTTTTCCTGCCAGAAGATTTTCGAATAGGAAAAAATGACTGGAATACTAGGTGCATGTTTTAGACCTGAAATTTTCGACGGTGGTGTTTTGTGTTTGTCGTTGAAATAAAGAAGTAAGACGCACACGCCCAAGAAAAGTTAACTAGGTGGTTTGGATCTTTTATGTAGTGGTAAAGAAGACATTCTGGTTAGGTTCGAAATTCAGTAGAACTTTTTGGACAGTAAAAATAGCTAAAGAATCACAAGGAACTTGTTTAGTTCATTTTTTGTGAAGTAATTAAGGAGAAATCATGTTAAGTTTGTTAAAGTTTGAATAGTGTGAAAAGTTTAAGAGTTATTTAAGAGAAAGTACTAATATATATATATATATATATATATATATATATATATATATATATATACATATATTTATATAATGAATGATTCATTTGCCTTATGGAACACATGTTTTATGCAAAAAAAGAGAGATGAGTATTATTTGTTTGCGAATGTGTTTCCCTAAAATAATTACTTCAAAATTCTAAAGAAATTTTAGAGTTTAAGAACTTTTAATAAAAATATGTTTTGCTTATTTAAAAATATTTTATTACTTCAGAATATTACAAGAAAAAGGTTAGAAATCGCTAAAATAAAATTTCATCGTTTTAAAATAGTATAATATTAAAGGTATTCAGACGAAACTGTATATTAAAGTGCATATGAAAAAATTCTACTAAATCGTTCATTGAACTAATTAGAAAAAATATGAACATGTATTTAATTATCATTCATTTTATGTACTAAAACTTAAGAAGTGGACAAATTAATAAAATGTTCATGCAACATATGTTTAATCAGGAAAATTCAAAGCATTTACAAATAACAATCATAATCAACAATCCACACAAATAAAAGTTTAACTTATAATTAATTTTCTTAATAGAAAAGTATACAATTTTAATGGATTACATTGTAAAACCTATTTTTGTCAAAAATAATAAAAAATAAATTATTTTCAGCTGGTATGAAAACATTTATTTCTATTCGATGCTTTGGGACTGTTCAAGTTTTCTTCAAGAGCTTTCAAAAGACTCAATTACTACTTTTTCTTCTTCGCCAGACGTATTTATCTTCTTACAGAACATAGATTTCTTATCTGAACTTTTTCGATTATTATGCTTTTTTTTCTTTATAACTTTATTCTTTAGAGTAATATCTCATGAAACTAATGCATCAAAAAGACTATTAGTGTACACTGCTGGATTACGAAAGGTTTTGTTTAAGTCAAGTTGAACATTGTATACTTTTTGACATACTTACTCAGAAAATGACAGATCTGATGTGAATTGGGCTGTAACAAAAGTTTAAATGAGAAGAGGATCTGGAAGAATTTTCTGAAAACAAAACTGTATACTTTTTGAAACTTTATTTTCATAAAGTCAAAAATATAGTAATCTTCTAAGTTAGTTATAATGATGAAAATATAAACTATCCCCTCTCTCTATCCATATATATATATATATATATATATATATATATATATATATATATA
>BMAW01055683.1:255879-279235 GCA_019974015.1 Nephila pilipes
ATATATATATATATATATATATATGTGTGTGTGTGTGTGTATTTTCTCTGAGTCTTATTCCAACAATGCATTGAATTTAACTCAAAATAAAAACACAATTAGTCTAAAATTAAACTTTATTTTCTCATATTTATTTAACATATATTTTAGAATATACGGATAATTTTGTAAAGAAATTAACTTAAATAATATGAAAAAGTAATGCGTAACTTCTGTTAGTTGAGGAATTAACTGGCTATGACATTTTTTTAATGATGTACCACTATTTTTCCGAATTCCTACAATCAATAGCTCTGAAAATAAACATATAGCATTATTTATGTTGTTTAAATCCGAATTGGTTTTAGCAAATAAGAAAAATGCAACATTTTAAAACGAAAAGTTTGTGAAACAAAATGATTCTGATTTTTATTAACAGATTTATGTTAAGATGTTTTGATTAATAAATTTATTAAAATATTTCAGTAAATTTATTAATGTAAAATTTACTGGTTTTTTTTTTAAAAAAAAGGAGATTAATGTTATACTTAGCCATTTCTTAGGTATTAGAATAAGATTAAAGCAAATTTAAAATTTTTGACTTTTTTCTGTATATAAAGGAAATCCTTTCAAAGTCTATATATTTTTATATAAATAATCATATTTTAATTCAAGTTCTGCAAAACATTTAAAATTTAGTTTTCAAAATTTCATTAAAATTTAGACTTTTTCTATTTCAGGTACTAATTTTTCATAATTATTTTTCATTCATTTACTAAATTTTTCATAAATTGTTTCCATTCATTTACTATTTTTTCTGATTTTTAAGAATATATTTCAAAAATAAATTCATTGAAAGGTTTAAAATCCTTCTATTGCAATTCTATGAAAACTTAATCGTTTTAAAACTCTCATAACTTTTAAATTTCCCTTTCATCTACATCATTTAAAACAACAATTTTTTTTTCTTGATATATTTAAATTTTTATTTCAAATCTTATTAAAAAAAGGCAACGATTATTTGTTGATGATAAAATTCTGTTCCTAATAAAAATTAAACTCTTTGAAATATAATTGAAAGAATGTATCTTTATTTCTTTCAGTAGTCGATATAAAAATCTTCAATAAATTCGATATAGTTTATGTAAATTGCAATACTGAAAGTTTTAATAATATGAATATAACGAATATTTTAGAAACAATGCTCTTCAAAACTTCATTCCGTGCTTTTGTTGATTTTGGATCTTCCAGTGAAGACAGAGAGAGAGAGAGAAAGTGAGATTTTTTTCGTTGAAGTACTTTTATTGCATTAATCCAAAAATTATGCTTCATGTCCAGAATAATGTTATTAGAAGCTAGTAATTTATTTTTGAAAAATTTTTCTGAGTTTCAGTGCTAATAAAAATACCAACTGTCCTTATCTGGAAAATATTTTTAATGAGACGATGCTCTCAAATAATGTCATATACTGCCCAGCTAAGCATAATTCGGAGATCGGAAACCTTTTGCACCGGCTTCCGATTTCTAGCATAAGTACTGATAGAAATTTGAAAATAATTTTGTTGCCTTTTTTTGCTTACGAGAAATGATTGAAAAAATTGAAATTACTACGAAGTCTCAAAGATGAATATAGTTTATTAAGAATAAGAGTACACTTTGATTAGAGTTTCAATGTTGCGAATTTTGTTAGAAAATGCACAAATATTCTCATGTTTATATTATTTTAATAATTTATTTCTAGATTTATTTGTACTAAAACAAAAAAAATTCAGTTACACTACTATAATAATATAACTGAGTATTTAAAAAAGAAAGAATGAAAGGCATCTCTCGAATTCGAAAAATTTCTTCCTTATGTAAAATAATATTGTTTGAGAATTAAAAAAATTTCGAAATGAAACTTCATGAATTTTTTTTGCCTAAAAACTATATTCATTATGTATTTATTTCTGATATTTTTTGCCATAAGCATAATCCAAACTGATTTAATACAGAAACAAATCTGTACTTATACAAAACTCATTTATTTATTTATTTTTGTTTTCCTTGAATTTATTTTAAATCATCACATTTTATTCAAGTGATGTTACAATCAAATAATTCAAAACAGAAATAATCGAATTCTATATAAAGGATACTTTAAAAAGGGTGTTGCTGGTTAAGCTGAAGTGTTGATTCTGCGGAACATTTTTCAAAATAAAAAGTACTTAAAAACCGTTTATAAAGAGAAATGCAAAAAATATTTTTACTTTTACTAATTACTTTTTTCATATTATTCGTTGGCTGATTTATTTCAAATTTTATCAAATGTAACTTCTGTAGCTCGTACTAGTCTTAATCTTTATTGTTTGCATTGTTCCAAAAATTGTTAAGGACTATGGATAAATTTTCATTTTAAAATTTTTAAACGCTTAGTGTAAGTCACATTTTTAAATTTTTTTCTCTTTTTTTGTACGATTTGTTGATTATGGTGTATTCGTGTGCTGTTTGTTTAAATGACATCTTTAGTAAAAAGAAATTTCTTTTTTAGTTATAATATTTTTTATTCATAAAATCTTAATTAAATATTAAACAAGCTATATATTTTCCTTGATTTAAAATATACATTGTAAAAGCTGAAAACAAGGCTAAACAAACACGCAAAATGAAGAATAATCTTTTAATAAAATATTTGCATCTTGAGTGTTCTTCCTGAGATTCATCCATAAATTAACTTTATTGTTAATTCCCTAAAGCCATAATAAAGTTTTATGGCTTCAAAGATTGCCCAGGACCCTATTAATATGACATATACGTGTGAAATGTGGAATTACTACATAGCATGGAAAGAAGCGAAGTAATGTTCTCTAAGACATTAAATTTTTTCCCATGTTCTTCCCAGTTTCTTAAATTATCACTTGTAAAGTATAAGAAAGGTTTCGCATTTTTTTTTCGTCACTAATAATTTATTATAATTTTTAATCTAATATTTTTATTCAAATATCCTCGAAAATATCTGAGTTTGATAATTGGTTGACAAAACAGGATAGTTATCGTTAATCTTCCTTTTTTGGGTGGAAATATTTTGATAAATGCATTCTCAATGTTCTGTAAAAATGAATATTTTGAATGTAAATTAATACTTTATACGCGATAATGTTGCTAAAATATATAGTTTTTTTTTTCTATCATCAACTACACGCCACTTAAAATAACTCTAATGTCTAATTTTAGGAATCAGTATTACACGCCATAAAGGAATTTTGGGCTGGAACCACCTTAACAAAGCCGTTACAATTTTTTCTGTGCTACCCGCATTTATTCCTTCCATCGCACCTTAGAATCTTATTTCTTCTAACATGTAATTAATTGTTCGTAAGTCTTATGACATAAATATTATCATTTTGTTACATTTTCCCTCGAAATTCATATTTCTCGCTTACAGAAATCTAAAATTTAGAATATTTAGTAGGAAAAAGGAATCACAAGGAAAGAATGTTACCATTATAATTGAACATTAAATTTATATGCATATAATTATATTATAGAAGTCAACAAAAAGAATAAGCCGAAATATTCTGACTAAAAATGGAATGGCCAAGTTATTAGAGGATGTGGACTTAAGTAAACTAGACCTAACTAAAACAAACAACTACATCGAGCACTTTTGTTATAGTTTCAAATACGTTTGATAAAAAAACAATTCTTGAAGTTAATCCCTGAAATATTTTATAGAAGACACCTACATCAAAGAAGTATTATTTCGTAAAGGTTTTATTGAACTTAAGAATCTAAGAGGAACATTAATTCAGATCATTTGTTACAAAATGTGAGCTTAAAGTAAACATCAAATTAATCTGAAAATTAATTAAGTTCCTCACCACTGCAAAACGTCATTTTTTCTTCTTCTTAATTTAATAGAAGAATTAGAAATTAAATGATTCAGTGAAATGTATTTTATTAGAGATCGGTTATTAAAGGAAATATACTTTTTTAAAGAATATGTGATACTTTGAAAATATTAAAGATATACAGCATTAAAGGGAAACAAAAGTTACTGGAAATTAAAAAAAAATAAGATGCTAATTCTTATGCAGGCTATTTTCTTTTGCCTTTTTTAAATAATTTTCTGTGAATACATGTTAAAAGTTATATTTAATGTCTTAGCAAAGATTATTTGTAGAAATATACAACTTTTCATACAAAAAAGGAAAATATTTTCAAAGATAATGGAGTATTTGCCATCATATGTGGAATTTATTGATTGATTGCTTTTAAGCGTCTCACTTATGAGCAGCATGAGAACTATTAGTGACGGACCACATAATCTTGATCTTGATACATGGTCAAGTGACGAGGACGACTCCTGAGCTCCACTTATCATAAGTGAAATTATGGAGTTTTCGCGTCTAAAAATTATTATTAAATTCAGAAATGTATTTAATTCTTGAATATTGGCTTACAGATTTGGAAATTAAAACGAAAAATAATATTTAGCTCCAGAAAGGGCACCTTAATTTAAATTTTAATTGCATGGAAATGAAATATTCTTTCATAAATGTTTACAATAAAACTCCTTATACATAATAAGGATATCCTTTGTAACAAAGGCTAACAATGCACAAAATATGTGCAGGAATTTTTGGATTAAGTATGATATAGGGTTTTAGTTTTTGGGGAAAGCATTTAACTTCCAGATTGTTAAATAAACAATCTGGAAGTAAAATAAGAGCACTTGGTTTAGTCATGCAGTTCCAAATAAATTTAAAGTATTTTATATGCATTTAAAGCTCATTTAAATTTTTATGCTCATTGTTGATTTAACTGACTGAATCTATTTCATACAGCATTCATTGGAACTGACAAAAAAAAGTGTGTGTAAAAAGTGTGTGTATCTTTAAGCTTCAGATTATTTGTGCTTTGGAAAAGCTAATTTATTTTCCCGATTATTTATAATTTTTATGGCTAACTGATGATTTGAAGTTGCTAAATCTAAGTTATTAGCAATAAATGTTCAAGGCTGGACATCTGAAAGAAAAATCCTTTCAAAAAATCATTTTCATCATCTGAATCATTTCAAAGATTTAGTAAATACATCTGAGAAGTAATTGGGATAATTTGCATTGAAAGTTAAGAAAAAAACTAAGTTTATTTTGTCCAATTTGAGCTTACATGTTTTAGTAATCTAAAATGTATACTTTAAGGCACCCGACTAGGTTCGAAGACCAATTTCTTAAAAAATGATTTTAAGAAGAGTCTTTTAAGGTCAAACGATAGAAATAGACTCAAAAAGCAATAAATTTATATTTATATACGTATACAATCTCTAGTTTTTGTAAAAATAGGTTTTTTTAATGAAGACTTAGCAAAATTTACAACGTTAAGAAAGACGGCATAATTAAATAAATAATAGACATAATGGATTCTTATTTCAAATATATACTTCTTAAATCCGTAAAGTGTAACTGACCGCAGAATAACAATTATTTTTAAAATTAAATATTTTATAAGGATTCGAAGTGGATGTTAATGATTTTTAACAAAATTACTATATGCTTTGGACCGAAAAAGACTGTAAAATATGTCTAAATGTAACTATCTCAAACCCTGAGGTCTATTACACTCCTAAGAACTTATTAAATATGTGTACCAAATTTTATAGAATTTAGTTGTATTGCTTTGGAGATATCACGTTTTTCTTGCATGACTTATGGTGAAAAATTCATTCTTCAAAAAACACATTTAAAAATATATATTCATATGTTACTTAAAGTTAATATCAAATAAACAACTTAAAAATTCTCCAGTTTTATATGTTATACTTTCCTAATCTGCAATATTGATGTTTCTTTTTTTTTCTAATGGACCAAAAACCTCTTGTGGAAGTTTTTGTTAATGGCAGTGAGAGCTGTTTTAATTCTTCAAAACACATCTGACAAGGATTAGAGACTAATTTTTCAAAAATTGACAATCAGGAAAATTTTATAATGACAAACAATAGAAACGCACTTATAATATCACAAACATTTGAATGTATATAAATATATACATATATATTACTTCTAGGTTTAAAAAAATACATTTTATCAAATTTAGCAAAATTTTCAATATGAAGAAAAACAGCATAATTTAAAAAATAATGGGCATAAAAAAGTTTTGTTGTTTTATATATATATATATATATATACTTCATAATTTCTAAGAAGTGTCGCAAACTGCATTTTAAAAGATATTTCAAAAATATTACACAAGTATTAAAATTTGACATTAATGATATTTCATAATTATTTGAAGTTGACATTATGATTTTTCGTCAACATTGATTAATGTTTTAATCCGAAAGTGACTATAAAATATGATTAAATATAATATCTAAACCTGTGGTTTGTTATACTCCGAGGGGGTTTTGAAATATGTGTACCAAATTTCATTTAATTTAGGCTGATGTTGGGGATGTACCCTATTTTTCGAGCAAAAATTGTGCAAAAATTTTATTAAAAAAAACACACACACTTAAAATATATATGTACATTTAAATTAAAAGTTAAATAACTTAAATTTCCCCAATTTTATAGGTTATTCCAAATTTTTCCTCCATTTTTGTGTTTCTTTTTCTTTTTTATGACACCAAGCTTCCTACTGGAAATTTTTTCTGTTGTGAGTGATTTGCATTTTGAATCTTCAATGCACTCACTATCAAATGCTGTTTCTTCCTGTACAGTATTACTTCCACAAACAACGTGCATTTGTTTTAATATGCATAATAAACCACCAAATTTATTATTAAATTGTACAACGCTGAAGTAAGCACCCAAACACAATATATAAATCTCAACAAATACTTTTTTTGGTAGTATTAGGCACAGAACTGCATGAAAAATTCATTTTAAGAAAATTAAATACTAAATGAAATTTGTCAATCAATATTTAAGTTCCTAGTTAAATGACCAGATGAACACTTTTCATCATGTTCAGGTTTATTACTCTGTTGTAGCATTATTTCACTTGTATTCTTACTGATTCAGCTTGTCAAGGATAGAAGACTGAAAGTCTTTTAGATTACTTATAACTTTCTTTTAAACGCATTATATGATCCATTTTTTACTCATTTCTACAAGAAAAATCAATTTAAATTTAATTTCAAACAAATAAAGAACTAAAAGTAATGAAAAAATAGAAAAAAAAAGCTAAACATAAGCGAAATAACACGTCCAAGAGGTATATATTAAAAAAACATTTACATTATATTAAAAAACATTAGAAACATTAGAACATTAGAAACATACAGAAACATTATATTAAATTTTTTGCATCGTAATAAACTGTTAGTTACAAATGATAAAGATATATTAAATAATATTAAGAAATTTATGAGAGAATGTAAAGAATGTTATTATCCATTAGATTTTTTAAAGAGATATATTCCCAATAATTTATATGATGGTATATTTTGATGTGTTTTTAAGATTTCCCATTAGGACTTCGTTGGGGACTCTGGAAGGTATTGAAGTATGATTAAGTAAATTGTATCTGATATCTAAAGAAATTTTTATATTATGGTGGTTTCTCACACACAATGGAATCTTTGTTTCATGAATTGATTTAAATGTATTTTTAATATATACCTCTTGGAGTAAGAGCTTACTCTAATATCTTATGGATTGATGACTTATTCAAAAAGGTAATCTTATACATAAGGGCTATTACCTTTCAGGACATTCATGAATTTTTGAGCTTTCGTTTCAAAACAAATCCACCACACAACATTAGGATTACAAAGTCAGCTAGTTAGTGGTCTAGTTGTGAAGATATTTTGAAACATTTCTGTTTTGTTACACATTTATACACACATATTTCACTCAATTGAATTTTAAATAATTATATAAGAAAAAAAATTCTGATATATGTATCATTTAATATGATTTCTGGTCATGATTGGTTTATTGCTGGATTTTTATTAAATATTCTATACTGAAACTTTTTATACTCAAATTAGTTAAGCACTATTGACTTCCTAAATTTTATCTGGCAACAGTGCATGGTGGTGGACATCTCACTTAAAAAGTTCCTTAGTCTATTGCACTCAGGTTCATGATTACTTGTCAAAGATATGATCTTTTGAATCTTTGCCTTTACAATTGTGAAATTGTACATGAAAAGCATGGATTCGGGTATGTAGTTTTTAAAGTTTTCAATCTTTATCTGGAAATATTCAATTATAATGGTTTATTGTTTCGAAAAAAATCTTAAATTTTTAATTGAATAATTTTGATTACATAATTTTAATTGGATATTTTTAATGGATAATTTTAATTGGATAATTTTAATTGGATATTTTTATATGGATAAGTTTTATTCGGATATTTTTTTTAAATGGATAAGTTTTACATGGATAATTTTTATTTGGATAATTAATAATTGGATAATTTAATAGATGGTTTTTGTTTAAAAAAAATTTAATTGGAAGGTTTTTAGGTGAAGAATATATTTTATTAGTTTGGAAAACAATTATTTTTGAAAATAATTAGTAATTGAGATATCTCGCCATTAAATTTTTCTGCTTTGTTTATTGTTCCTTTTCTTTAAATTACGATTTGAATTTTGGAGTAATCCATTTTTACCCAACAAGATGCATTGGGAGAGGGTTGGCACCATAGAACTAGTTTAACCCCACAATTCAGTCCCCAGTCTGAATATGCATGTTTTGTTTCGTTGGGTATTCAAATTATTCTTTGGTTCAAATTAGTTTCATATTTGATTCAATTTTTATTCATCTTTTTGTTTCAAATTTTATTCAATTTCATCTTTTTTACTTAGTTCTATAAATGTGTTTCTTTTTTGCTGATTTTGGATTTTAATTGTTCTCTTACTTTTATGTTTTTTAATGATAAATTCATTGCTTTTTCTTATACATATATATATATATATATTTCTGAATGAGAATTCTTATTTAAATTTTCTTGATTGTGTAAAGTTCGTGTTATGCACATAATGTTATTTTTCTGGTATCGATATCACATTTGTATCTTCCTTGCATTTTAATTCATAATTGGTGACTTTTTATACTTTCTCAAATAAATATATTTTTCGTTCACTAATGATAACACCAATTTTGTTCCTCCAATCACCATGACTAATCCTCATACTGTCCCTCTCCTGGTTTTCTACAATAGGAGGGAAATCAATGATTAGAATTACCCCCTAGGCTCAGGGGTAATTATAATAACGTGGATTAATTTTAAGCAGACAAGTAAGGGTGGATTTTTTCTTTTTTAAATTTTAATAAAAGGATGTATTAATGCAGGATAGTAACCAGTTCTTTTAGTCAGGTATGAACTTCATTTTTAATTTTACTAGTTCAAAAAAAGTTTTTTTTTCTTCTCAAATAGGCTAGGCTAGATTACGCATATGCTAGGTTGGAAAAGGTTAGATTTTTTTACAAAATAAATTGAGAAAATATATCTCAAACCAATTTACGACTTGAATAAATTTTTGTTGCTCAAAATCTAGTGATATTATAATGGTCGAAGACATATAAGTCAATAAGATAAAATAATCTAGGTTATTGATCTGTTTGAAAGATAACCTAATTCGGGCAAACCAGATTCTATGTAATTACTTAAAGAGTCTGAATGCAGCTTCTCTCTTCGAAAAAAAATTTTTAAAGCACTTTAAAACAGATTCATTGCATTTTGAATTGTTCCTTCGTACACAATTTGCTTGTCAATAAAACTATAAATTAGAATATAACTATTCTTCATATCATTTTTACTATGCGAAAATAAAACAAATATATATACCGTATTTGTTCAAATCTAGGCCGCACTTTTTTTCCAATATTAATGCTACTGAAAATTGAGTGCGACTTAGAATCGAAGAAGGAAAAATTTGTTAGATGGTTATAATTGAGTTTCCACCCCTTACGAATGGAAAAATGTAACCGTTCATTCTGGTCGCCTGCATCGATGACTCATAACAATCCGCAGTTTTATCTTCAGTATTCAGTTAATCCTGAACTTCGTTGTCTGCACATATTTAGGAACTTTTTGTATTTGATTTTTTGAATCGCCCAAACATCAAAGATATCGGTAATTGCGTCAAGAAGAATTCACTACGACGCAAGTATGAAAACGAAGGCGATTATAAATATAGCAGCCGCTTGACGTAAGCACAAATAAGCCATTTAAGGACTACGTAAAAAGGGAGTACGAAAATTGGTTGCATTTGGAAAATTATCTTTAACTGTTTCCTGAAAATCAAGAAAGCAATTGCTTCGAGAATTGCAGAATGGATATCTGCTGCATGAAAGAGTTTTTCCTATGAGATTATAATACATTCTTTTAAAAAATGTTGCATAACAAATGCGTTGGATTGCACAAAAGACGGCACTACGTGGGAAAATGGTGACCTCGGATTAGTTCCGAAGTCAGCTGTGGGAGTGAAGGATCTTTTTCGGAGCATGATACTGACGTTTGGAGCAATTACATGTCCATGTATATATTTAAAAGTTTTTAATACTGGTAAAATAAAATAAGTATTCGCTTCTTATTAGTTCCCCTTTTTAATTCTTTTGAATTTCGTAAATATCGGATATTGATAAGCCTTTTTACACTATTTTTCAGTTTTTCAAGAAAATGGGTGATAATTTGGGTTATAGCTCAGAATCGATGACGGCATCGATTCGAATAAATACGATATATATATATATATGTGTGTGTGTGTGTGTGCGTGTATATATATATATATATATATATATATATATTTAAAAGAGATTACAAACATTACTCTACAAATATGTATAAATACAAAAAGAAAAATAACAATTCGGCTCATTCAAATTGTTTGAACATTTTCGGCAAATATTTGAAAGAATTATTTTTCAGAACAAATTATTTTTATAAAATATTGCAGACATAGTTTTACTTATGGTACTTTAAAATAGTTTCTTTGTGAATTTTACGAATTTACCCGAGTTATTCCTAGAACTGAAATATACTTTTCCAGTAACTTAAATATGAAAATGTCGCATTTAACTCAAAATGATAGAAGTTCACACAATCAAGTATACCTTCAAATATTTCAATGATTTTAAAGAATGCTTAATAATTTTGACATTGAAGTGATTCACAAGCTTGATGTGTTCGAATCTCCGGAGCAGATACATGAGCATATAATTTTTTTCAAACCGCCTCCTTTTAATAAAAAGAAAGAATTATATTTTACCCTCTTTTTGATAACAATTGTATTTGACAGAAGAGCTCAGTATAATATGTTAATTAAATTTCTTCATTTTAAGTCAGATTCATCCAAAAAATTCTTCATCGACAAGTACCTCGATACTGCTAAGGCAGAATGAAAGAATTATTTCAAAAAGTGATCGACGGGGGAGGGGATTGGGGAAACAGGGTCTTAGGAAGGAGTTATTCAGTGTAGAAGTGATCGACTTTCTATTTCTAAGAAATTAATGGACATAAGTTTCATCACATTCCCAAAAACCATCAACATAACATGAGACTGTCTTCTCCTTTTTTGCAGCAGATTCACTGGAACCAATCTATTATTTTAATTGTTGCTTTGTTTCTCTGTGAATAATGATGAGTTCAGGTCTGATCGATAGTAACCATTCGAAGCAGCAGCAATCAAATTTTGTTTTGATAATAAATGGCTAACAAATCAAAACAATGTCGAATTCATTTTGGCGTCATTTAACAAATTAATGTTAAATAACACCAAATGTATCATACAATGGTAATACCGCCTTGCCTTAGAAACACCATTTGTCTTCAAATATAAGAAATTTTGGAGACGGCCTGATATATCAGGAAATAGTCACTGAAGTATTAACTTGAATTTAAAAACATATAAGAAATTTTTCGCAGACTGTTAAATTATGAATAATTCTAGGAGTAAAATTTCAAAGAATTCCTATAGGCATTATCACATGTTATTTTGTGCATCGAGTTTTAAGCATTACAAAAATTCTTTAAAACAAAGTAAAAGTTCAATTGATCAGGAGTTGCAGAGTTCAAATTGTTAATCTGTAAAAAAAGCAACTTTTGGAATATACCAACACTTTATATCTAGGAAATTATTCATAAGTTTGAAATTTCGTGTAAATGCTCTTTGGAATCACTAAATTCTTTGAGTTCTGTAAATCATGCACGGAGATAAACAGATAGAGTATATGTATCGTATTTTATCTACTTTATAATTTAACCTTCTTTTTTATGCCTTTTTAATTTTTAAAAATAGTTGTTATAAAAGAGTTCTAAGTTAAATATTTCAAGTCCTTAAATATTTTAAAATTTTTTTGGTCTACTTGATAAAGGAAGTAATTTGGATTTTTTGGTCAAGCATTAAAGACAAAACACATCAGATCATGAAACGAATTTCTGGTATTCTACTTCGTAATTTTCTGTTGATTCAATTTGTTTGTCGTTTACCACAAGGAAGAATATTCAGAAATATAATTTAGTGACCATGATTGAAAAATTAAAAATCAACAAATTCTTCAGTTTTATATTAAACAAGTTAAACTTCGTTGCTTAAAAGCGTTTTTACGTATTTAATTTCCCCATCTATTTGTGAATGAAAAATAAGTAATTTAAACATAGTATTGTTTTCTTAAAATTATTTATGTATTCTATTATGTTCTGTGAGACTAAAAGAAGTTTGATTAATCCGTAATAACCGAAAAAAATAAGTATCACAAATCGAAATTAGTATTTTTGTCATTTAAAAAAAAGTTTGAAATAAAATAAAAAGTGTTAAAGTATTATATAAATAAATAAAATATTTTAAACAATACAAAAATGAATTGAAGAAAAATAAATTAAAGATTTGGACATTTAAGAAATTTGAACATATATTAAAAGTCATAATTAACAAAATTGCTAGATCTCTCTCTCTCTCTAACTATATACAAACATTTGGAATTGTGTATATCTTTGTTTTCACAACCGCTCAGCGTGTATGTCTGAAGAGACATCATTGTGTTAGGATATGCCTATTTATAATCTATACTTAGATCTCATTCTGATATATGAGAACTGGCTCTTGTATCAATATAATTATTAATTAATATACATGACACAATAGATGCAATTACAAGAGCTAATGGTTTCCGGTGATGAACAGTATTAGTGCATTACATAACCATTTTGGTTATAATTATTTCGAGTTTAATCGTAGATAACATCTAAAATTAATTTAAAATTAAATGATATTAGATGTTCAGTTGAATATGAAATTTAAAGATTATTAATAATTTGAAACTCTCTAATTCTCATAACACTAATAGTTAGTTATTTTATGTGGCGTCGTTTTGTAGTTCTGATGCTGATGCCATAATAAGCTGTAAAGGAAGTTATGTAAGATAATGTCTCAATAATGTTGCGGTAAATTTGTCAGGGTTAATTATATTAGCAACACACACTAAACCTTGATTGCGATAAAACTTCTAACGTTCAGAATGTTATATATATATATATATATATATATATATATATATACTATATATATATATATATATATATATATACTCTATATATATATATATATATATATATATATATATATATATATATATATATATATATATATATATATATATATATATATATATATATATTGCCACTTAAGGTCAGTTAAATTTATGGAAATATTTGCAATGTAAAGAAATGTGTAATCAATGAAAATGTCAATATAACTGGCATAAAACCTTCAAATAAATATATAACAGATATTTATGGTTTCCATGAGATTTATCAAAATTGTTTGGTGGCTTGATAAGTTTCTAGCACAAACAATAGTTATTATTTAAAACGAAGTATCTAAAAATTTACATTTCTCAAAATACATGAGGTTAAATTTTAATTCTATCTCTATGAAGCCTATCCACATTTTGTTAATTAACGATCTTTAAAACTATGTTATAGCCTTTAATGGATTACGAGATTAAGTTATAATAGTAACTGCTTAAATGAAAAATAAAAATAAATAAGTACTTTGCTAAATTTTGCTAAGCTTATAATTGTAATTCATTTAATGTTGATAAACTACATCAAAAATCATACCATAAGAAAATATGTTCTTTTTTTTTTTTTTTGAAAAATAGATTCCAAAAAACATCTCTATATATTTCATTTGATATAAGTGTAAAGTAATTAAACACTAGTGCAGATCAATTTCACAGCAACATTCAGTTTAAGACCAATAAATCGAACACTCTTTTCTGAAATCAAGCTTGGAGTTTAGAGTCGAAGTAAAAGTAACTTTTGTTGCAATTCCAGTCACTTTATCGGTTTGAAATCACGTCCCTTCATTCCAGTTTAAATAATGGTGCCCAGGAATTCATTCTTAATTACATGGTTGACTCAGACTCTGTAACAACGCACTTTAATTTTCCTACGCTCTATGGCCATCATTAGTTCGTAGAAGGAAACAAATTAACTTATTCCTTAGTATCTGTCTTGGCTCTATTGCTGTATAATATCCACGTATCCATAATTAGAGCATTAGACATAATTAGAAAAATCGCTACATCGCTCTAGAGAGGTACTCTAGTGTTTTGATAACGCATTGACTTTTCTAGTATTTTAATACTAAAGATGATTATCTTAAGTTCGATTTAAGGGCAATATCTAGATAAGCGGGGCAATTTGCGTTATCAACTTTAGCATCTTGCTCATTTTTAAAAATCTTTGAACTTTATCTTTATAATTTCAAGTTGTCTAGTAACATTATAAAGAACCTTAGCCAGATTAAAAGTGTTACTTTGTTTTATTAGTAATAATTTTACGATTTTTGCACATATCGTAAAACTAAAAAAAAAAATGGATCTTCATTTCGATCTTAACGCAAATTATTCCACTTAATAACTTTCACAGAATGTCGTTTGATTTATAGATTTATTTTATATTTTTCATACATTCTTATTAATTCTATTTGTTTGAATGTACTCATCTTGCTAATTTATAATAACCATTTATGTAACTGTAATGTGTTAAAAAATTGTTGAAAATTGTAATTCAACGGTTTGAATTCTGACTCGTAGTTTGTTGTACTATTTTCGGATTCATCATTTTATGGTAGTCAGTTCTATCTTAAATTGTGATATTGCTTCATTTATTTTGTCAGATAGATCTTTTCATTCATAAAACCTTTGGAATTGGTATTGATTTAGTGCAACTCCTGCAAAAATTGAAAAAAGTTGATATAAGGCTCATCATAACTTGTATGTCTCATTATATGAAACAATATTTTATGCCAATAGTAATAATTTACCTCGTCAAATTTAATTTCAAGAAACTTCGTTTTAGTCTCTTTGTCTAATTGAAACATTTTGCAACTACTGCAACAAAAAAATTCAGAGAATATTGAAGAGTATTAAACTTATTATAAAGATATAATATTGGGGATACATCAGTCGAACGTTTAGATAGAGATTGTTATTAAACAATGCAAACAGGCAAAGTACAAATTGATTACAGCGAATGTCCCTTTGAAATGTTCAGATATATTTAAACAAAGGATAGTTAATCAATCTTTGAAATGGATATTACAAATAATTCCTCAATGATTGTAATAAAGGCTAAAAATCTGTTTGAACTCATATACATACTTGAAATTGCGTTCCGTATGTAAATTTTAGTCTCCTCTTATGGATGGCTTTTAATGAAGGTTTTCATAATGAATCTTTCCAAACAAAATAACGTTTATCCAATATGTATTAGCCTTAAATATGCCGGTCCTTTGACTTTGAAGCTCTTTCGTCTTCAATCAATTGTAATATGGCATTGTCTGTTATTAAGTTACTATAGATAGTGTACTATTAAAAACTATGCATTCTGTTCAACAACTCTTACAAAATCACTAACGGTAAGGAATAAATTGCATCTTTAAAATTTAATCGATTAAGTAAATTTTCAGTTGAAATGAGAAAATTTGTTCCAAGTTCAAAGGGTTATTAAAGAGTAAGTGTTTCTTTACTATATAATCGCCACGGTAGCCTAGTGGTCATGGTCACGGTCTCGCGGACAGCGTTGTTTTCATCCAGTCGGGGGTTTGAGCCCTAATGCCAATAAAGATCTGCTGTGTAGCGGGTGTGATGCACATTAAATCTGTCGAGGTCCCAAGTTCTCTCCTTGGCGTGATATGGAAGTCTTGGGAGAATGATGTGACAGCTCAGGTACTATTATCGTCATTTAACCAAAGTTCAAAATTACGAGATCCATCGCCAATAGACCTTGTATTGTTTCTCAGGGTGACGTTAATTAACAATCACATATTATTTAGTTAATGATACAGTTCTTATAATTTCTCTATTAATGAATTTACTTTTAATTTTCTTGATATTTACAAATTGTAATTGAATTCATATGTATAATCTTATAATATAAATATCTAACATATTTCTTAGTATTTAGTAATATAAAGTTTTTTTTTTTTTGCGTATCAAATGGCAAATATCAAGATTATTGTTTGATTTGTGTCAATTTTTGTTACATTGCAGCGATTGCAAGAATAAAACAAGAACATACATTTCTGATAGCTATGCGATAAAAACATATTTAGGAGTCTCTAAAAGTAGTGATAGAATTTTTTTTTTTATATGAACTATTCTTGTTCAACTTATAAAGAATTATTCTTTAACATCGTGTTTAATTCTCTTGTTCTTATGATTCTTCAAATTAAACTTCAAAGGTATTTTAATAAAAGGAACATTACATAATTACTACATATTCACATATTTGATTACTTTACTCATTAGGAAAAAAAATCAAATTGGTTGAACTTTTTTTAAAAAAAACTTATGTTTTGTATTACATTAATACTAAATACAACATTATTTACTTATTTTATCTGCAGGTAGCAAACAAGTATGTATATTTGATAATAATTTAATACGGGTATTTTTATACATTCAAAATAAATAAACTGAAGTAACTGCAAGTAAAAAAGAATTTTAAGTCGTTTTCATATCGTAAAGTGTTTTTTTCATTTTAAGGTAAAAATCTTTAACATTTTTATAGAAAGTATTACTTAAACCAGCCCATTTCTAATGTTTTAATTTGCAAAACATATGATGTCATATACTTGCTAATAAAAAGCACAAAAATGCTTTACTTTAATTAATATAATGCAAACATCAAATACTATGTACATAAACTTGTTTAATAATTTTTGCCTTTGAGTAAAAAGAACGCGATGTAAAAGGTATTCATGAAATAAATTATAGATTTAAATGCATTTTCTTCTTATATTCTCTTTTCTAATAAACAATAATAAAAATCAAAATAAGGCAAAAAAAATTCATAATTCATTCTTAGATTTGATCAGATTAAAATAGGTCGCAGTATCAAATATTATGTCAAAAGATATATAAACCTGCTTTAAAAAACATATTCGAGTAATTAGTCTTACATTATCAATCGTAAAAGATATGTTGGTAGTCAAAAATATTCTTCGGGAGAATTATGAATTGAATTACAAAATATATATGTATTATTGTTATGTTCAGCATAAAAATTCTTTTTTCCGCTTTCTTGTTAATACGTAATAAAATGTAAGAATTTCAAAGTTGGTTCATAAATTTAAAAATAGTAATATAAATTAGATTTGAAATTAAAAATACATTTAAATGAAAAAATTTCAGTTTGGTTCAATTTAGATGGTTACCATTATGAACTGGTATGAAAAATCTGAGGTTGTTCTTTAGATTCTCAACCCTATCTAAAAATGTTTATCAGAGGAAAAAAATAAGAGTAGGGTAGATATCGTAGATTTAACTAGATAATCGTATACTCAAATTATATAATTTTGTTCCTTTATTGTACTCTTCTGTACTTGCATAAATATAGAAAATCCATTTTACTTAAGAGTTCTTAAATCTCGAAATATTAATAACCTTAGAAGTTTTGGTATACCTTAGTGCATTGGCTTATAATATACGTCAAATTCTGATCATCTAAAATATTTACATAACTGTAATTAAACGTCAATAGTATATGTATAATTTCCTAGAGTTAATTATTAGTTGATATTTGCATTTTATTTTTGTTAGCTGGTGTCGTTTAGTACTAAATATCTGTTCAGTATAATCACGTGGATTTCCATAGCTTGATTTAAGTTGTTATTAAATATTTAAAAGAATGAAAAAAACTTGATAACTTGTTTTATTATAAGTACTTTAAACATAAATTAATTTTTTTAAAAATTGACGCAAGGCTATTTAACATCGTAGAACGCTACAAAATTCTTTATTTTTAAACAATAGAAAAAAAGAAAAAAACAATTTGGAAAGAAAATATAATCATGATCTGTTATTTTTCATCTTAAGTTTAAAAATGCATCTCTATTCCTTTTCAAAAAGGTTTTTATCTAGTATAATATTAATTCTTCTCTTCCCCGATTTACTATGTGCGCTTGACAGGCCCGAAGTCACCATTATTTTCAGTTCATTGAAGCATTAAATTAAAGTGCTTACCGTTTAACAACCTTTTCGCTCGGACCTTTTCTGTTAAACCCTCACGGTATACGACTTTCTTTCAACTTTTAAAGAAGGTTGTAAAAAAGCTAAAATTGCTCGAAAAATTAAAAAAAAAAGAATGCGGCATTTTTTTCCATAAATGCATTGTTCTTTCGTATGAATGGTTCAATATGGATAGAACAATGGAAATTGTAATTGCATAGAGACAGTGAAAGCATTCTTTCTATTGAGAAAGTTTCTGTGGTTAGAGCTTGATAATGATGGAATTAGTAAACATATTTTTATTTTAAATCAATTGACTGATAACAAACATTTACTAGGAAAAATATGTTTCATTATGTTTTTATAAAGACAAGAGTTTCTCTCACTTTCTTTAAGTTCTGTAATTGTTTTCTTAACTTTCAAAAGACAAAACTAATTCTTAAAGAATATTCATGAAAAGGAGTTCTATTTATAAATAGACAATTTTTTCTGAAAATCCATAGTTTGAAAATAGTTTTAAAAATGCACAAATTCTGATAAAATAATTTCAATTAAAAGGAATAAAACTTAAATGTAATCATGGAAATAAAGTAGCTTCGTTTCAAATATATAAATAAGAAAAAAAAAAAGATGGTAAAAAACTAGGGATAAAATATCCTAAAGTTATTTGAGTAGCGTCTTTTAAAATTTAAACACATTTAAATTAATTTTAATAACATCCTCTTCACCGCGCGCACGCACACACACACACGCACGTACACACACATATATATATACACTCCAAAAAAATGACGCACCAAGATGGAGTTGATCGATGGAGACAAAAATTGGCAGATAGGAAAATTATGTACAGAATAATTAGAAAATGATTAAAATTTCAGAAAAATTGAATACAGACTTGCATGGGTTATAAGTACTCGCATATGTTATGAATATAACTGAACAGTATTTTCATCTAATAGAACATTCCTTTCGACTAAACCATTTTTTTCTGCATTCTCCCTTTCCTTTATATATATATATATGTATATATACATAGGAAAATTATGTACAGAATGGAAAATGATTACAATTTCAGAAAAATTGAATGATTTATTTCAGAGTTACATAGTTACAAAGTAACGAGCTCAAAAAGCTGTTGACCCACCTCTAGCCTGGATGAAAGTTGTGGCATAGAGTGATAAAACTCCCTGAGGATCTCCTGCGGTATTTCTTGCCAAATTTGCTCCAATTGTCGAGCTAGGTCATCAACATTCTCTGGTAGATACAGTCGCCTTCCCATCATATCTCAGACAAGCTCGATTAGAGAGAGATCTGGCAGGCCAAGGAAGTATTTGACAAGATGTAAAATAGTTCATAGCAAAACAGGTCTCAGAATGTCGTCGACATACCGCTGTGCTGTAAGTGTGCAACTAATGACGACCAAAGGGGTGCGGCCATAAAGGGAAAGGCCAATCCAGACCCTAACTCCTGGTTGAGGTCCTGTGTGGCGTGCAATAGTGAAAGCAGGATCGGCACGCTGCCCTGGGCGTCTCCAGACGCATCTTCGATGATCATCAAGACACAGTGGGAAGCGGTATTCATCCATAAACACTATACCTCCCCAGTCAGCATCATTCCAAACTGATCGAGGCAAGCACCACTGTAATCTGGTTAGACAATGTGCAGGCGTGAGTGGCAGGGGTTGTAACGGTCGGTACGAGCATAGATTTTGCTCTATCAGCCATCTGTGAATGGTTATGATGGACACTCGTGTGCAGATCGCACGTCTGATGGTCGATAACGATGAATAAGGCTCTGGTACAGCTGATCTGACAATCACTCTGTCCTCCCGATCTGCTGTGGCCTAGGTTGACCGCTACCATCATAACGCTGAAATTTGCCATTTCCAATCGTCTGATATCAGCATCTTATAATCGCTGCATCGCTTTGACCCATATGACGAGCGATTTGCCCAACCTGCCTCTTTCAATCCAATGACACAGTGGGAACACAATCCAATGATACGACCTCTTTCAAACTCTCACAGTTGCTCGTAATGAGCTCGCATCCTGCGGCGAGGCATTTTTTCAGTCGTTGAAAGGTACCCTAAATCGCAATGCAACAGAAAATTTGACCATCAGGAGAATCGTATCTAATATACACCTGCTGAGTGCGCAGTTCCGATGCGCTGTAGCTCCCGCTATTCCTTCATTGGACACCAAATTTTAATCATTTGCATATTCTTTCCAAATGTTCTTGCATAGAAAATTTCATTACAATCGTACAACTCCTTCTTGGTACTTAGTTTTTTTTTTTTTTGTTATAGAGAGTATATATATACATACACAGGTTGTGTACATTTCATAAACATATAACATTCAAAGAATGTCCATATCTAAAACAAAACATTTTAGAGAAAAACAACTTAGCATTTAAATATATAACCAGCAATGAAATTATTAATAGTTAAGCAAATAAAATAAAAATTTACTTAAATAGTTTAGTCAGAGGTCTTCAACCTGTTTTCCATAGAACCCAAGGGTTCCTTGGAACTTTGACAGAGGTTTCGCAAGAGCTCACTATTTGCTTAATCAAAGTGCCAAAATTTTAGTAAAGTTTTATTATTTTTATAAAAGATCAAATTCTTGGAATCAGTTTGCTTGTAAAAATAGAAATTTTATAGAAAAAAATAAAATCCTATATTTCATAAAAATCGTGTGCTTCAAATGTATTAATCGAGACGTATCACGTCACACAGTTGTCTCCATTCTTTTGTTTAGGTTAAGAATCGCCTCCTTATTACACTATTTTCAAGGTATAAAGTAAAATTTACACCTTTCTCTTAAAACTGAAATTCTGAGCTTATTGTATTTTGAAAGATAATATTGAATGCTTTCCTAATTTGCCTGATAATTTAGTAAACGGTAAAGCTAATCCCAATAAAAATAAAAAAAAAATTAGTTTGGTTCAACATCAATCAGATCTAAAAAAACATTTCTTGAATATTTCCATGTTCAAAAAAAAGTTATTTTATATCCAAAATTTGTTTAAAGACTGACACATCCGAACTCCCAATAAAAGAAAGAGAACAACAAATCGATACATCGACCGGCACTCAATTGAAACTAAATTTTAGTCAAGTTGGTATGCATTTTTTTGGGATTGGCATTAGAAAAATATATCATGAAATGTTCAAAGAGCTGTAAAACCTCCAATGTCATATGATTCAACCTATGTATACGAAAAATATTTCTCCTTGTACGCTGTTACAAAAACAAAATGCTGAAACAGATTGGATGCTGAAGAGGATTTTAGGTTCATTGCAGATTTCAACAGTTATTACAGAAGTAAAAATACTTTGCAATAAAAAGCAATCACAGCCAAGTTATTAAAAATTTTCTTCTTATTAATTTATTGTGATTTAAATTTTATTGTTGCTTTTTTTATTATTCATAGAATATATTTTAGAAAACAAAAAATAATAATAATACCCCTTTAGCTACCTTACCATTCATTATCTTATTAAGACATTTCTATTGTGATAAAATAGAGATGCATTAATAATTTTGTAAATTTGAATAGGACTAAGCTTTGATATCATATTTTTTCTCCTCTTTGGTCAAGGGGTTCCTTTGAGAAAATGGTAATCTCAAAGGGTTCCCTTAAGCTTAAAAGATTGAATGATAATCAATTAAACAATCTAAAATTTAAAACCCAAATATTAAAAAAAAGAAGAAGAAACTATTAAGTAACCAAACAATTTTAAAAAATGCAAAGTGATTGAAAAGTAAAATTTAAAAGGAGTGAAATATTGTAAATAATACTGTTCCATACTTCGGAATGGAATAAAGCGTGTTTATACCGGTAATTACTAATCTAACTATCCCACTTCAGTGAATTATATTACAGTAAAATATGGTAACAAAAACCAAAAATCAGGAAATTCAGAAGATCAACCACAGAGAAAAGAACGTAATCATATTAAACATATTCAATTTCTTTACGAAATACCAAACTTCACTTAACTAATCTTCTAAAATATTGTAAAACTAATGAAAAGTCTAAATAAAAAGGGTAAACTTAACAGAGCACAGGTATTAAACTAAATATGTAGAAATTGTAATCGTCTAAGGTACCGGTTTTGGGAACAATAGTTAACTAGGATGTTTACTTAATGGCACTCCATATGCTGTCACTTCAAGTGCTGGATTCGTATGACGATATTGAATACAATCAAGAAAAATGCTCGTTTTCCTCTGTGCCTCCCCACACGAATACGTCCATCATGATGCTGTATTTGAACCGAGATTCGTCTGAAAATTCCGACGGCACTGGGATTTTTCAATCATGTGTCTCTGATCACGGTAATGCCAAGTCACCAATGTAGGCATGTCCGTCTCTACTGCAGTGTCAGGTTACCGTGATGACCATCCGTGGTGTTGCAGATTTCGTCAACCTCTTTGTGTGCACACTTGTCGACCTACAAAAGGGCCAAGATCTTGACTCAGAGTACTCAAAGTGTTTATACGATCTCGTAAGGCAGTGCGGACAACTCTCTCCCCTAGGGCGTAAGAGACTGAGGTCTGATGAGATCGATCCGACTTGGTGTTTTTCTAGACCACATTCCTTACATATTCACTTGAATCGCAGGGGATCACGACCAAAGCGAAAAGAAATGTCGTGGCACAATAAGCCGCAGTCGAGGCAAGCCACAAAATTTGATGCGAGTAAAGGGGAAATTTACCTTCTTACTATACTTCTATTACATTAATCCTACCTTATATATGCATTTCCTTACTTCTGTTCACTACACTTCTTAAATTTGTCTAATTTATCTAGATGACGTTTCAAGTGGTTGGAAAGGAACTCAAAATTTAAATATAATCTAAATTGGAGTTTACTTATATTTAAATATAATTACTTATATTTAAATATAATTACTTA
>BMAW01055683.1:279245-368296 GCA_019974015.1 Nephila pilipes
AATATAATTACTTATATTTAAATATAATTACTTATATTTAAATATAAGTAAACTCCAATGTCAGTAAAAGGAAAATCGTGAATAGTCTACATTACAGAAAGAGAAAATTGTGTTACATACCACATATTCTTAAACATAAAATAAAGCAAAGTCACACATTATACTGTCTATGAAAATTACTTGTAACTATTAGTAAAACGGTGTTTACAATTACTCCGTCCCTCAAACAATAACGGATAATTATAAACTTCAAACTATATAGATTATTGAAAATTATTATTGTCAAAAATTAATAATTTTATATTATATTCATGATCACTGAAAATTTCAAATAATTAAAACAACATATATTATTCTTTAATCTTAAGCCCAACTCAAACTGTAGCACATTAAAACACTATAGCACTAACTAGTCATTCTTTGGATTTCTAGCTAAATATAGAAGTCCCTGCTTTCCTACATAAAACTTACTTTATCTCAATTTCTCGTTATCAATTGTTCCCAGCTTTAATCTTTAACCTACATTTAATATTCAAAATGTAGATGAAAAATGCCGGTTCCCCTTGTTTTTAAAATATCCCGCTTGACCCTAAATTTTTAGAATTACCATCAAAATTCCATTGAGTAATTTAAACTTAGATTATGAATGTTATTTTGCTTAATGTTATTATATATAGAGAAAATATAGAAAGCAGAACAAAAAACTTTTTTTTTTCATTGAACATTTAATTAAAACACTTTAAATAAATTAATGGTTTTAATATTATTCATCCTAATTTCTCCGTTTTAAAATAAATAAATAAAAGATTATATAAGAATATATCATTCATATGAAAATACAAATGAAATTTGTTTCCTGATTACAAAAACTGTTTCAAATTAGTTCTTACTTTTACAATGTATTGGATTTTGAGTATAATCAAGCATTTCTTCGCAAACAAAAGGGTAATAAAAATGTATTGCTAACTAAGTGTAGAAACTTTATCTCCATAGAAACTGAAACACAAAATCTCCTTTTTCAGGTATTCACTGAAGAAATTTTCAATAATTGGAAGGTTCCATGAATATAGTTATAAATTTTAATCATCCAAACATAGGGTGTTGAAATTAGAAAGAATAATTTGCTACCCATGGCCTGTATACAATACGGTGATACAATAAGTGGATGATTAATATTAAAAATACACCAAAAATATTTTACTCACAGCAAAATATCAGAGAAAAGCATTAATTTTAATGAGTTTTTATATAGATAAGAACTCCGGTTAAAGTATTCCAATATAATTAATCTGCATACTTAATGCAATTTAATACAAACAAAAAGTACAGGTTGATAATAACCTACCTTAATGTTAGTTTATTTATATATGGCTTTTAATGCTATTTTTTGTTAAAGCATACCACATGCTGTTTCAAAACTTGTTGCAGGTAGTTAACTCCATCTACTTTTTTTTATAAAATACATGAGTAACAATCTTTTCAGAGAATTTTCTCTTTAAATGCAGGAAAATTCTTGTGATAACCATTAGAAGATAAGTTTTTTTTTTTCTTTCGCTGAACAAAGTTAGGGCTCATATACAATTGGCTGTGCTTAAGACATACTTTAGTATTCTTGCGTCAAAATGTTGTCTCCTTTTTTATAATTGAGAAATAAGAACAGATACATTTACTGACCACAGCTTCTTAGACCTCAAACATATATTGTCAAAGAGTCCTTTTTGATTGCAAGGTCATAAGAGAAAAAGTTGCTTTACATTTATTACAAAGAGTATATAAAAATCACATAAAATTGATATTTTTAAATTGTTTTCTCTTAATCTCACTTAAATACACGTCTTTATTTTTGATGAAAAGAGAGAAAAGTAATTCAGTATAATTAAGGAAGAGTAAATGTTAACTATTTATAGTTGGTATATACTGAATTTTTTCGTTAGGACGTTAAGGTTGATTTAATTCCTCTGTGATATTATTCTCCGATATATAAAAAGTAAAATATTCTCTTCCTTTGACATATTACAAATATTTTATGCTTTTAATATTGTTATACTATTATAATTAAAGAGGGAAATGAAATGACATATTATTTACACTAGTAAAAAGACACAGGATGGTCTTTATTTAAACAGTTTACAATTTTATTAGAAAATTGCTTGCTTATTAAAAGCCAAGTTCCAATTAAAATTAAATTATCAATAACTATAAAATACAAATAAGGAATCCATTGGCCAAAGTTTGAAGTAATGTTTACTTTTTGTGCATAATGTAGGATTAATTCAATTGAGATTTCATATTATAGAATCCATGATTTGTCCAGAAAGTAAGAGTATTTAGTCTTTGGCATTTAAAGAGAATTTTCTGCAACAAAGTTAGCTACACTCTGTTCAATATTACAGTCTTGTTAGTAGAAATAGCTGTTTATCTCAGTCGGGTAGAGACTTGTGTCATGTTGAAATAAGTGACACTTTCTTGTTACAGGGTCATGTTAAAACAAGTGTTAAGTTCCAACTCCCAACAATTGCGAATTCAGGAGTGTTACATAATTTCTTCTAGTGAAGGGAAATATGCCTTTCTAGATTTTTATCGAAATAAAAGACTGTTTACTAGGGTATCTCATCAACCGCTCTAATGTGTACAAGAGGTAACGTGTTTTTAAAAAAACAGAAAAAATACAAAGCCTTTGTTTTACACCGAAATATAATTGCCAGTGTCTTTTGGGATCATATAAAGATTATCCGCATTGAATTTCAATATTGAGAAGTACTGAAAAAACGTAAAAAATTACAGAAAAAATATACAGAACAAAAGAAGGGAAATGTGAACGAAGAAAATGTGTATGTTGTTTGACGATGCACATCCCCACTCAGCCAACGACACAAAGAAAGTTCTGAATTCATTCGGTTGGGTTATGCTCAAATACTTCTCTCCCTGTCCCGATCAAGCATCTTCATCTTTTTACTTCTTTGAAATCGTTTATGAATTAAAAAAATGATTTTTGAGTGTCAATGAGGCTTAGAGTGCCGTCAAGTTATGGGCCAAAAAGGTAGAGAGAAATATTTTTGACGAAGGCATAAGAGAGCTCATTCCTAGGCTCAAAAAGTGCATTGAGAAAGTAGGCGATTACGTAGAAAAACAGTGTTCGATGTATCTATATGAGGTTTGTATATTTTTCAAAATATATTACCTTTTCGATTCTTAAGAAAAACCTCGTACAAGGAAATAAATATTACTTGTATCTGAACCAAATTTTAGTTGTTAAAAAATACTTAATTAATCTTGACAATTATATTGTTAAAAGATGCGAACTAACATCTAATTATTAAGAAATCCTTTCATTATTCTCTTAATTGTTTTTCATGTATAATCAATTTTACAACATCTTAGATTCGATCAGGTTTGGAGGTTAACAAATTGTAGCTACACATAAGAATTTCAAGAATCATTCCAAAAGTTAAAAGAAACGGTAGGGTAGAAAAATTAATAGAAAACTGCTTTGACAGAAACATTAATTATTTGAAATATCAGTTTTATTTATCGTTGAATCGTGGAAAAAAATTGGTAGTATCTTGTAAACACATTGAGAAAAACAAATTTTTAAATACATGTTTGAGAAAATAACTTTTAAAAGAAAGTAATCGTAACAAAAACGACGAATTTCTTCACAGAAACATCTTTCTGTACTATCATACTACATTTATGGTACTTTTTCCCTAAACCTATATAACTTATATATCTAATTTCATTTCAATTACGATTAAGTCACTGTTCTTCGGAAAGGCTTAAGTAAGTCTTCAAAGGAAGGAGATCTCTTTTGCGATAATATCCGCGCCCCCAAACCGCCATCATTTAATTCTCCACCACTGTTGATCTTCCAGATAAAGCTCCGGAGACGACAGTTCTGACAGTTCTTTATCGGAAATAGTCCTATTGGTTGAAACAATTCGCTTGTTACAAGGATGTTATCCGTCAAAGTAGGAATCCGATACGCCGATCACCTTTTGCGACTTTCAGCAGGATGGAATTTTTATGTCAAATACGCCGAAGTAGTTAGAGACATTGTCACAACCACAAGCCTGTTTTATAACTTTTCCAGTAATGGAGGCCGACTTTGGCTTAACTCTGGTTATCAATAAATTAAATTTATGTGTAGTTAAGAGATAACATTTCCTTTCGGAAATATTGATTTAAGTAAAATGTTAGTTATGTTCGAAATAAAAATTTTAAGGATTTTACCACAGCAAACTGAAGTTGGAAGATTTTTAATACAGTTTATTTCACACAATACATACAATATCACTATATTAAGATTAATATTACATTCCTTGTATTTTATTTTAATTTCAATAATAAGGTTTGCAATTCATAAAATGAGAGAATTCTAGTAAGTATATTGTGGTAGATTAGTTGTCTCTGTCGCAGATTGACGGTCGGTGTTGTTTTTGTCGAATCGAGTCGTAGTTTTGAGCCCTGATACCTCCAAAAACCTACCGTGTAGCGATGATGATGCACGTTAAACCTTGTTGAAGTCTCAAATCTTTCCGTTCATGTAGTGTGAAAGTTTGGAGAGAGATGTGTGAGCTCAGGTGTCGTCCTCACCGCACTTTACCGAAGTCCAAAATTACGAGGTGCGTCTCCAATAGCCCTCGTGTTGCTTCTCAGTGTGGTTTCAATAAGCAATCTCAAAACTGTTCTTTTACTTTGGTATATAAATAACAAATTTTTAGACTTTAAGACTCGGTATTGAGTAACATCCTTTTATTTTTATTAGATACAACATTTTTTTTTTCTATATTCTATTGCATTGTAGAAAGTATAGCAAAGATGGAAGAAGAAATTGAGACATTGCAAGAAAAGTGAAAGATACTCAACGTGGCGTGACTACAAAATGCCGAATTGTTTTCAACTTTATAAGAATAGTCATTCTTATTTTAAGCTAATATAGCTCCTGTCATGTTTGTTGGGACTAAAACTTAATAACATGCGAATTGTTTTAAAGTTAACGTATTCTTACATGAAATCTTTTAAAATGATTTTCAGCTCTATGTACGATAGTGATGGAAATGGGTTAATCAATAATAGTTTTATGGTTTGAAAAATCATTATTAGACAATATCCCTAAATTAGACTCACTGAATTTAGTGACAAAAATCTAAGCAGAATTGACAGAGAAATTCGTTCTTCATAATATATTCTTAATGTATGTAAACAATGGAAAATATGGAAAATAATGTTTAACTATGTTAAGATAAATGTATGTATGTAATAAATTTTGCATATAACTTATACCACACACAGAAATTTAATGAATATATGAAAATTAAAACAATTGGAATGTGTTTTTCACCTCAACACTATTGTATCTAATTTATTGTTTCTTACCTTGCTAAAATTAAGCCTTTACCATAGATAACTTTGCTTCAATTTCGTTCTGGTTCCATAATGACCACGAATAGATTCCTTGAAATTTGAATATTTCTTTCAATAGCTAAAGTTCTTCAAAATAAATCTTAAATATTATATTTTTAGATGCAATGAAATATTTAATATTACACATGGCATAGATTTATTTTCCTTATGTACTTGAATTCTACAATCTGTTTGGTTTTAAAAATTAATTAAATTAATTGCAATAAGATTTGAGCCATTATTTTGTCTGATTCCTTTTTAAGACGTCATAATAAATAACCGAATGGTGGATCAGAACTCGTATCGCACCAGTAATACTCTTCACATTTCTATATAAGGATTATAATTTGTCACTGTCATCGAATGGTGCGATAACTACCTTTAAGTAAGAAATCTAAGATTCGTGCTATTTCCTTCACAAGACGCAATAAAATATAAGTTTTATTTATATAATACTTTTATTTTATTTATATAAGAGTTTACTCCTAAATATAAGTTATGAAGAAAAACTATAATATCCCTGAAAGGGAGATTTGAAATTTGGTATAATAATATTAATAGAAAACCGTTCGGTGATTGTTTGAACATATGAACATGTTACCAAAAATATTTAGCTAATACTTTCGTTTAAACATTTTGAAGAACTGTTTGTTGTTCGCTTAAAAAATTCATGAAATACTCAAATTTTCTAAATGAAAATTTGTCATTTCATCACAATATCGTATTATATTTTTTCAAACGACTGTCATTTAGCCATAGATTACTGTAAAGCACAATTTCTTTGCTTAATTTTTCCTATTTCAGTTTTAAGGCTTTCTCAAACCAATATTTCAAATTTTTGTATATTGAAAAAAAACCTAGCTAAGAAAAAGAGAAAAAAAGAGAGGTGAAATGAAAATAATATCTTTATGATAATATTGATAAAAGTCTTATTTATATAATACTTCTAACTTGTTTCAGTTATTGTTCAGATTTAAATTGCATTAAAATAGACATGGACCTCAAATTTTATGCTCTTGTTTATAAGATACTCATAAGAATTAAATAAAGTTTTATGATAAAATAGTAGAAGAATTGTATAAGTAATAATTATGAATTAGAAGCATATCAAGATCACTCATGTGGAATTAGAATTTTTTTTTAATGGAATTCAGTGAGCTCAGACCCCTGTTTTCTGAATTCTTATTATATTTCAAAGCTATATGTGTTCTCTAAGTACTGTATTAATTACTTTGTACCCAGGTGCTGCTGGTGTGTTGAGAGTTGAAGAAGATGATAACTCCCATGGATATGAGGTTGAAGCATTGCACCCGATCTTGCACTTTATATCATTCATCTCTTATCAAAGATGAAAAAAAAACACCTATATATATATATATATAGAGAGAGAGAGAGAGAGAGAAAGAAAGAGAGAGAGACACTCATTGCCATAAAAATTTGCATACTAAGAGAGAGTTGTCTGAATATAACGAAATTTTACATGCACAGCTTCAACGTTGATGTAAGTACGTAATTATAAAATCAAAGAAAAGTGATCATTTATGGTAGGAAAAGTCACAAATGAATGGTGGTTTTAGCTTGCAGTTATGTCATCTCTAGAATGAATGCATGATGTGATAAGGTCCGGCATTGAGGCATACAAGTTCAGTGTGATGTCTTTCGACATCTCGTTCCACAATTGCTGTAAACGCACCTTTAATTCGACCAAACACTTGTAGGCTGTCCAATTGACGTCCTAAATTATCTCAGATATGCTCAGTTGATGACAAATATGGGGATCGACCAGGTCAGGGAAGGGTGGAAATGTAGAAGAGGCAGTTCTGTGAAACCCTTGCTGTGTGTGGGCAAATATTGTTCTGCTGAAAAATGGTTCCTGGGAGCCCTATCATAAGTGGCAACACATGTGGCTGAAAGATATCTCGAACGTATCTCTGGGCTGCCATTGTACAGTGGATCAATATTAGGGATGACCGTGTGTCGTATGAGAAGACACCTTATACCACCACACCAATTGTGGGAGTAATGTGTCGCTGTTCAGCGAAGACATCATTGAGACATTCTCCACGGGATTTCCACACACGTGCAAGATTTGACTGTCATTACCTCCCAGTTTGAATCCGGATTTGTCGCTAAAGACGACCTGAGGCCATTCGGTTGCAGTCCAATCCCTTCGAGTGCGACACCACTCCAAATGGAGAAGTGGATGTCAATGGCAGCACAAGTATTGGGGGCTGCGATAGCAGCTGTCCTTAAGCCAGACTCCTTGCAAGGTATGAAATGACACAGAGGCCCGTTGTGAAGACGCTGCCTGTGGACAATGAGACAGTTGGTGAATGGATGGTGGATAGCGAGACAGTTGGCGATATATGTGCGTGTCGTATGATGTGACGCTCTTGTCAACTACTCATCTGTCGAAGGCGTCCTGTTTCCTGGTTGCCAAGTAATAGACCTTTGTTTTGTCCACTGGTCCCAACACTTCCTCAGAGTTAATTCAGAACGATCTAGGTGGCGAGTTACTCACCGATCTGGCCTCCCGTTTCCATCATCCCTATGATTCTTCCCCTCTCGAACTCTGAAAGCTGCTCATATTGTTTCCGATGGGGGCGCAATGGCATCTCTAGTTAAAAAGCATCCCTCTGCAACATATTAAATTTATGTAATTAAGCTCTGATTACCTGTTTCATAATCCAAGAAGAACGAAGTTTAACTCTCTATGGTGGTCTTGCACAATGTGCAATCACCTTGCTTTTCTAATCATTTAAATATCTGCCTGACACGTGTCTTCTAGCGAAGTTTCGTAATAATCCCATTCTTAATTTTTATGTCAATATATATATATATATATATATATATATATATATATACATATGATTATTATTATTAACGTTAAATAGGCACAATTTGAACAATTATATAAATTGGTAATAAATTACAAATTATATGTAATGAAACCCAAAATTAAAATATTATAATTAGAACTATAAAACTGTAAATATTTTAGAAATAGTAGAAATAATATGTAAAAAAAAACTAAAATATTATCGAAAATTAAATCGTGCAAAGTAAAAAATTGTGAAAAGAAGCCATAAATTTATTTGAACACAATATAAAAAATTAAAAAACACGCGTTTTCTATAATAATTTTAATTCAAAACAAAAATGAAACCTTTAATTGAAAAATTGCATCCAATTTAAATAACTATAAATATAGCAAGAAATACAAAACAAATCTCAAGAAAAAATAATAAATTACAAATTATATGTAATGAAACCCAAAATTAATATATTATAATTAGAACTATAAAACTGTAAATATTTTAGAAATAGTAGAAATAATATGTAAAAAAAACTAAAATATTATCGAAAATTAAATCGCGCAAAGTAAAAAATTGTGAAAAGAAGCCATAAATTTATTTGAACGCAATATAAAAAATTAAAAAACACGCGTTTTCTATAATAATTTTTATTCAAAACAAAAATGAATCCTTTAATTGAAAAATTGCATCCAATTTAAATAACTATAAATATAGCAAGAAATACAAAACAAATCTCAAGAAAAAATAATAATGAAAAATTTGAAAATTGAGTTAATGTAATTTTAATTCCTCTTAAAAGTTTGGACTGAGAAAGTGTGTGTTTAAGTTAATTTCACAGATATAAACTCTCACAACTTCAGCAATTATACTATCATTAATGGTATCGACTAAGAATGAACAAAAAATCCCAATATCGAACAGATATTCAGCCGTTCAAAAAAAGAAAACAAGAAAACAAATACATTTAAACCACAATAAATAGACACGCACGTAAACATTAAATTTAATCTATACTTATTAATACACATTAAAAAAAGTTTTAAGAAAAAAAATTATGAGATTTAATCTCCAACAAACAATTCCCAACTCCCCCTATATATATATATATATAATTCTTAAGTAATATTTAAAGTACTTTAAAAACATTATTATATGTAAAAAGTTGAAGTTCATTAAAGATGTCGTCTCATAAATAATTAACTGCTCAATAAGAAATCAAATTCCTCTGTACAAAATTCAGACACATTTGCTCTTAAAAAATCTTGACAATGACTTGTTTTTATAATTCTTGTGAGATTCACTTTTTCATAAGTAGATTTAAGTCCCGCAATTAACTTATATATTTCAATAGTTAACGGTAAATATCAAAATGAATTAAATTTCTTTTTTTTGTGCTAATACCATGAAATAATGGTACCAAAATTATAATTTGAGTATTCAATTAACTTTTTTTTTCTAATTGCTTAAAAAAATTTATCTTTAATTCACGATGCAACATTTTTTTCCATTTTTATTTCCTATTTTTATCTTCATTCGTCATTACATTTGCACTCATCACTAACGATAGAATTGAAGCAAAAACCGCTTAATATAAAAACTTATGTAAGAAACACAGATGTACAAATAAAAAAACGGCCAACGTAGCCAGAGGTTAAGATCAGCAAAACAAAGAGAGTGGAAACAAGAAACCATTTCAAAGGCAAACAGAAAAAAAAGGTATGAAGCTAAAGAGAGAAAAAAAACTTTAGAATTGCTTTTCATTAGAAACAAGAGGGAGAAGGCGATTTTACGTGAATGCAGTTTTGCGCTGAAATCAGCCAACTATTGATCCTCGCAAAGCAAACAGCCAATGAAGAGAACGAGGATAAAAAAAGTTGCCCAATTTCCCACAGGCTCTAACACTCACCCTCCCACCATCTCTGTAATAGAAGACTGGCAACATTTGGTCTTTCGCTGCCATTTGGCAAGCATAAGCCAAGGTGGCTTTTTCCGCCAGTCCTTATTAAACGAAATTCAAGACTGGCAGATAAATGAGAAAAATTCTCTAAAAGTACAGTCCGTAGAATCATGAATTTCTAGTAGAATCATGGTAATGCTTATATCCTCTAAAATGCTTTTGTAGAAATGAAGCTAATAGTAAGGTTATGCGAAAAGAAAACGACCTAGTAAAACCTACTGAACTGGACTACACATGTTTATGAGAGTACGAAATGGAACTAAACGCTTAGTAGCACAAAGAAACCAAACTTTATCCAAATGAATAAGTTTTTTTGCCTGAAAGGCAGATTTTTTTTATTGAGTGAGCAATTATTTTTATGATCCTCAATAAATTCTTTATTTTCGGATGTTATGAAATAATACCAGCAATTCTAAGAAACTTTTTTACATAAGATAAAGATTTTTTTTTTTTATTTTCCGAAATTATTTAAAGGTTTTATAAACGTACCAATTGAAAAGAATTTTTAGAGTGTTATACATAAAAAAGAAAGAAACTTAAAACTACGATTTTGAATTTCAGGTAATTGTGGTAAAAATTTATCAGAATCAAACATGAATATTTTAGGCTTTTTTTTAAATATAAACTTAGATAAATACTTTTTGTTATAAATTATCTCTCTCACCAATATATTAATCGTCATAGTTTTGTTGTAAGAGTATAATATTAAATCTCAAAGTAGTAAAAAATAGAAAAAATTGATAGAGATTTATTTCCTGAAATAAATAAGTACATCACAAGGAAACATTTTATTACTTCATTAAATCACCATGTCAACAATTACTTTGCAATGAGAATTACTATAGCCGTAAGCACTTAGAAATTAATTCTATTTTACTTACTTTAATGATTCTATTCGGTATTGAGAATTCTTTGATAACAATTTGATACGTTTGAAAGAATGATTAAACACTTCTATGCACTGAGAGTTTCTACATACAGAGTGAAAAATTTCAATAAACCTTTTGATGTGTGTGGTGAATGTAAATTTATTTACCACTCGCAAAATTAACCATCACATATTTTTACGTATGTATCACTTTTAAACAGTGATTGATATATATATATATATATATATATATATATAATTCCTTTTACAACATCTTAAATGTTTGGTTATGTGTAATTTGGTTGTTTGCAGTGAAATTGAAGTTGACTACTATGTTTACCCTCTTTTTTCTGCGTTTTTGCTGATTATTTGCTGATTTTCGGTTTGTTGCAATATTTTTTTTATAATTAAATATGTCTGAAGTGTGTTGGGTTGATCAATAATTATCTGTGAAGACACATTATTTTATTCCGAAGAATAGAACGATATTAATTACATTATTTCCATTATTGTAAATTTTGCCTTTTTTTTCATTTAGCTTCCTTTTAAATTGATCGGTTCTTTAATAAATTATTTTGAATTTTTTAGGTTTTAAATTTTGTTTGTTTAGTCAATTAAGTAAACATTTTCTTATCTGATTTGCATAAATATTAGTTAGTTTTTTGTTGATTTCCTTAAATATTTAATATTTTTTCTGTTAATAGTATTGATTTAGAGTATTCGATATTCTTATATTGCTACATATTGTGATTTATATATACTATTTGTGTTCTGTTTTTGTGGAAGAATATAATTATATATATATATATATGTGTGTGTGTGTGTGTGTGTGTGTGTGTGTAACATTCAGGGATTCACCATCTTTAGGTAGGTACGGGAATCATTACCCTAAGGCGCTTGTGAAATTTTTCTTTCCCAAGGAGTGAACTGTTTGTGGTAAACACGAATGACGTGCCACCTGCCAGTTACCTTAGCAATCCTTCTTTATTTTCGACCCTCCATTCCAGGCTATTTCCAGGATATTCCAGCAGTTGGACATAACTATTTTGAAACTCCTTTTTTATGTAATCGCAACGTGATATGGAGCTGAATCGTTATGAAAAATAAATGCCTCGTCATCCTCGAAAAGATCACGTGTGGGAGGTTGTAATTTAGCCTCAAGTATTTGGTTAATGTAGTTTTAGTATTTAAATTCCTATTAACTCTGAAAATTCTGCCGAATGTTTTGTCGATATATAACCCTGGATCCTAACACGAAGTAGTTGCTTAACGGCAGATGTTATGCAATCAGAATGCAAATATTCTCCACTTCTTCTCCTTACATATTTGATGACTTTCACTTTTCACTTCTCTATCTTCATCACTCCAAAATAACATTTTCTCATAATTTTTCTCTCTCCAATTAGTGCGCTTTTCATCCAATTCAGTCTTTCCATCCTTTATTTGAGAGATAAAAATTGCTTTTTTTCATACAATTCATTCAGCCATTATTATATTCAGCCATTTCATTTTGCATTCTCCAAGATTATTTTTTCTGCCATTTAGGCACAAATTCTGAATTCAACTATCACTACTTTATGTTGCACTCCTTTTCCTATCTATATCAATTTGTCCTTGTAATGTTTGAGTCTTATGTACATGTGCAAAAATTTTGAATATCACCTTTGATTACAAGGTTTACATTAATTGTTCTTATAATTTCTTCATAACTGTAACTTAGTGATTAACATTGCATTTTTATATTACTTTCTGGGTTAGTAACAAATTCTTTATACCATTTATTTAATTTTAACTCATTAAATGAAATAAATCCTTTTTGCAAGTTGACTTAATTAAAAAGCACAAAAAAGTTACTAATTTGAGAAAACAATCACCTAACACACCGACAGAATCCTATTGTGACATGCTTGGCTCATTGTCGAAAGAAATTTACGTTTGATTGAATCTGTAAACACTCTTACTTATAGGCTGCATTCAAGTGAAAGAAAACATCTAAGCGAGTTGTGCATCATTTTTACAGGTTATTTGCCTAGAACTTTTGTTAGAATAAATAAAATTAAACAAACTTTGCTATTGTACATTAAGGATTAAACTAGTTTTCTATGGGTATATATTTTTACTGATGTTATTTAAAAAAACAGATGAGTTAGGAGTCATCAAAGCTCAACATTACATTCTTTTCAATCAATTAATTAAATAATTTCATGAGCTAAGCGTATCTTGTAAGGCGCTTAAAATATTTCTATTGATTCGATTATCATATTAAAATTATTCTTATAAATTATCAAACGCGATAACAGATTTGCGAAAACTTAATTTTCAAGCGACTGTTGTTACCGTAATTACGTTCAGCATCGAAAGCAAGCTATCCATACGATAAAGATTCTTTCTCTGATAACCTTCATACATTACGATAAAAATGGAGCGAGAACTGGCGAACGAACTCTAGGAAGAAAAAGACTTATTACTTCCGAGTCTAAATACTCATTATCAGTTGTGAAAAGCATAGTCAGGCTATTTAAATGTTTTAGAAAGCATGTCATAAATTGAATCGATTGATGTTTATTTGGATTCTAAAATGAGCTTCTACTTTAATTAAAAAGCAACGCGAGGATCGTTCAGATTCGTTTAGTCACTGAAAGTCACGAATTTCAAGCACTTCACTCAGCGGTATGGTTGAAGAATTTAGGGCATGAAATGGTTTAAGTGCTCATTTGGGTTCACTGTTTATCCTAATGATGGATCTTTCAAGCGCTTATGCACAGTATTTTAACTCTTTAATAGGTAAGGAGATGTTTATTTATCGGGGTTGTTTCCCGGAAATTTTGGCTGAAGTTGATTAAAGTAATAACCTATGATGCGTGCTGTTGATCAGGACTCGGAGGGCGCGCGTGTTAAAATAATTTCTGATCAGTGACAATTTAGTCAATATAATGGCCTAATTAAAAGACGAAATTTCCAAGGTATTTAGAAATCTTATCTATTACTACTTTTATTGAGGCAAAACTTTTCTCCTTGAATCATGTATACATAATCATTTACGCTATAATGTATTAAATTGCTACTCACAATTAGTAGATTTCTTTTTCATATATCTGTACTTTCTCTATCATCATAAAAATAAGCTAAGGTTATTACTCCTTTTAGTTTCTTCAGCTCTCACTTTTTTACTTTGAAATAATTCTTATATAACTTTTAACATAGATCTTACGGATATTTTGTTGCTTCTATATCTTTCACTGATATTAAATAAGCATTTAAGTACCTTGAAGAAACATATTATGGGTGTGTGTTTAAAAATTGCTGGTATATTTTTTCTTATGGTATCAGTGCCTAGACTCACAACTTTTTTAGTTGTTATTTTAGATGTTTAGAGTAAGTCTCATTTTTTCAGATATTAATAATGAATTTTTGTTAATGTTTACAATAACAAGACATTCTGATTTTTTTTAAAGAAAGCAATAATATTTAACTTTTAAAAACTGAAGTCTTTCTTGAAAAATAGAAAGTTGTCAAAACAGTTGCGTAAACAAATATATTAACTATGTATTAACATTATAAATATTTTCCTTTACATATCTTATTTTTATATAAATGAAAAATTAGAAAAATATTACAGATTTTGCAAGTTTTATACGAAGTGCATCTTTTCTAAATATTTTTCTGTCACCTACGATCAAAAATACTTTTAAAAATGCATTCCTAAAATTCAACGAAACTCAAAAATAAATTTTTTAGCATCTCGTTTAAATGGAAAATAGAAAACAAAAATCATTAACGGGGCCTACGACCATTAAACATAATAAATCGAACATTTTTTCCACTTCCTTCACCTCTTCATATCTTTTTAAAATTTCAATGAAATAGTTCAATTTTTTGTAAGTTATAATTTATATAATTTGTACTTTTATGGACCAAGTTTAAGTATTCTTTAAATTTTTAATCAATTTATAAAATGGTGCTTAATCTTAATGCTTGGTTTTCACATTATTTAATGGTATATTGATTTGCTCATAAATCTAGAAATATATATACATATATATATATATATATATATATATATATTAAAAAAATTTTGCTTCAGAATGTATACTTCTTGCTTCCTAATACACATAAATGCTTAGAAATATAATTCAACTGTAAAATAATCATTATTTAATGGAGTTTTCAACTTTTTAAGGTTCATTGAAAATATGCATTAAAATGTATCGTATTTTAATATATAATTACCTTTGAAAAGACACCGAAATTTATACAAAAAAAAAAAGATTTTAGCTCAAAATATGCTAAATAATATGATAATATAACTGTCTAATTTTAGTAATGTTGTATTAACCAGTTTTAAGATCTTTAAAATTTTTCGTGCCGAAAAGTTCGTGGCCGCGGTAGCCTAGTGGTCATGATAGCGGATTCGCAGGTGGCGATTTTCGTTGAGTCGTGTGTTCGAGCCTTGATGCCACTAAAGATCTATCATGTAGCAGGGACTGATGCACATTTAATCTGTCGGGGCTCGCACACAAAGTCTTCCCATTGACGTGGTGTGGAAGTTAGAAGAGGGAGGGGCTAGCTCTCTTGTGGTCCCCATTACTTGACTGAGGTTCAAAATTACGTGGTCCGTTGCTAATTTACCCTCGTGTTGTGCTACTAGTGTGTCGTTAATAAATCCGAACCAAACAGAAAAGTTGATCGTAAGTAACTACAAATATTTGATCATATCTCGGGAAATAAATAGAATATTTTTCGTCTGTTTTAAAGTATTCAAGAAAATCAAAATTTTAATATATTTTTTGTCAGAAAATTGAATTCTTAAGGTTTAAGGGTCGCGAAACCTCTTTAGCAGCTAAATGCTTAGGAAAATTGTTGATTGTGATTCACTTTACAGGTTACTTGAATAGAGTGTGTATCGAACATGATACTTTTTTGTGGAAAAGCAAGTAAAATAGGATTATAATTAAAAAACAAAATGAATTAAAATTTCAAAAAAAAGTTATTTTACTCTAAAATGCAAGGGTTAATGCTATAGATATATAAATTCAATAGGTATAGTAAAATATTGATATCTATATGCTTTTCAATTTATGTTATATGTGTATCTATTTCTCTCAATACATACAGAGAAAATTAACAACCCAAAATTTAACTTAAAATGGCATTTATACTTGCCCTCCTAATTCTGATTAAATTCAAACACAAAAGAAATTGATCAAATTCATTTGTTTACATAACAAAAATACTAATCACTCTTAACATATTGTCCGATTACTATTCAAATAAATATATAATAGACGAATCGAATGTTCCTATTCTAAGAAGATTCCTATTGGTAAAAGCTTTGGTAGACATTTTCTTAGGTATTACTTTGAATAATAGTACCTTTTTTTCTCTTTCCCTCGTACAAGCTTTCGGACGCTCTCCCTGGCAAGCTTACTTTGTTGGTAGTATCAAAGGCCGAGCCCCTTGCAATTGGATCCACCTTTTCCATTGATTCGAATGTTTTCTTGAGGTTCTCTTATTTTTTGTCGTCACTCTTATCGTCGTCACTACCGAACAAAGACACTTCAGACGTTCGCCTAGAAATAACGCCAACTTGTATTCGATAGCTAAGTGATCAATCATGGCGGACCCACGAGCTAAGCAATCTTTTTATACAGTACCACATTTCTTGTAATAAGCTTTGGATAAAGGTTGCCTAGGCGGATCAACTGCAGGCGGTATCTGCTTACACATAAGAGTTTCTTCGTAGCTTATTCATTTATGATGTAAGGAGCAGTATTTTTTGTGTACTTATTTAAGCAAAAAATTGTAATTCTGTTCTATAGACGTGCGAGTTCTGGGTGAGTTAGCCTTATTGTTAGTTTATTAGAAAAGAATAACAGATTTTGGTATTGGAGGAAACCATTTAGTATGAAAATGAGTCACTTGATTTCGATACATGTGGAAAAAACAAGGTTTATATGAGATGCTATAAATCTTACAGAGAACTACTCATATGCTTATATATAATATAGAATCTTGCAATATTGAGTACTGAGTTTATCCAGTTCTTTTCATGCGTATTTAACTCATGCCTTATAAGTTATTAAAGACATTGGAAATATTCAGAGTACAATAGAACGATTTTAAAAAATTTAATATTTATTTATTGAAGTCACCTTAAATTTATTATTCAATTAATAATTAAAGTGATTTAGATGAATTTTATTTCATTAATTATAATATTTTAACAAAATAAATCCTATCATAAGCTAATGGCTTATTCATGTTGACTTAATATTTCGTTTCAAAACCAAACAGACCAAATTCGTTTAACTGAATCACTACTAACAAATATTTATAAGAACAAAAGTATTATAAAATGGCTGCTAGCAGAGGTGTGACAACACATATAAACACAAAAATTACTGAAAGCATTTAAAATATTCAATTTTTACTTTTATTCAAAATCGTACGTCTTTTCATCTGACAATGTAAAAGCAATGTCTTTTTGGTACTTACTTGAAAATACATTAATTTGAAAATAATTCAGTAATAAATAAAAAATATATAATTCTGTATTAAATTATTTAATTTGTGGCGTCCCTCTATTATCCGACTCGTTTGTCGTCTTAAATATTAGTCTAATCGCAAATCTAAAGTTCCATTTAATTCCAAGCACAGAAAAAGTAATTTTTAAGTTACTTAACTTTAATTCTTATTTATTACTTCTCAAAAAGGGGAATGCTCTTGACTAGTTCAATGTTCCTTCACTTATATACTAACAACAACATCTAAAATAAGCAAAAATTACTTTCACTCGAGCTAAGATGCAAGTTAATCCACAATTGAGAGATTTCGACAGGACAGCGTTGGGTCCTAATCTTTATAGTTTACAAGGAAACACAAGTACGTGCAAGGAAACCCACGCACTATTTAAAGCCTTCACATAATTCTTATGTTTGAACTACTCCCATCTTTCTATTATCGCTACTTTTCTATCAATTGTAATCTTTTTCTGTCGTTTTTATTCGACTTGATTATATATATTCATTACATTTCTTAAGTTTGCCTAATTTGTGTAACCACGTTTCATTTGGTTGGAAAGGAGCTGTAAACTTTAAAATAAAATCAGAAAGATACCCAGATATTAGTTAAAAGAAGTTCCGCGAATATACCCAATAATAAATTATTGTTCCAGAGCTGTTCTTAAAAAAGAGAAACGAAATTTAGTGAAAGTAAAAGAAATTGCACTCTGTCAATGTTATATTCTGTAAGAATTTTTTTACATGCTTTTATCTGAATGATGTATACTACCCCTAACCATAAGAAATGTCCTTTAGTAAGTGATACATGTTTCCTTTTATGTGTGTTTCTCAGTTTCTTTTAAAATAATCAACATCGTGATTTCCTAAAGAAAAAAAACAATAGAACTTCTTTGAATTCAACTATTAAAGCAGGGCTTCGTACTGAGAGAAATAACGCATTAAAACTTCAATATCTTTGAATTTTTTCCGATAACGAAATTTTAAGCTATTTTTGATCTAACGATAAGAAAAATCGTCTAAGGATGAACTGGATTCTAAGTTTGAAAAGTTACTAATTCTATATATTAAAATAGTTTTCATAAAAATTACCGAATGCTTATGATATTGAAAACTAGGTAGAAAATTACTTAAATAACTCATGACTTGAAATAACTCATGTCTCTAATAAAAATCTTTAAGAGTTTAAATTGTGTGATATTGCATCACCAATTCTTAAGTAAAATTTGAATAATACATTATTCCATTTGGTATTAACACTAGAAAGACAGAAATTTTTCTTTAACTAAGAAGATGGTGGACCGCTAAAATGATGGGTAGAGGTAAAATCAAAATTAAAATATATTAAATGCATTTTTAAATAAAAATTATCAAACACACACACACACACACACACACACATATATATATATATATATATATATGTTATATATATGTTATATATAAATATATGTTATATATATACTGCTGTTTGTAGAAAATGCAACACCATGAAAGAATCATCAGAATCAAATGAAATTTAATGCAGAAACGACTTGTACTGATACAAATAAATGATGAAATTTTCACAACAAAAGAAACAAATTAAGCGTCCGAAATCAGTATTTGGTGCAGCCACCATGCGCTGCAATAAGTGCTGCTATACGACGTGGCATGGAGTCAAACAGATGTTGAATATCTGCTTGAGGAAGAGAATTCCATATCGCTTGTATGCGCAACCAAAGTTCGTCTTTGGAAACTGCAGGACGCGGATCACGAGCGAGACGCCGACCAACCATATCCCACACGTGCTCAATAGGCGACATATCCGGTGAATAAGCAGGCCAAGGAAGAAGTTGCATGCGTTGTGCTGAACAGAAGTCTCGAACAGTACGCGCAACATGTGGGCGTGCATTATCCTGCTGAAAGATAGCTCCAGGGATGCCTTGAAGGAAAGGAACGACTTCGGGCTGTAGCACTTCACGGACGTACCTGTTGCTATTGAGATTACCCTCAATTCGTATCAAATTGGATCGTCCATGATACGAAATCGCACCCCAGACCATAACTCCGGGTGTTCGACCACTATGTCGTTCAATAATACTCTCAGGAAGGCAGCGTTGACCGGCATAACGTCTAACACGAACACGGCCATCATGGGTCCACAAATTGAAGCGTGATTCATCTGAAAAGACAACTTGGTGCCAATCAGCTCGCCTGTCTCTGTGCTCAAGAGCCCACTGCCGACGCAGCCGTCGATGATTCGCCGTGAGGGGAATCCTGTATAAAGGCACCCTTGTACGCAATCCACGGCGCAGCAGACGACGACGAATTGACGAAGCCGACAATTGTACACCTGTAGCAGTAGACCAACGTGCTGCCAGCTGCCTGGAGGAAGCTGTGCGATCATTCACCGCCATGCGGAGCAGGTGTCGATCATCGCGCTCTGACGTCACCTTCTGTCGTCCAGTGCCTGTTTTTCGAGTTGTTCGGTGCTCGTCGGTCCACTGCTTCCAAACTCGTATCACTGTGGAACTGTTCCGCTGCATACGAGCTGCTATTGCGCGATAGGAAAATCCTCCTTCTCGAAGGCCGATTATCCTCCCTCGTTCAAACTCCGTAAGTTGCTTGAATTTCTTATTCTTCCGTCGTGGAGGCATACTCAGGTCTCACTAAACGTTTGCCACTAACAAATAATCATAGACTTTTTTCAACGTCCCGCTACAGCACTTTATTTATACGCTTTCAGCATCAATTCAGAGGGCGCTGCGCGCGCCGCGCACGCGCGATGGCTCTGAAACTTTATTAATTTGCATAATATCCTATAATTGACATTTGCTGCGAATTTCATTTGATTCTGATGATTCCTTCATGGTGTTGCATTTTCTACAAACAGCAGTTTATATATATATTTGAGTGTGTATAAACAAGAAATAATATCTTTTGAAATTTAATGAATTTTTCTTGAGTTTTCATATTTTTTGAAGTCAATAAAAACACATTATTTAAAAGAAAATATTATTTACATATAAAACAGAGCCTTACTAAATTAATTTTTTTTTCAAAACTCAAGCATGAAGGCAATAAAAATCACTTTGAAATGTGGAATATTATATTTTGTAGAGTTGAACTAATATTATAAATGATAGAATGACCGTTTTGCTTACCACTAGACAAATTATACTTTTTACATCTATACTACATTTACCATTCACATATCGATTACATTTGCAACATATATGTGCAGTCCTGCTTTTATTACTCATCCCAATTTGGCATTGGGTAAAATCTTTTGAGTTCGATATCTGATCTGAAATTTAAGAAACGGCGCATGGGATTGCTTTTTTATTTCGTGATTTTGTCGAAGTTCTTCAGAAAGTTGAAGCAAAATATCTCTTCTAAGTATTAAACTTCCTGTAGTATTTTTGTGCACAATCCATGCATTTATTGAAGCTAAATCCAAAATAGTTATTGCAGTGCATTGGCCATTTTTGACTTCCTGCTTTTGCTGAACAGTTACGCGCCCTTTGGTCAAGAATGTCTACATCGTACTTTGTAGAATTATAAAAGGCCACAGTTTCGGGCACTTTCTTTTCATTATCTATTATACTAAAAGTTTGGTGTAGGGTGCTTAAAACCCAAAACATTCTTTTTTTTCTTTCAATGATACACAGTCAAGGTGGAATCATTGTGTTTATAACAATGTAGAATAAAGTTGATACTTTCAATATTTTGCGGTTTCTGGAATTCCCTGCCTTTTAATTGCTTCATTGTGCCGATAATACTAGTATTATTTTGTCTTCAATTTCTCATTAAGAGTAAAGGAAGTAAAAAAGTTATCGGTAGTGACGTTCTTGCCGTTGTCCAAGAATTGTTCCTTTAGACGTAAATCGATATAGTCTGAAAGTGATAAGTTGTCCGGTCTGGTATCATCTCTTCCTAAACATGGAATGGCGTTTAGCAGGCATTTTGACTATACATCTGCTGCAATCCAAAATTTAATACTAAATTTTTCAGGCTTATTTAACATGTATTGTATGAATAGGTATCTAGTTTTAGACGGAGATAATTACTCATCAACTGTTATATTTTCTTTAGGTTGATAGCAAGAAATCGAGTTTTCAACGAATTGATCCCAAATAGAGGATAACTAGAGTAAATGTATCGTTTTATAATCTTAGAGATCTTGTAGATTTTCTATCAAATGTCATAAAGCTTAATATTTCCTTGAGCCTATCCCGTGGCAAAGTATCACAAAAAAAAGTATGACCCCCCCCTGTCTTATTCTATAAATTACTGACAGAGATTTCTTTGGCTCATAATGCTCCTAGAGCGTACAAAAGAGCTAAAATGGCATTTAAAGTATTCGACTACGTTAAGAACTCAAATTTCGGAGAAAATACTGAATTTTTTTTTTATTTATCCATTAAAATATTTAAAAACTTCCATTTCTAAAGCTACCTTCCAATTGTAGCTACGGTACACAGAAATCAAGTTATAGGTATTTTAATATCATACATTTCCTTTGTTTTCTGAACAAGTTTTAATTTTAAATCCATTTTCTGAAAAATATAATTTTCAGTATGTTTACAGTTTTTGAAAGATAATAACTCAAATGTTTTTTCATATATATTGATAAAATTTGGTAGAAATGTTTTTCATACTATTTATAAGATCCTGAACTAAGAATTTTGTAATGTATGGTATATAAGGGGATTTATTCACATTTTAATGCATAAGAGTGGAGGAATTTTTTAAAAAATACGTGTGTTGTTATTTCGATTCATAATAACTTTGTAAATAATGTGAGTTATTAAAAATTCCTAGTTCAGGCTCTGTAAAGGTGTCATATCAATACATATGCTGCATAACAATGTTACAGAAATATTTTTCATGAAATGAGAATATTTTGAAAATGTGCTATTTTTTCTTCTTTTATGCTAAAAAGTTGCATTTCAAAGTTTTTTCATTGTAATAAAACTTTTGAAATGTAACGTTTTCTTACGTATATTCTAATTTAGATGATACTAAATATCAAAAAAAAATTCCTTTATACGTTTCTTCTAAATCATGGTTCTGTACGTAGTCAGATACCTTAACTCTTTAATTGACATCGACTATTTTTTGTTTTGAAGTTACCTTCGAGCTTCTGTTACAGAACATTCCACTATTATTTTCCTCCTGGAGCTATCTACCAATAGTTGAAAAGCGCTAGATATTCTTCCACTTTCTATGTGTCTCTTTGCATAGGAAGACACTCCACCGGACCCAGATATTATATTCTGACTTTGAAACGGTCCAGACTTACGATTGGCAATAATTCTTTTACAGGTGAGAGAGAAGGAGATAAGAGTTCTTCTTTTAGTTCAAATAATTTTTTATATAACCAAATATTGGGTTTTAATTACGTATTTTGTTATTATTATGGTTTTATGATTTGTATTATTGATTTCAACTAGCTTCCGTACTGCAATCAAAATGACAGCTTTTTGTCTTTTTAGTAATACAACAAATTTTCTTCCCCTCTTTTACTACAGAACAAAATTTTATACATGTGTGTACATGTTTTACTTAAAAATAAATAAAAGTCATAAAATTTCAGATGCCTGCGAACAAAATGAAAAATGTAGCATATAATACAAATTGCAAAACTGTCAAAATGACGGCAGACGTCTATCTAGTGTTAATCAATAATCAAGAAATGAATCAGAAGAAAATGCTAGAAACAAAACATCTGAATTTAATTCGAATATTAGCATAATATTTATTATATGTTTCTGATATATATATATATATATATATATATATATATATATATATAGAAAAAATCTGCATATTTGAAGTTAATTAGATTATTTTTACGTCAGCTAAAATAGATTTTTATTTCCCTTGGTTCATATTTTGTCTTTTTAGTTTTTGGTCTTTAATTTCAGCTTTTGAAAGTGTATTCTTTTATTTTTGAATATCATGTTTTTTACCAATTTGTTACAAAATCATTCCTCAAGGGCGAAAGTTGGACTCTTAAAACTAGAGTTATCCACTTTAAGAACAATGCAATAACTGAATACTTTTAATTACTTACTTTAGCTATACATTTTAAATATAGTTCAAGTTTTATATTTGCCATAATTAGGTTATTTATTATAAACATATATGCTTGTTTATTATGTACTACTTTCGTACAGTATAAAGTATGTGTGTGTGTATGTATGTGTGTAATTTCTTTTATTATTTATTTTTTTTAATTCTAACTTATTAACGTAGTTGAAGTAACTAGTTTTTCATTTCCTTTCTACTGAACGAGATTTTTTATTTTTATTTACGTCATTAGTTCTATTATTGCGTTGTATGTGTGCGACGGGTTTTTTTTTTTTTTTTGAGTAAGATTTTAATTATATTCTGTCTTTTCAGTTTCTGAAGTATGTATATTTAATCTTTATATGTAGTAATAATTATAATTTTTATTTTGCTTTTATAATTTTTGCTATATCTTTCTGGTATTTTTATTACTTTCCTGATTTTTTACAGTTCTTAATTAATTTTGGGTTATTATTTATTTGTTATAAAGTAATTTCTGAGTAGGGCAGTTGAATCCAAAATACTGGTACAACCACGAACCATACTCTGAAGCTTATGATAGCATTAAGGGGTGTCAGAACCCTTTAATCTTCGAAAAAGTATCTAAAATGTCTTTTTTTTAAAAAACTTCTGCATTATGCATAAAAATCAACTGAAATGGAATTTTTTTTTTATAAGTTTGAAATGGTTTCATATGTATAATTTAATGGTTAAATATTCAAGTTTATTTTTTTAAAAAAAGTTATTTGCTGTATTTTGAAGACTTAATTTTTCTTCTTCTAGAAATGAGATTTTTATTCAAATTAAGTGTACAGTTCAAATATTATGCGAAATAGTTTCAAATTAAACTTAATATTTCATTTAAGTGCTGAACCTATTTTTTTTAAAATACTTAATATTTTTTTTTTAAAAAAAAAAAGGTTTCCGTCAAATTACTTTAAATTTAGCTTTAGCATCTAGAAAATAGTAATTAGAAGGTATGTACATGTTTTCATCCATTTCCAATAATAAGTATTTCAAACGTCTTACGTGAAATTTGAAAAAAGCATGTTTTGAGAAAAATGACTTTATAGTTAAAAACTTGAATAATTTCATACCCACTATAATAGCCAATATTAAAAGTCCCTCATTTCATAATTAAGTTACTATTTTACAAATACACATTACATATATAGTATTAACTTGGTTTAATTCCCTTTATGGGCCACAAATGTCATAAAGAAAGCCTGTTGAGTTATTTCGACATTTTTGGTATTTGAAAATATACTCTCATTTACAAAATGTAACAGTATTAATGACTTAAATTTGGGCTTAAGTTATACAAAATAACTTTTTAAAAGTGCATAAACACTTTATTTATTTTGTCTAAAATGTAAAAAAAAAAGTAAAAGAAAAAAAATTCGGAATATATTGTAAAGCTAAAACTTATAATTTTAAAACTTTTTCAGTTACTCATAAAATAAAACATTTATAATTTTTTAAAAAAAAATCTTAATTTGAAAAATTTACAGTGAACATACAATTAACAGAAATATTTGATTTATTTTGCAGTCCTAAAAAGATTTTTTAAAAAAAAGCTTCACAGCAGTTGCAATATTTTTCTAAAAGCATACATTTCAATAAAGTTATGCAGTATAATTATAAGATATAAAGTAGAAATTATACAAAACATTATTTAAAAGCTTATTCAGACTATTATTCATAAATTATTGCATAGTATATCATCATGACATTCAAACTATTATAAACAATGCCACGTTAGAAATGAACAACTCGTATCAATGAGCTTTCTTATCAATCAGCAAATCTAATTTTTTTGCTACCGAAACCAAGGAACTTTGTCTATCATTCTAAACACACGTACCTAAACAGGTAGCAATTTCTGCCACATTACGGTCACATCCTACAACTTTTGGGCAAAACATCCAAATTAATGAGTTGAGTGACTCATTAGGTTTTTGTGTTTTCCCACCTAAACACTTTTTCAGAAGTGAAGGATGAGAAAGATCCTTGAAAACATGCTTGATGACCTCCATCACAGTTTTGGGAATCGAATTCTTGTGCTTATATTCATGATTCTTATTATCACAAACTGCATTATTGTAAGAAACACCAAGAATTCAGACCTTTCGAACAGAACCAATGCATGGATTCCTTATCAGTGATGCCTGAATGTGCCCAGATAGACCAAATAGCTGTCCTCATGCTTCTCACATCAGTACTGTTCCCACGGATGGCATTACCATAGTGAGTGGTCAGCTTATTTATTAAAAAGGTCCGTGAGTCTTCCAATTTCCCCAATTTTTTTCCATCAGAAAGTTTTTTTATTTCCCTGTGATGCTTTGAGTTTTCGTAGTCTGATGCCCATTCTCTTCTGCCCATGGCCAACACACTCGATTTTTTCTAATTGCACATCTTTCCCACATGGGTATTCATTTGAAAGCGCAAGAAATGTTTTACTGTCTCCATCACCTATATACCGCAAATATTTGGCATTGTGCTTCTGTTGGGACCTGAGAAAAATGCGTTTTATACCATCTACTTCCATTTTACTTGCAGAACTGGAGTGATTTTTTTAATAACATGTTTATGCTTAGACAACCACTGCCAGTAGGTGGGTCCAAATTTCAATCCTCTACATGAAACACATCCTTTGCAAAAAAAAACGATATCACCTCAATGTCAACAGCCTTACCAAACTCAGCAGCAACTAGAGTGCATACACCAATCAGTGACATATGCCCCCTCGTCTTCCAAGTACCATCACCGCTAATTGTGACTGCATTTAGATTTTCGGTCAAAGATTTTTCTTCAGAAACTGAGTTCTTCATGGAAGAAAGAGCCAAGTCTTTCGTTGAGCTCAAAATTTTAGTGTTTATGTGATTGTACGTCTTTTGTGATATGGGGGAAGGCAAACTTAGCAGGCAAACCGTCACCTATGCTCCGCATTGCTAAAATAGACATTCGGTTAATTTCTGGCACTTTCTTTTTTTCACCAATCATGGGACAACTTTGAAAGTTAGGCGAGTAATCACATCGAGGATACTGAACTTGAAATAATGAATATAATTCAGTCAGAATTAATAAAGATTGGCAATGCTTGCACATGGAAGTATCATTACAAAACTTTAAAAATGCGGATACGTCAATCATGCGATATCCATTAAAATTTTTACATGTTTCTGTTTCTACATTTTCATAAGGAACAAAAGAAGTAGATAGTTCTTTAGTTGAAGAGCTGACTTTTTTTAACTCGTGCAAAAGACTTGCATCCATCAATATTTTCTTTTTTAAAAAATTGATTTCCACAAAATGTTCTCTTAGATCGTGTTTTGATACCTTTCCTTTTATTACCTATAGTAATTATACTAAAACTTGAAAGAAAATAGGTTCAAATAGCTGTAAATAATTACATAAAATTCTACTCAAAAATTCTAGCACACTTGTAAGCAAACCGTGAAGAATGTGGGACATGGGGAAATTTAGTTGTTTAACTCTTACTCTATAGAAAAAATATTTATTAAAAACTGAGGCCAAATTAATTGCGAAAAATCTTAAAATTAAACTTAAGTGCGGGAAAGCTAAACATGAACTAAAGTGGGTGTGTCAGCCGCCATGTTTATGACCACATCCACACTGGGATTTTTTTCTCAGTAGTGACTTCAATTTGAATGGCGATAACTTTTCAATTAATAAGAATATCAAAAAACTATTCGTGTAAAATTATTCAGAATAATCCAAATTATATAAAAAATTTATTTTTAGATTAAGATTTTTTGAAAGTTTTAAGGCTCCTGAAATCTCTTAAATTATTTTATTTCCAATTTTTTCGTTTTCTCTATAATTTAATTAACTTCACACACACACATTTGCTGTTTCCTTTACTTTAAGACCCCATTTTTGTATTATATTTTAAATTATTTCTTGATTTTAATTTTACACTATTTCTAATAGCGTTTTATTTTACATACTTTTAATGATTAGTTTTAATTCTTTTTAATTATATATATATATATAATATAATATAAACAGAAAATATTTCAAACATTAGTTGATAAAACAATCAAAACAAAACAGAAAGAAATGGTGGATCGAAATAGAAAAAGAGCACTATTCCTAAAAAAAATAATAAAAAGTTAACATTCATAAGAAATAGAAAAAATCAATAATAAAAATAACGTAAGCTATTACTTTCAAAAAGAGTTCAAGGAAATGAAGATTCTATCAAGTGACTCGATAAGTAAAACAGTCTTAAACAAAACGAAATGCTTAAAAGTAGATATTGAAAACTAAAAAAGCAAAAAAGTCATCACTACTATAAAATCAGAAAGATGCTAGATGTTGGTAGTAGGCTGGTTGTATAAAATACCAAAATGTATAAAATGGTAAAATTATCCAAAAAGAGTTTAAAAAAAATATATAAACTGTGATAAGGGTAATTGTTTAATTTTTATCTTTACAGATAGATTATTAACAAGATGAATATATATATATATATATATATATATATATATATGTGTGTGTGTGTGTGCTTGCGCGCGTGTGTGTATGCGTGTGTGTGTGATTGTGTGTGTGCAATCAGTGTCTGCATCTCATAAGAGGATCTAAAATCATAATATTCTAAGCTAGACATAGATCAATCCATTAAGATCTGTAAGGATATATATAAACTAACGTATCTAGGATCGAAATTCATATACTAATGAGTCTAAATTTGGTTCAGAACCATATAATCTCGACTGACCTCGGAGATATTCGAGATTCGTCTCGCAATGTTGTCTGAAACACGTCTATTATAATTCTAATGAGAAAGGGTTTAGATTAATTATGAATCTGAGAAATGATGAAAATGTTCTATTTCAAATTTAAAAAAAATAAAATTGTAATGGAGAATCAAATGGAAGTTTTATATTCTTAAAATTTCAATGGTAAAATAATTCTTCTAGTGTTACTTTAATATACATCTACGTAATATAAGTTTGTTAGGAATAACTATTTTTTCAATTCCAGTTAATTTTAATTAATGCGGAGTTAAAAAAAAGGAGAAGTTGCATCTATTTTTTAAAAAAATCCTAGCAATTTTATCTACTAAAATCAAGGCCCTATACTTGATATGAAAACAATTATTTCATTTACTATACTGTACATTTAAGAAAACTAATTAGCAAAATCAAAATCTCTTAACAAAATCGAAAAATATCTGTCCAAAGATTCACTATTTTTATTTAATATGTTACGCAACATTATGTTGCGAAATGTAGTACATTTTCTCACCCTCTACAATAAGTCACTATTTTCCCCCCACATTCAAAACACCAAAAATATCAAAAGACATATTCACGTCTTTACGATTTTAAATAAAGTCTTAAAAGAGAAAAAAAAATCGATTTCTTCCTATCTGGGAAAGTGTTGAAGAAAAGGATTTTTTAAGGGATTTGCTTCAATAATCAATCATGCTCCAGACGAAATAAATTTCCAATATGTACCCTAAAGTAAACATAGCTCTCTTGGTGCTAAGATTTTCAAAAGCCTCTCTTGACCCTGTTGAATGTATACAGAATATCTGTTTGGTTTGATTGAATAATATACGAAACCTTTTTAGGGTTTTCCATTACATTATCGTCAACGCTTTATATGAGATGAATCGACTTTTTTTCTTTAGTTATACATTTAAGCGTCTGAAAAAACGGGGCGCTTAATTTTTTTTAAAACTCTCATCAAAGAAATCCGATTTTTTTAGTGTTTCACCGCTACCGAACAATTGTTTTCCTTTAAAATTTTGAGGGATTTAAAAAATCGTAATGTATTGAGTATTAGTTTAAAAAATGAGGAAAAGTATCATTTTACTCTAGTTATCTGATATGTTTCACTAACGCAGTTTTAAAATATTTTGTCTGTCAGACTTTTGAGACTTTTTTATCCTCCGTTTCTAATAAATGCAGTTTATACTCCTTTTCTTCGTCATAAATATTTAGTTACATATTTCCTGACGCTTTTTTTTTTCAATTTACCTTTCAATTTACCTTGAAAAGAATTATACTGTCTATGAACTCCTGATATAATGAGAAAATTATTTTAGTTTGTTATTACAAAAGGAAGGTAACGAATGACTTAAGAGAGATTATAGTTTTATAAATCGTTAAAGAAAACATTTTAAATATTTTGCAAATTTCGTATTAATGCGAGTAATTCAAACTTAAGTTTTCGAAAAATTTTCTCGACTTACATGTTTTTACACAGATTGAGATCAGACACAATATAGAAATAGTGAAGAGATGTTTCATAGCCGTTAAAACCTCATAAGCAAAAAATAACTGAAATGTATGCTATAATTTAAATGATATTAATTTTCTAAATAAGCCATTCTACAATTTTTGCAATGTTTAACATTATTTCGGTTGAACATTTTACTGTATGTTCTTCCAAAGCGTGTCAAGAAATTGGTTTGAATACGTAACTGTACAGTATATTTTTTGTGCATTTAAATTATATACAAGTTATCGAAATCAATTTTGATACCTTTTACTTTAATCATATGTTCTATGTACTTTTATTCTTTCTATTTTAGAGTTAATTGCTTGGTTTAAACTTATTAATAAAAAATCCGACATAGTTTGTGTTGTGTGAAGGCTTACATGTGTGATGGCATCTCTCTCTCTCTCTCTCTTGTACCTAAAATTACAAGAGTAATTTAAATAATACTTAATTTTCTATGATAACAATAAATTTTCATTCAAACTCAACTATGTCAAATTACTTTTATTGGAGTTAAAAATTAATAAGATTTTCAGTGTTTTTTTTATCATAGAAAAAAGTAATGATAATTTTATTAATGGGATTAATGTGCAAATTCATTATATAATTAAATTAATATAATTGATTTAATAAAATTTTCCTTTATTTATAAATTTGATTAAAACGAATTTAATATGTTTAAAGAGATGCAATGTCCATAGTAGAAACATCTCTGGTAGAAGCATTCAGATTGCTTATTTACAGATGCTTTCAAAATAAATATGTCTCTGGATTTAAGGCGGATATTATAAGACGAAATTTTTCTGTCCTTAAAGTGTCATAGAAAAGCGATTGAACTCAAAGGAATCCCATTTATAAATTTCATTTTGTTGGTAATAAATCTACAACACCTATCCTTCATTATTTAAATCTAAAGTTATCATAAAGGTTAATTATACAGTTAATAAGAATACAATTATAAATGAAAAGACGTAAGAAAAAAGAAAAATACAGCTAATTAGATTACTTCACAGATTATGCAAGATTGCTCTCCCTCAAGTAATTTTCAAAGCATCTGAATCTTAATTTAGAATTAAGCAATAAATTTCTAGATTGAAAACTCAATCGCTTCGAGTGAGGAACCTCTAAAATATAGCGGATTCGACTTTTATTACCACTTACTCTAACCAGGAATCCTTTCTAAAGAATTTAAATTACAAACGATCAACTACAATAATTCCCTTCAATTTCTAACTTACTAACATCTATCGTCTTCTCATAATCATTTGTTCTCTGTTCCTTTCATTTCCATTATTTTATATAGCACAATCTTTATTTCAATTCATAATCTCACATAATTTTTGCAATCAAGTTTCATTTGCTGGGAAAGGAGTTGGAGTTTCAGGCAATTCAAATTACAAAAATCACTATGGTTAGTGTAAAGAAAATAAATGAATATTTCAATATATCAATGAAGATTACACGAGATACCTAAGAGATCAATATTTATAAGAGATTACACAAATAAAATATTCTAATTTGGATTGAAAATTTCCCACATCATATATAAATTAAAATTTCAAACAATTTTCATAGTCATATAACAATGCGGCTTAAAATCTAAAAAAACATTTTATAACAAGAAAATTTCAAGCTATAATTGATCCTTTGGAAGTCTTTTGAAGTCTTTTGTTTTAATTTGCAAGGTTCAAGAACATTAAAAAAATAACATATAATTGAGCCATCCTTAATTGACATGTTGTAGATTGCTGCTTTTGTATTTATTTTTTTAATCTAAAACAAACATTGCTTTCATATCTAGCAACCTTTCACTAAAAAAGAGACGTCTTTTCTTTCCAATTGAATTGTTTCCAACTGAAAAAAAAACCTAAATTACGCATCATGTTCTTCAGGAAGAATTCACCTCCGTCAGGATCAGATGGATGCGATTCCAAATACTTCAATTTCCTAAATGTACTTACTGAGATTAAACGCTTCTTTTTGAAATTCAAGTAGTCTCTGCAACTCCCTTCAAGGGAACAACTGAATAATAATAGATCATGTATACTCACGTTTTATTGATGGTTACCAAAATTTAACTTAGATTCCGATGAATACTTTGTTCAGGATCATTAAAGCGAAAGTACAACAAGCTTTTGGAAGTTAAAGGAATTGAACAACGAATTTCGTGGTAGGATTTTAAAAAAATATGCTGGTATACGATGAAAAAAGATTTCAAAGAGTTTTAAGAAATCTTATTGTTCTCTTTTGTTTCACAAGGTGTTACTCATTTTTAAAAGCTCAAAATCAAATTTAAAAAAATGTATGGAATGAAATAAATCCATAAATGTGTATATATTTATTACAATGAAAAATTCTAATTAAATTTTGTGACTTCCTGAATGGAAATGTATATTTAAAAAAGGTTTAACTAGCCTTAAGCTCATATAATGCATCAATTAAATTTTTGAAAATATTAATTTAAAGTATAGTTAATTAAGTACTAATTAATCATACAAAAATATGAATCCAAGTAATTTTTCCTTTAGGTGAAATTTATAATCCTTGGATCTTTAAAGTTACTTTCTTTTGAAAGAGTTCACAAAACGTTTCTGTAAAATAATTGTATTAGAACTTTTAATGTTATTTAAATAAGGTGCAGTAATTACAAATAGTAATATGCTCAAAAGACAGCAGAGAAAGTATCAGTGCTTTATCACCTTTAGTAGATAGTCCATTTGATTTATTTAGTAATTCCTTTTATCTGAAAAATTATTTATGAATTAAAAGGATTTTGATGTTAATTAGTGAATACAAATTAAAATGAATCTTAAGAATAGTTTAAAAGAAAACAATACCGTTAAGTATGACATTAAAGCGGAATCTCTTATATTAAAAGAATGGTGACAAAAAGGGTTAACTACAATGTAAACATCTACAGCTCAAAAACAGAGAATTCCAAGCGTTTGTTTGTTTGTTTGTTTGTGTGTGTGTGTGTGTGTTGGAATAAGAATAAGTTTTGAATACTTTCCTTCAAATAATAATAAAAATTATGAAATACATCACTATAAATGAAACATGAAATAATAAAAAGAAACAATAAATTATAATGTTCCAATATATATTAAAATTTATTTGTGATCTAATAATATACATCAAAACTGTATATTTAATATCACATTTGTATATTTAATTTAATTCTAATGAACTTAATACTCTCATATTTACTTTTGACCTTTCTTCAATAATATGTTTTTATAAAATATAGAAATGTCGTTTTAGTAAAATTATATGTAAAAGCCGATGCATAAATAATAAGCTAAATGCTGTTTGCTAATATAAATTTCATAAAATTATCCTATTGAAAATTTTAGAGAACAACTTACAAGCTTATATTAAGTACAATTTTATAGATTTGAATCATAGATATATATATATATATATATATATATATATATATATATATTGATATATACTAATAGTTCATATGTCACTAATATCTTGCTAAATAATGTACTCAAATATTTTTACATCAGTTTTCAACAATAGATTTCATGATTAAAATTTAAGGTACACACGATATTCTGAAATATAAATAAAACTAAATTTTGAACATCCCTCCACATAAATTTTGAACATAAATTTTTAAAGTCCCTCCATTTTTTTTACTTTTAAATTCATGCAAAAGTTATTATAAATATCTGTTGATAAATATCCCATAAATGAAGCGTTTCATTTTCCTTACACAATGTTCCTTTTTAAATCCAATTTCGCAAAACTCTAAAACCACTCTAACTGTTCTTGAATGGAAAAATACATACTTCATTGAAAAGAGGTGATTGCGTATGTGCTGCACAGGCCATGAGGAGAGAAGGAAAAAATATATATATAAAGAAAAAGAAGAGGGGAGGATAAAAACTACTCGAAACACGACATTGAATGGTCATAAACAAAGAAACGTGCAAAACATCAAGAGTACTTGAATTTCAAAAATTCCTCTCAAACATACGTATCAATATTCTAGACGGAAGTACTGCCTTGCTTTCGTATCTCGTTCGCTTTAAAACTAAAGAACGGTGAAATACCTATACGATGCGACGACAACACACGATATTTATACCTTCAATTTAAAACTTCCGTGCTTTGAAAGCGCGATATTTTCATTCAAATCCATCGGGAGTTGGAAAATACTAACTGAGTTATTTGAACGTAGCATTCTTAGACTATATAGCTTTGAAAAATATAAGAATAACTACATCGTTGTTTTTTTTCTCCTCAAGATCAGTTTCTGTTTCATGTGCTCAAAACTTTTTCGTTTTTTATAGGTAAGTGGGGAAGAGGCTGGTTTACTATATGTTATTTTTTAACGCGTTAAACCTATCATACTTTGACATGGCATTAACAAAGCAAAAATCGCTTTGTCAAGAATCCAAAAATATAAACTGGAACCCTTCCATGAAAGTTGCTTTCTTTATTTACCATTTGATGTGTTCGCTTGCTTACAAAAAGCTTCTACTTTTCACGCATTTTATTCATTCATTCTAAATTTCTTTTTTTTTTATCAGTAAAATTGTCTTTTTTTTTTTCTCTTCTTTTTTTGTCCAAGGATTGTGTCTTAGAATTGCAATAAAACATTCTTACGAAAGCAAGAAAGAAACTCATTTAGAGTAAAGCGAGTAGTTTTGGCTGATCTATTTGGATAATATGTCTTTAACTTCGAACTCCTCTTAGACTGGTTTTGTCTTATGCGCTTTTTTTCTAACGTATCTATTTTTATTTGTATTACATAGAAAAGATTCCCTTAAATGAGGATTATTGTACTTTTACAAGAAAAATAATGAGCGTTAGTTATTTCTCATTTTTACTAGATGAACATTTCTTCGAAATGTGAAGACTTAAGTGAGGGGTTTCATAAACCTAATAAAGATATATTCATACGCTAAAACTTTAGAGGCTCGAATCCGTAATTTAAAAAGAAAATTATTCACTAAGCTGTATTTCACCAAACAAAATTGGAGTTCTTTTGCCATTGTCGTATTTTTATTACTGGATTTGAAATATTTATGTATTTTAAAAAATAATCTTACTTTCTTATAAATATTAGTTACTTACATAATGAATTCAAATTAGATGCATAAAAAGCATTTTTTGAGATATATAAATTAAGAAAGTAAATAAATAATAGTTATGAAAAAATTTCTTATGATTTAATTTAAATAACATTGAGTGTATCACATAAGTTTATTATTAAATCTTAAATATAAGCTTGAACAAATAAAAAAAAATAAGTTAAAAATCATTTAAATAAAGAAATTGGAAACTAACCACATGTCTTTTAATATTGAAAAATATATCAGATTTTTTAAAGGACAATATTGTATTAATTAACTGATACAAATTTGAAAATTTGAAACAACTTTGTCTATTTATGTAAATATTTTGAATATTCATTGGAAATTAATACCATTTAAAATTGTTTAAAATAGAGCAAACAAAGTACACTGATTTTTTTTGTTAAATGAGATATAAATCGTTAAGAAAAATTGTTTTAGTGAAAAGCTTCAAATAAAAATCTAAGGTTATGAGATGATCATTGATATTACTATGCCAAAACAACTTGCTTTCGATTTTCCTACTCACGGTTTGGATTATTTTTTCAGTAAAAAAATTTTTACAATCATTTTTAATAAGAAACAAAGTTAAATCTCCTGTACATAAACACCACATTTTATTTTAGATCATAATTTTTTATAGAATATTTCAGTTGTATTTTAAATTTAGCAACTAAAAGAGAGAAAATAATTTTTAACAGAAATTTGCAACTTTCAAAATTTTAAAGGCTCTTTTTATTTTAAAAGTAAAGAGCATTATACACTAGGATAACTATTACACTCAGATACTTCGCTTTCTTTTTTTCAGAACAACATTTGGCAATTAATGAATTAATGTAGTTAAATATTTTAATAATAAATATTATTCATCGATTTAAAAATTATAATTTTGTGTTACACTTTTAATGCTTAAGTGTTTAAGTCTCTTATTTATAAGTTAGAAACAAGAGATGTCATATAAAACAGTAATATTATTAATATGATTATCCAACCATATTTATGAGTATGTGAAGAATTTTTACGAAAACTCGTTTTATAATACTTTTTGGAGTTAACATAAATTAAAATAGTATCACTCATTTTTTTTTTTTTTTTTTTTTTGAAAAAATGTTATCTTTCTTTCAAAAACATTTTCGTACGCAACATTTCATAAGAATATTGCATTGTATATGATTTTTCTTAGATTAGCAAAACAAATTGTAAGAATTTTACTAAGTGTTGTATTTGTAATGTACCTCAGTAGTGACTATGAATAAAATGTTCTTTTTTTTTAAACAAGATAGCTTAAATTTTAAGAATAGATATTCTAATATTTCATCTACAGTTCAATTTTCTGAATACTTCTATGATTTAATATACTTTTTCAAAATAAATCTAGCTGCCACATCCACAAACATAAAGCAACTTGAAAACTATTATCAAATGATGAGAAGGATTTCTGAAATTATATACTGCTGTTAAAACTCCAAGCCCACACCACTTCAAACATTTGAGAAGCAGTTAAATTTTAACTTACATGATTTCCTCTTTTTTCCCTACCCCTTCTTAATATTTCATAAATTATTATTCTAAAATTATTCGCCGAAAGTGAGTTTATATTTTATCATTTCTCAATTTCACTACTATAAAAGAAAGCCATCGTTTCAACGTATTAAGTTTATACACTTTCCCAGTATGACTTCTTAACACTATTTCTCAAAAAGAATTAACAACCTTTATCCTTAAACTACAGCAGCTATCTTTAACGATCTTTATATACCTAGATGCAACTATTATAGAACCCCCACTAGATGCTTTCTTCGTGGTGAGTAGAATCTACGCAAGGATTATCTGCAAGAATACCTTACTGAACTCAACCGAAAGTCTAAAATCATTAAAGAGACTTTGCACCTCTAGGCGATGGCTAGAGTTTAGATTTTTTCTCCACTTTTTTTTTTCATCTTTACTTATAAATGTTTCATCACACCTTTACGAGAGCATCAATCAAATGATAAAACAAAAAAGAAACACACACACACACACCCTGCGCCGGGAATGAGGTGTTTTCTTTTCGTTTTTTTTTTCTAGCTCTTCAAATATAGGTGTTATGGGCGAATTACTTTAAGTGTTTATCAAGTTGAGTGATACTTCATTCTTGAAGAACTTCATGATGCTGTCTGAATATTAAAAGAAAAGAAGGACTTCGAGAAATGCTTTAATATACGCCAAAAATCTTTTAAGGAAGATAGCAATAAATATTTCTGGAAAAAAAGGGGATTTTTTTCTCATTACACAATTTACACTAAGAATATTTACTCAGTAACTTAGCATTAATTATACAATGTAATTTATGAGTGAAGTTGAGGTTATAACTAATTTTTTTATTAATGATAATAATTTTTCTGATATCTTAATTAAAAGTAATGTTGTCACCTAAAAAATATTTTGCTTCAGATACTTTTTGCTAAAACGTACATTATGTGTATATAAATTCCATTCTTATATTTTTTTTCACCTTTTCTATTAAGATTTGGGAGAAAACTGTGTTTTTAGTTATAAATTAAGGTAGTTAAAATATTAGAAAAAGTTTTTTCTGCTTAATTGTTGATGGGGCTGATATTTAAAATATTCATTTACTGTCTTTTTAAAATATCTCAATTTACTTATATACTTATTACTTAAATATACAAGTTAATTCATATCCAAGAATTTTTAGAAACTAAGATATTGAAAAAAATAGAATTTTATGAAAGATATTTTATGTATGAGTTATTTTATGCATCTTATAAAATCAGTGATAGCAACATAACGTCCAAATTATAAATAATAAACTCAAACTTATGTGAATATATATATTATTCGTCACATACTCAAAGTATACTTTTTTGTATCCCATTCTCAGTCTATACGTAGTATATTCAAAGTATACTCTTGAGATTGATGAAAACAATACATTCTCTTATATTTTTCAACACTTCAAAAGCCTACAAAAGAGCGGTATAAGAGATGTTGCATTAGTATATGATAGTATTTTTTTAATGACAACTTTAATCATATTTTTGAAAAACATTAAAGTTTCTTCTAATTAAAAATATTACGATTAAAAAAGTTTATAAATAAAACGGAAATATAGGAAGATTTGTTTTAATAATAATAACATTAAATATATAAAGAATAAACTAAAATGTAATTTTATAGAATAAACGAATTTTGTTAATAAAGCGCACCAACATGTCTACACTGGAAATTTTGGCATATTAAAGGAGAATCTTGAGAGAGATAATGTGAATATGGATGCACGTTTCAGGAATATGATCTCTAATACAAGTAGCAACCATTTCGTTAATAGAAGGAGTTTTAATAAGGTTAATAATTTTATTAATCATCTTCCTATGAATATTAATCAACTTGCTATACAATCAATAAATCAATGAATGGCAACTAGCAGTAGTGCCAGTTATTCATTGTTAGATTCATGAGTCAGCATTCATTGAGCATAAGTATTATATTTTTAAAAATGTTAATAATATAAATTTTAAGACTTGTGTAGGGAATAAAGTACATGATATTGAAAAAAAAACAAATTACAGATTTCCAAAAATACTGTTATTTATTGGGCTGACAAAGTTTCAAGTAATTATACAATTATGTGCAAATATTACTATAATTTCATTATTAATAAATACCTAGAAGTAAATAATACTTATATGGACGGCAATTTTAATGAACTAGAAGTTAATTACAGCTTTTTAAAGAAAAAATAGGATTACAAATGAAAAAAAATTAAATTTCCTCGGATCTTTACTACTCCAAAATTTCATAAGGACCCCTTTAAATTTAGAACTATTCGGTAATAGATGTAACACTTACATTACAAAATGCTGTAAATTAGTACAAAAATTATTACAAGAAACTATTAAAAGTTGTTAAAAACCATATTATTAAAAATATTTAGATATTGTTAAGAAAATAAAAGACAAAGATTCGTTTGCTATATACAATTAAGATTTTGAAGACCTCTTTAATTCAATAGACAGATGATCTTGAAAACGTACTATTAAATATTCATAACATTTATAATATCAATGAATTTATTTCTTATAAAAAATTTAAATATTTAGTTAATATTGTACTTACAGGAAACTATATTAAGTAAAACGATAAAAGATTTAAGCAAAATAAGAGTATTTCAAAAGAAGGGCCCACGAGTAATAGGTGATTATTTACTAACATTATTATAATGATAGAGAGAATTTAATAATTTATATATGATGTACTTTTTTTAATTATAATAAGCACCTTCTGAAAATAAACCTACCTTATATTTTATACCACATATTTTAATCTAATTCAAAATAATAATAATATAAACATGGAAAGAAATATTTAGACATACAATTCAAAGTTACAAATAATAAAATAATTAGTTTTTGTTACAAGATAGACAGCTTTAAATGTAATATTAATAAGCTACCTTTCTAAAGTGCCTGTTTACAAATTTCTATTATTAGAAACATTGTATTTAATTATACTTTTAGATATAACAGTTCAGTTAGCTGTACTGCAGCAAGAAGTAATAATTATAAGAAGTTTTTCACAAGTTACATTAATGTAAATTATCCTATTATTTTTGTTTAGAAAAATTTAAAATAATTAAGATAATTTAAAAGTTTATATATATATATATATATATATATGTGTGTGTGTGTGTGTGTGTGTGTACATATTTGTATTTTTGCATATGTCCTTTACAAAAGAATAGATATCTTCCATTATATAGTTATATTCTTATGATGATGAATTCTACTTTAGTTAATTTTTTAAAAATAATTAGAGCCTTTTAAACCAACTGGCGGCTCATTTTTCATTTCATTTCTTATTACGAATATTTTTAGTTTTAAACATATTTAAGAATGTTTATTTTCACCCTAAAAATTTATATGCTTTTTATGATTACTTTTCTTGGTATTAAGATTTTTAAGACAGTTTTAAAATTTGTGAGATAAGTAAATTTTTAAGCCGATGTTATTTATTTTCGTAAAATTAATTAATCAATCAAATGTAATGTGATGGTAAAATTCTTCCTTGATAAAGATCATTACCGCACCATATCGGAAGCAAGGTTTGAAAACATCACTTGTGTTTTGGGAGGTAAATGCTTATAGCTCAATTTAAGTTAAAGCTATTTAATAATGTTTATAAATATGTATAGACTTTTAATGTGGATTACATTAATTTACTTTGGTTTAAAAGACTTTTCTTCCTTTGCTTACACATCTCTTTTTCTTTGTTTGAAATTGTGGTTTATTTTGTTTATTTTTTGTTTTATATCAATTTCTTATGATGTAATTCACTGACGTGTGATGCTTGGAACCGTAAAACTATTATTAACTTGTTATTCTCTGTCCCAAGATTAAGAAAATATTAGAATTACTTTATCTATTTATATACATTTTTGAATTGATTTTCTTATTTTTCTCTTATTATGACATGTTTTTTATGCCTTGGTAAGGTACATATTGGGTACATATTAGTAATTTTTAAAAATTATTATTATTATTTGATTTGTGAATATTTATATATTTAATATGTATTCTTGAATGTTAACATTATATCTCTAACATTATATTTTGATCAATTTAATGAATTTTTACTACTTAATACATTGCATACTTTAAGTTTTATAAAATTGATTTTTAACTTTGATATTTTTTTTATACTGAATGTTTTCTTTTTGTGATATTTTCAATTTAATAGTTTTAATAGTAATTAATTTTGATTTTTTTACTAATAATAAATTGTATTTTACAATTAATTTACTTACATTTAATAATTATGTATCTTCTGTAATATTGATAATTACACACACAGATATATATGTGTATATATATATATATATATATATATATATATATATATAATGCTATCAGGGCGATATTTTATATTTAAATATTTACTTTTTCCGATTTACATGATCCTTTTGTTTAATATGCCCATTTGGAAAATAAATTTTTGATTTATACCAGTATCTTCTATTAAATCCTAATAAGAAGTAAATATATATATATGAATATAATTTTTTTATTTTTACCTCTCAAATTCCACCTAAAATATCTAATATATCACATCTTCATTATTCTGTTCTATATTTGCTGAAAAGAACTTTTTTCTCATTAAAAATGGCTATAGAATGGATAATATCATAGAAGGAATGAAAATATTAGACTTAATTTACAAAAAAAAAAAAAAAAAAAAATCATCAAATTTTTGAAACCAAAATTTATGATTACAGTTTATAGAAACAATTATGAGAACCACAAATGAATAATTGAACAACATCATAAATTAACCAAATCACTTTAAATTTATCCTAAAAATATTTGAACAATATGGAATAATTCTGTACCCAAATAAATGTATTTAAAAATAAATGGATTATTAGAAGCTGTGATTTATATGAATCCATTAACCACAAAATAAGAATATCGAAATGTATCACATTTATTTAACACACTAATAAGAGTAATATTTCAAATATTTATTGATGTTTTACAGCAAAACCGTCCTCAAAGATAAGTTTTTGTATATTTTATTTATGTCTTAAGAATTATATAAAAAAATTACATACTATGTTAGGAGGTCTTATAATTTTTTGAACATCTACATAAGTGCTTATCCCCTTCATAAATATAATAAATTATTATAAAAATATTGTGGAATATATATATATATATATATATATATATATATATATATATATTTGTGTGTGTGTGTATGTGTGTGTGTGTGTATCTGAATAAAAGTATCATAACTGGAGAGAGTTTCTGAGATGAGAGATTTTTAATAGTCTATTGTTTTCAGCGATGTTCAGCAATTTCTATAAAATGACACACACCACGCGTATTACTGGTAACAATTTTCGGTCTGGTTAAATACATAGCTTGTTCTGAAAGCACCTTCAAGTGAACATTTATGTTTTTTTTTTTCTTTTAGGATCTTACCATTTATTGAGGTAATACGAGTATCTTATAGAAAAAATTGTATATCTTAAGAAGAGTAAATAATTTATGTCAGAATATATATTAGCGTTCTTGTAAATATCTTCAGTGTTCCCCTTAAAAGAGGCTACTGTGCCTCATAATCTTGAATAACTTTCAATTATAAAAGAGAAACAACTAGACCTTCTGAATGTTTCGTACAATTTGTTAGATTATTAAGTTTAGGGAAAAAATATTTTATTGATGATTTCTATGAAGGAGTAACTTCCGCATTTCCTTCCTTCCTTTGTCAGTTTTTAATCGATATATTGAACCTCTTTTATCGTTGTGCTGTTTCAAACAAAAAGTGTATGATAATAGCTAATATACCGGAAATACTAAATATTAATAATACCTTCTTTCTTCACACGTACAGTGTTTAAAAATATTAATGAAAACTGTTCAGAAATATTGTGCCGATTATAAGACTTTTAGAATTATTTCTAGCATGAATTTAAATTAACAAACGAGAAAACTATAACTCAAATTTACATTTGTTAGCTTAGCAATTTAAGTAATTGCATTAAAGAATCTTGCTGCTTAAATAAAATTACAAAAATAAGAAAACACATGCTTGCTTTCTATAAATTTGTATGAGATTTAATCCTCCAAATGGGTTACTTTTTAATAAAAATAAGTCCTTCTTTTCCTCATATGATTGCATGTAACTATGTCTGTATAAATAGATTAAAATTGCAACTAAAACAAATATTTCATTTGATCTTCTTTCCATCTACTGCTCTGCAGAAGCACACAATTCCTACTACTAAAACATTATTGAGTGAACAAACTAATATTTATAAGGTATTTTGATTATAATATTAAACACAAATATGTTGAGAAACACATTGATAATAATGCATTAGTACAACTTATATAGCATGATATTGTTTTTATGTCATATTTTTAAATTTTTTTAATCATCGCAATTTAGATCCATTAACTTATGTCAGATAAATCGATGCATTCTTTTAAATTACATTATGTTGTATTGAGAGATGATTGCGGAATGAAACTCTACCAATTCTGAACTTTTGAAATGGAATAAATGATTTTTTTCCATTCATCCAGAACAAATTAAACTTAAACAAAAACAAATAAGCCAAAATACCGAATTTAGTTTCATTTTTTTATGAAAGAAACCCGCTAAGCCAGTAAAAGAATATATCAAAAACATTTAACCCAATTTCGGTTACCCCATGCGATTGAAATCTTATCTCGACTCAAATCTTCGAATATTCTGCACTCTTCTCTCTTATCTGTTATCCTGTTCTTAGATGGGATAAGGTACATCACATTTACCTTGGAGAGAAAGGGTGGAGGATATCTGGAATAGAATAAAACCGAATGGAATGGGAATGGGAAATTTTTCGGTTGACAACGTTTTAATTTCTGCCCGCTAAGCCCATTTCCTGTCTTCTATGTCGCTATGGATTTCTTACGGTCTATGGCCTAACTGTTCTCTGTCTTGTATCCTTTATCCCTTTCTTTGGACTAGAGATTACTTTCTCTTTCCAACTAGTGCAATATTAAGATGCCTATGTTTCTTAACATATATATATAAGAATAGAATACTAAGTATCTTCGAAATCTAAAAAACTGTTTCCGAAGAGTAATTGTATTTTTTATGAATCATGTATGAATATCCCAACATTGTTTATTCTGAATATTCTAAGCATTAATTTATGCAAGGGGAAAGTTAATTAATGTATACTTATTAAATATTATTTTATTCATGCATACATATTAAATATTATTTTTTGGTCTTTTCCAGTGATTTTTTCATGCATTATCCAATGCTTAGAGAGAATTTATTAACGAAATTTCCTGACATTGCTTAGTTAGAATGATTTTTTTAAAATAAATATTTGTTTTTACTTGATTTATTAAGTTTTTATTCAGTAATAATTTCTTTAGATCAATATTTTATAATTAGCCAATTTTCAGTGTGCGGAACTTACAAATTTATTTTAATACATTATTTTATTTTTTTTATTGTAAAGTAGCATTATTTGGTGATGTTGCCTGAAAAGTTTAGTATTACAGTAATTACTATTTTTTGAAAGGATACATAAGAAGTGAGTGACAATAGATTCTCAATGTGCTTTAATAACATAATATAACAATATGTTGTAGACCTCGATTCACAGTTAAAAAATATTTATTATTATTGTAGCATCATTCAAACTTTTAAATTCATTTTTATTAATATTAAAAATTCTTAGATATTATAATTAGATATCTAATTTAATGTTGAAATTGTAAGTAAGGAATGATAATTAGTTGCTCTTCTGAGTTTAATATATTGAAACACCAAACAAGGAAGGAAAAATAATGTAACATTTCCCCCTAGTCTTTAAAAGGAAAATATAGGCCTAATACAACAATGGAATGCTTTACGATTTAGCTTATGAAATGTCATTTAAGTAACATCTAATTATTTTAATTATCAAGACAGGTTTACCTAAAAAATGTATCTTATAAATGTTTCTCTATCAAATTTGTTACACTGTATTTGAATTGAAAAAAAGCTTTTAACTAAATCACTGAATGTATCCTTTCCAAATATATAAAGTTACATTTATTTTACAAGCCTATATCAAATTAGCACCACATCATACATTACGATAATGAAATTATTTACAATCGGTTAGTAAATTAAATTTTGATGCATGTATGGTTTATAACCAAGTCCCATAAAAGTTAACAAATTATCCCATTTATGACCTTAACTATGTCCAATAACTGTTAACAAATTATTCCGGTTACTTTCACTTAAGGCATCGATAGCTCTTGAAAAGATCACGTGTGTATTCAGGCACTATAGGAGATCTAGCAATAAAAGATTATTATATAGATCGAAAACACTGTCTGAACACAATTAATTTAATTTCTTTCATCGCTCCTTTGTATGGCTTCTTTCAGTATAATGCAGGCTCGGTAAAAGACCCTTCTACTTGTAAAAGGCCCCGAAATTGATCGCCCTAATTACATAATCGGATTAATTTTACGACATGCATGAATAAAGAGAAAATGAGGGAATTCTCTGATCTAACGCTCTTGATCAATAGAAAGCTCTGAAATGTTCCCCCTTCTTGTTAATAAACGACAAACATTGAAATTCTGAACGGATGGAGAAGAGAGGGGATTTGATCTTAATGTCCCTTCAACCCCTTATCTTTTGACATGGACTGGAAAATGGAATTTTTTCCCCTTTCTTCTGACGAAGGCTGTACCTGTCGAGGCTTCGCATTTACCATAATTGATTTTAGCATTTTTTTTCCTCCAGCGTTATGAGAAGTTAAAGATGGTATTTAGGAGACATATGCATTACTTATTTGGGTTGTGCAGTTGTCATTTGGATTCATCGAGACAGTTTAGTTAAAAATTATTAAGATAAGTTTTTGGAGAGACATTGCTTTTTTTTAGTTTAGTTATGAATTACTACTGAAGTGAAGGAAAAATCTGAGTTTTCAATCAGGGCCTTCATAATTCTCAGTATCATTTTTTTTAAACCTAAGAACTGTATTCATTAAAATTAAAATTTGATTTTGATTAAAAGAAAAGGTGAACTTTATAAATAAACGTTTTGTCATGAATCATGACTTTTTTCCTGAGGGTTGAAAACATATTTCAATTATCATTGTTGATTCTTAGTTTAGAATGAAATTTCTAATAGAAAATTTACTGATACAGAAATAGAATACAAGACTTATATCGCATATTTATTTTAGATTTTTATCACATAATTACAATATTTAAAGATGTATTAAACATATGCCTTTTTTGTAAACATATTTTTTATTTTAAGGAGTAAATATAACCGATTTGTGATTTTTTTCACCTTGAAAGTATTTAAAACCTATCTATGCTGATTTTGTTAGATTTTAATATCAATAATTATTGTTAAAACAGTATTTGGGAACAAAATACGGATTCTTATTCATCCAGTTTAGATTTTAATCATATAAAGTAAGCTTGTGGAGCATTATTTTTGGAATGAGTATCCCCTACTCCGATCATATACTCCGACTCAATATACATTAATAACAAATATTACAAAATTTTAATGATACATTAGATATATTATTTTTCTTACTCGTAAGTAAATAAAAAGAATGATAAAAAATGAAACTTGTACTAAAAAATCTCAAAGGAAAGAAAGTTACAAAACTCTATTATAATGGCAATAATTTTGAATTGTTTATTTTTCATACCCCGATTTTATCACATTTTACTTTATTTCCGGACACATTTTACTTCTGAAATTAAGTTGCGTTTTTCAAATTTAAAAAAAGGGGATTTACGATATGACAGTTTGTTTATTTTGTTTGGTAATCAATTTAGAAACCTTTGCATAAGAAGGTTATGCACAAATATTATCAAGAGGTCTATAAAAGCAATTCAAATGCTATTCCAAATTTAAAGCAATGATAAACAGAAAAGTATATGCAATGCAAGTAAAAGAAGTAAAGTAAGGAAATGAATAATTAATAAAAAATGATTAATGAAAAGTTTTAAGAAAATAGATGGAACAAAAATTAGGAAAGAATAAAGAATAAAGCAAGAAAAAAGAAAAATAAATAGCATTATATATATAATGATGAGAAAACAGCATTCGGTTCTAATTTATATTCAAACCAATTCATTTTGCTTTATATATTCTAGGCTTAACAAACCTTACTTTCAACAGTTTTTTACATTATACTACATAATTCTAAAAATTCGACATTCTTCTTTTTGTTTTTTTACCTCCTTGGAGAAAGATTAAATGAAATTGCTTTAATACAATAGTTCGTCACTCCTTCTTTTTCTAAAACTTTTATCGTGTATTTTTTTTTCAATTCTTCTCATTCACATTCTTTCAACTACCCATTATAATCATAAAGTTTCACTCAAACGAATTTTCAAATCAGTATTCAAAGTTTACTTTTCTTGGGGGACTATCTAAGTTCACAGTAGTTATATATATATATATATATATATATATATATATATATATATTAGAATAGTAATTCAGTAATATAGAAATAATTGAATTAATTAAAAAAAAATTAGAAAGATGCAAGAATAAAAACATAAGAAAAATTTTTAAAATTACAAGAGATCTCCCTGTATTTTTAGATTACAGAAAAAAGAATTTTTTTAATTGCTAAATCCTAGAACTAGGAGAAAAATTACTCAACAGAACAATTAAGAAAAATATCAATATAATTGAAAGAATATTAAATAAAAAATAATGGCAAGAAAATTATTAATAAATTCATACCAAAACCTGAAAAACAAACAATAGAAAAACCATAAAGAATTACGTATATCTCGCATCCTTTTAAATATTCTTTCATAGAGTCTACAAACAGGGATTATTTTATTTGTTTACATAATAAATTATGTTATTCATATTTACAACAATATGTCAAGAATAAAACAACAATATTTCAATAAATTCACGTAATGAGCATATTTAATTCCTTTATCTATTATTTATATTATTTTCATCACATGTTCTATAACACATGGGTACGAAACAATTTCTCTTTATTAAAGTTCTTCCCACGTTGACGATTTAATAGTAAGGCTCCCACAGATTTGAGATGAGATAAGTATCTTCTCATCTTTCCAAAGTTCAGAAAATATATTAGGGTGAGAGGTTCCGGTTCGCTCGATTCGTAAGTGAGATCAATAAAAGGGAGTTAATGACAACTTCTACTTCTAAGAACAGTCCACGTATCCTCCCACTCCTTATAAGTTTCAGGAGAGCTCTTCCATATTTTTTTATATATATTTCTCTTTCACCGATCTTACAAGGCACTCATAAAATACTCTCTGCTATGAAATTCACTCAATAATGCATTTCTAAGCAACTTCTTACTCAGGATAAAGTTGCTAATTCCAAACTAAGTTTCAATAGACTAGTAGATTCCAAATAACCGGGAAAAAATTTAATCCTTTATTTATTTTGATTTATAAGTATTGTTATTAGCTGATAAACTCTATGATTATCTTAAAAACCTGAAAGACTTTAAATATCAGTTCAATACTATTTTAAAATAGCCAACTAATACTGTCGCTCGAAGTAATAACTTTAAATCAATGTAAGATTTAACATCAATGTGGCTGTAAAAGTTGTTACTCCAATGAAATATAGAGATACTTATAAAGTATCTTACGTCGTTCAGAATCAATTTTAGTTTTGTATATTTAAAAGGTCCTGTTTAAAAACTATATAATTAATTGCTATGTAGAAGACTTAGATCAAAACAACGATGAACGAATTTCGTTTCTTGAATTAAAACGCTATAAAATCAGAATATTTAGAATAAAACTCCCATATCACAAGAAATTCTTATGACGAGCATTTTGTAGCAATGTATAGTTATCGAGCATCTTTGTTTCCTGACTCATCTGTCGTCTTAAATGTTAATCTAATCACAAATATAAAACCTTTAATCTAGATCCTAGCGCAGATTTATTAATTAAAATAGTCACACAATAACAGCTCACAAATGTAGTCAAATTACTTTAAAAGTATTACTCATTATTTCTCTGAAAAGGAGAACGCTCACTTCTAATTCACTGTCCCTCAACGCGAGGATACTAACAGCTTCTATAAATATTAAAGGACACATTTACCTGGATACTCGTATCTAATGTTAGTTGATCCACAATGGAAATAACTTCGACCAGACAGCGTCGGGTCGTAATATTTTCTAGATCATACAAACAAGCAAGTAGCTGCCGTGCTATACTCTTGCTATCTTTTTACTACCTCAATATTCTTCTCATCGCAACTTTTTAATAATCATATTCAATTCTCTGTCAATTTTATACGACTTCATTATATCTATTCATTACATTCCTAAAGTTTATCTAATTTTTCAAACCACGTTTCATTTGGTTGAAAAGCAGCTGGAAACTTAAATATAAATTCAGAAAGAAACTCCAGATGTTAGTTATAGGAAGATTTACTAACTACCTTTGTTATGGTGTTGACTTCATTTGGGTAAGAACCAAGAATTTTAATTTTTTTCAGGGAATATGCAAAAATACTGTTATATAAAATAGTTACGATTGAATTTGCTTTAAAATGTCATGCTCTCAAGTTATTTTTAAAATTTCGTATACCTATTAAAGCACATAAATTTTTAATTCCTTTTTATACCCTCTTAAACAATATAGAAAGTAATTAATTGCATTAAATTTTGGAAAATTTTATAAGCAAATAATTTTGTTGTTACTTTTCAGAGATTAATGATTTTTTACATAAATATAAGAAAAAAAATTCTCATAAAATTACTCTGAAGTTAATATTTATATTTAATTGATAGCAGTATAGCCATACATAAGAATATTTTTAATTTTATTTTTTTTCCTAATCGTAACGTCTAAATATGGGCAACTTCAAAATGATAAAATTTTAAATACTTTTAAGAAAATCATAAGTATCTTTTTACATATTGGTCAAAATTATGATTTTGAAAACAGGCGGATACTTTAACTGAATTCGTTAGCTAAACAAATATGATTTTATGAAAAACTATATTCTCTGTAAAGTTTTGGCAAATTAGATTACTATGTGATGTTTAACTCAGCAATAAAAACACGAGAAAAATCCTGACGTCAGTGGGAAAGTTGAGTGATAAATTGACTAATTAGTTCCTTAGAACAATTTAAATCACATTTAATTACATAATTATTTTTATTAACACGTAAAATATGTATTTAAATTCCCAGGTTAATATGAATCACATAATATAGTCCTATCTTGTATGTCTTAATAAAAATTCCCCTTTACAAATGGATGGAAACAACAAAAAATGTGAACACGTAATACGTTTTTAATCACAGTAAGATTGATAAACTATTTATGCATGACGTAACATAAAGGAACTATTTCCTATAGTAAGGATTTGACTTACTTTCCTTACAATTGATAAAAAAGGGGTAGACCTGATTGATTATTTTTTTGAGTCGTTAGGTCTTTGTGTGCTAATAGTAAGATTACCAATTCTTTTACAATGAAAAGGAGGACGAAAAAATTTAAGAAAAAGTACAATATAAATAAATCAAGCATTTTACTAATTCAAACAAAAATAGACTAATTATGCTTATATCCTTTTTATTTAATTAATTAAATGAGTATATATCCATTTAATGAATATTTTTTGTCAATATATTATTTTCTAACAATACATTGGAAATTTCGGATCTTGTAATATTCTTCATATTGAGTTTTACGGTAAGTACTGCAGCTAGGGTATCAACATTCAATCTTGATTTCTCACTTATCCAAAAATCATTATTGAAGAGAAAAAATTCTTTCAACTGCTGCATTAGTTCCAGGTCAGCAATGTAAACTCAACAAGAATAACTAATTTTTCATATGGAATGTGTTTATTTTTGAAATAATTAAATATTTCTACCCATCTTTTATCAATTTCAACATGTTGATTTTCTCATTGTTCTAATTTAACAGAATTTAAATATACATTCAATCTTCTAATTCCTTCAAACAAACAATTGTCGTCGATTTTAATAACAGGCATTTCTTTTGATAAAAACTCAACACAAAATTCAATAACTGCCCAATTTACTTGCGATGAAGCCAATAAAACATCACTAAAACTGTTATTTCCTGTGATATAGATTTCAAACCATTCTTCGACATATTAGAAAGATGTTCGGTAAAAATTTTGCACTTCTTTGGTGAACTTTTCAGCTGTGCCTGGATACGGTACCTCTAAGTTTGACATTTTTTTTTAATTATTAAACGAATAAATTTTTCTTCAAATCGTGATTTATATTGAAAGACAAAATCGTTTAAAACAAGACTAACTTCTTTAGCTTAAATATGCTCACCTTCAATCTTTTGATTCGTTTTGTGGAAAATAGATGCCTGATTATGTACAAATTACATTAATTTCTCTAATAATTCATAATTGAAAATAATCAAGGATTTTTGGACATTTGTCTAAACTTAAAAAGAATGAACGGAGAGGCTCAAATAATTGTAAAATACGCTCTATGTGTAGATGTTAGAAAGAGCCATTTAACTTTTGAATATTCTAAGAGTTTTTGTATTCAACATTTGCATAACAGTTTGGTGCAGCATCTCTGAATAGAGATATTAACAGATTAGTTTTAAATATCGAAAAGGAGGAACAGCTTCCGAGAAAGGACAAAACCTAGAAAAGGAGGATGATTGGTCACCTTAATTACTAATAGTTATATTACCTTAAATAAATGTGTCACGTTTTTTTTTATTCCCCAATTCTACTTCATCAATTTCTTATTTAGAATCTGTATTATGTACATTTTCTTGCTTAAATGATGGATCTCTAACATCATCATCACTTGCTAAACATTCACTATATTCTTAAGGTTCTTCTAATTATATGGTCCTTTCGATAGATTAAATTAAACTTTTTAGATAAGTAGGTGTCGTTCTATAAATGTCACATTGATGGTAAAGTTGGATCAGAGAAACCCATCAACCCCTTTGAGGAAAAATAACATACTTTCTTTCTATGATAAACTCAAACTATTGCTTATTAGCTTTTCAATGGAATTCAACTTGAAGTTATATTATTCGATAAATAAAGAACTAATATCGTTTAGTAAACAGAGTTCGTCATAAATGCTGTTGACCAAATGTTCTCAGAGCTGGTTTAAGAAAAGATTGTCGTTTCAAAGTCAAAATTATTTTTTCAATTGCTTTTGTAGTAAATTCTGCTGCTTGTTGATGACACTAAATAACAAAGCCAATATAAAGCTATTGACTGAACATTCTTAGAGGAATTTATTCCATTAGCAAATCGGGGTAAAGTTAAATAATTTGAGTGTCAGAAAAGTATATTAAATCTGAATCGAAACTCTTTCTATTTTATGGAGTTCTCTCAGAGTGAGGTGTCACATTGTAATATTTACTTGTCAGATGTTGTTATAAGGTATTCGTGTTCAAAATAGGGAGGAAGTATTCAAGGAATTATCCCGTTCTCATTCGAACCATCCCCCATTAGCGTATAATGCAAGTTATGTAAATTAAAACTCCTTATAATCTTCTGTAACAAACGGAATAGGACCAAAAGCAGTCAACAAAATATATTACTCATCTTATAACTTTTGAAAATTAGAAATAAAATAATATTATTCCAAAATTTTTTTTTTTCTTATTTGATAATTTTTACACCTTACCTTTTAGAATCACATCAGTTACTCACTTATTATTCACAAATTTCCTTCCGCATGCAATTAATTCAATATAAAAATTATATAGAGCCATACCATTGAACATCACAGGGCTTTTTTGCCATGGAAAAAAAATTCTGAAAAAATGATCAACGTTAGTTTTTGTGACAGTATTAATCGATTAACACAAACATATAGTTCAATTTTAGTTAGTAAAATCTTTTTTTTAAAAAAATTGATTTAGCTATTCTATTTATTTATTATGAAATTAACACGGGTGAAACATTTATATTTATATTTAAGATATTTGTGTCTTGTCATTAACACTCAATTTCGTTTATGTACTCGTATTACCTTAAAAATGTATCTTCAACTGCATTAGATATTTAACGTAAACGTGTTCTAATTTGACTTGACATCTCAGAAATATTGAAAAGGTGCAAAACATTTAAAATTAATTTTTACTGTGCCATATTTGAAAAATTCACGGTTAAAGAAAACAAATAAAATCTAAATGTAAAATTTGTAGATCTTGCCATGTTCAGTTAATAATATGTATATTTTTTAATGAATAATATTTTTAAATAAACATTCTAACAGACATTTATCTTGTATTCCGTTGAGGTTAAAGTTAGAATATTTTCTATATAGTTGTAAAAATATTCCAATATTATTCCACTTTAAATCGAATCGCTCGATTACACTTTTCTTCTGACAGCGATGTTTTCCAGAGTTTATTTCTTCCTTTTTTTCTTTATATCCCTTTGTTGGTTCCCTCCCTTCAAAGAGAAAACAAACTTCTATGAATTCTTGACTTTCAAAGGAGCTTATATAAATCCTATTTCGTTAGAATTTTTGCTCAATAGATTTACGACATTAGAAAGGATTTTAGACTCCAATCGGTTTCTACTTAAAATTTTAAACTAGAATTTCTTTTCAAAAAGAGTTCTTTAACAGACGTGCTCAGAAATTTATTTATTTTATATCAATTGAATTGTTTTTTCATTTTACAGCTTAATTTAATGAATACAGTGTATCAAATTAATGTTTCTCCGGAAAGTATTTACAGTGTATTGTGAGAATGTTTAAATGTTTTTATGATGTTTTAGGGTTTTCTTAACCAGTTATTTCTTAACCCAAAATTAAATTTACTTCAAAAAATAATTAGAATTAGAATAAGTGATTGAAGTATATTCAGTTACAACTATAATACGTCAATGAACAATTCTTTGATAGTGCAGGTGATTTTTGAAGCGTATAATACATCATACATTAACTTTAGCATGCCACAAATTGCTTACATTTATAAATCTTCGAAAAACTTGTGAGGAACTATTAGTGATTTTCTCTTCACTATCCTCGGGGAATTTATAATAACTTGAATCACATAAAACTTTATTACTTTCCAACGAAAATGAAACGTGATTAGGTAAATAAAGGGAAGATAAAGAGGAATAAAAAATGATTTTGAGATATTAATATGCAAATTAAATTGAATTGAATGAGAATAGAGGGTAACAACTTGCTGAGAGAGGTTTATAATTTCGATTGAAGAACTTTAATTAGTTTAATGGATTGAAGAGAACTATCATTAAAGTATTAAGATAAGATCCTACTGTTTGCATGAAATTGTTGAAATCAGAATGAGTGATTTGGTAATATAAGATTTCATATTTAAACCATAACCTAGGTTTGTTGAGTTATTTGGGATTCAAGAGAGGGCGACCGTATCTAAGCTTTATTAATAAATAAAGTATTTTATCTTATTCTATCGTATCTTCAATTGGTTTCTAGTAATTAATAACAGTTTGATTAAAAGAAACAATGGCCATTGAATTAAATAATGAAGGACATTTGTCACAAACTGATGACTTTTAAACTTTAAATTATTTTTTTTTATATAAATATCTTCAAATAAACCAAATACTTTTTGCCTCTTTAAAAAAAAAGGCTGACACAGTTCTCATCAATTCTAACCTTGTGTAAAGTATAACCATGAAATGTGACGTTATGTAACAGATATGACGTTTAATTTTGCATTGTCGTTTCCAGTTAAGTCTAAAAGTAATATAAATTTAATTTCGAGCCTCTTAGTTTCGGCACTAGTCTAATAGATGTCTTTATATATACAAAGTAAGAGACGTTCGGCGTTTGTGTGATTCTCCGACCTCGTGGAGGGAGAGAGAATAGATGACCTTGAATGCAGGCGATTGTTTCGAACCCTGGTTGAGTGAGTCGCGGAAAAGTTGACCGGTCGCTTTTTGCTGTGCCTCTACCAAGCAGGCTGAAAAAGACGTCTCATTCTGGTTAGTTAGTAAAGCGTTTTAACTTCTGGCGTTGTTGTTGGAGAGGGTCGCTGCAAATGAATTAAGGGGTGGTTACAAAGAGCATGAATGGTTAAATGGAATAACAATTCTAAGTTCTCAATAGCATCTTATTATTTTTCAAAAATTTTGTTTTAATTATATCTGACTGAAGAACAGTAATGGATTATATCTTTTCATTCTTATACTAGCTTCAAATAAATGCTTACGCTCACATTTATTTGTTTGAAAAATTACTCATCTAGTAAATACTCAGAATTGTCCTTTTTTTTAAAAAAAAATAGAAACCAATATGTATTTTTTCGTGTAAAAAGTTTCATATTGTGGTTTAAATTAATAGTAGCAAAGTATTTTCAGAGAAAAAAAAGTGGTTTCATTATTTTTAGAACTAAGATATTATTTAAAAATAAGCGTAGTGTCACAAAGAATAAATTAAAGTTATGTATCCTTCAAATGACTATAAACTTGAATTCAATAGAAATAAAAAAAAAATATGATTTTTTAGTTAACTAATTGTTAAAAAATCATATAAAACAGCCTCAAAAACGATTTAAAATAAAAGAAGTGCACATTAGAAAATAAAAAAACATCTTAAATGAGTCTCACTGTGATTACCAAGTATTAAAACATTTCAAAATAATTATTTTATCTCTGAAAATCAGCAATACCATTCCGCTAATATTTTGTAATATCTTCCAATTTCCTACATTTTTCAAATTGGCTCTGTGCCTAAATGAACAAGTTCAGATACAGACTAGAATTTTATTTTGTAATATGAATATGCTAATTTAATATTAATATAAATTAAAATTTGAATAAAAATCAACTGAAGTATTCCTTGAAAACAAAATGAACGAATTAATTTTTTTTATTATACATAGTGTAACCCAGGTAAATTTTTTCTGTTGGTTTCCTATATGTCAAAATAATTCTTCTCACTTCATTATTATTATCTAGTCTCTTTAAGTGAAAAAGCTTAGATCAATTAAATAAATTACATATAATGAACAAATTAACAGTATTTCTTAAATATAATCATCCATTAAAATTGTAATTATGTTCAAAATTGATAATTTTTTTATGTAGATTAAGGCTTATTCATCTACAAAAAGGGTTTTAATGGATATTTTTTAGCATAATTAAGCTTATAACACATTTCAGGGTTTAGGACTATTTACCAGAAAGGAAATTAGCACATAAAATTTGAATGTGTACTTCTTCTTTTGCTGTAAACATAAATTTTGTCAAAAACTCATAGAAGTATGAACTTTTCTGCGCTTCATTTTTCAGAATATCTTCATGTCAATCTAGCTATCAGATTGCACGAGTTAGCTTTAAATTTGTTATTTATGTTTACTTGCAATCTTGTCAAACCTCACTTAACTCCTGTGAGAATCAGCTCAGACGAGATCTAGCTATTTTGAAGAATCTTAAAAGCATAAAATAAAGTTACCCTGTTTCACAAGATAGAAAGTGAAATATAGGGCAAGATTTAAAATATTTCCTTATGCAGTATACGTATGTTATGATTATAATCTAAATAATATTTTTGTTAGATTGGATTTTTTTTAAAATGCAGGGAGAGATAAAATTGTATCTGTTAGAATTCCATACCTAACAAATGAAAAATATTTAACTAGTTTTAAGGCTCTTCTATGTTCTCTGTTTAATATTGGACTACTTTCAGAAATAGTTATTAATAACGAGTTATTCATACCAGAACATCCTTCTTTTAAATACAAGTACATTAAAATTTAACTAAATATCCGTAATTAACAAAGCTGAAATATTTAAAATTATTGTTTTTGATATCATGCACTTTTATTTCATAGTAAAAGCATTGATAAGTTGGGAAACTTAATTATCTAGGATAAATTATAGCTAAATTATCATTTGTAAGTTACAAAAGTCTTAATATTTTTACAGGATTTGACTAGGATCATGCAAGTTTTTTCTTCATTAAAATCATTTTCTTAATTAAATTTTATATTTACGATAAAACGTTTTACATCTTCAGTCACTGAAAATTGAAATTATATTTGGTTTTATTAACGTCACACTAGAAGTAACACGAGGGCTATTGGCGACGGACCTCGTAATTTTGAACCTCGGTCAAGTTACTTAATCGAGGCTTAACACTTATGCTAACAACCCTCTCTCCTAACTTCTACACCTCTGCAATATGGAAATTAGAACTTTTATAAAACAGGAGAATTACTACTTGATAATTTACCCTGTTATAAAAGTGCACTTTCAGAGGATTCACTTATCCAACTTCTTTGTAAATAGCTTTAAACAATTCCTACTTATTAAATTTTGATGAAATCTAATTAATAAATAAAATTAAAAGAGCTGCTTTCTTTAGAAATTTTTGTTAGAATGTAAAATGTAAAAGTCTAGATATTACTATTTAGTAATTGATGGCATACAAAAGTACTTAACATTTTGAATTTCTTAAATTTCTTCCATGTTTTCTTCAAAATGTTTCAGCAAAAATGTTATTCATTATTTTTTTTCTTCATCTAGGTTTAAAAACTAAAGCATTTAAATATTTAATTCATTATTATAAATATCACACTGATATTTAGATTTGACATCTTTTTTTCAAAATATTTGACCAATGTAATATTCTCCTTTAGAAAAAGAAAAACATGCGGTGCGATAATATTTTCTTTTTTAGTAACCTCCAAGAAACTGCTTCGCGAAATCACCCCTTAGAGTGTTCAATTTATTTTCTTCTGAAATTAATTAATTCTCAAAGACATTCGTGTCAAGTTCGATTATGAAGCTCTTATAGCACTTTTCAGGAAGAAAAGAATTTGTTGCTTCCTTGTTGGAAAAATGGATGTAATCTTTGTTTTCTTTGTTCTTACATGGATGCACTTAAAGTAAGTATTATATCAAACATTAGCTTTGTCATTCATAAGTGGGTGACAAATCAAATTTCTGGCTGCTTATCTTTTTGATATATAGTAACTAATATAGTAAAGGGGTGAATGTCACTCTTGAGAAGTACTTATCAAATTTATAAAAGAAAGAACCCAATACGTTTAGTTAATTATTTTTGTAAATTCGTATGTAACTTTTTAAAATTTTGATTGTTCAGTCTTCAGAACATATTTTTGACTAATCGTTCTTATTTGATTTAATTGCAATTAGTATGGTGTATGTTTTACCATCTTTGATCATTTTTAATATCGTAATTTTCAAAAACTAAAAATTCCTTTTTCTGTTTCATTTCTTAGCGAATTCAGAATAAATCTATGCCGCTGAATTTATACCAGGTGATATTTCTGTGAAAATTAGTACAAATAAATTTTCCATCGCTTTTTTACTCAACAAATTATGCTGAACAGGTGTACAAGAATTTAGGAACGATTTATACAGTGTTATACATAATTTTTTTGACTGATTTTACATTTTCAATTAAGCTGTATATCGACTTAATACATTAACCTCTCTCTCTCTCTCTATATATATATATATATAGTTCTTAGGAGACTCTAGAGATTATTCAAATATGATTATGTAAGTTGACTGTAGAAAGTTTTTTTTTATATATTATGACAATTTTCTCTCTAGGACCTTTATTTTATAAATTGATTTATATGAATTTTTGATACTGACATCTGGTAGAGGGAGAGTTAACTATGATATCTTTTAAAATTGTGACATTTTAGAAATTGTAATCTTATACATAAGAGCTATTGCCTTTCAGGACTTTCGTGAAGTTTTAAGGAAATTTCATCACACAACATTAGAATTACAAAGACAGCTAGTTAGTGATCTAGCTGTGAAGATCCCTTAAAATTTGTTTACATAGTATACATTTACAGACACATATTTTATTCAATTGATTCCAAAAATTTTAACAACCAAAAATCTGGTTTGTGTTCCATTGGATATGTGTGATTTCTATTTATTATTGTATTCATTATATATGAGATGTTTATTAAAAATTCCTTATTTTTAAACTTTCTATACTCAGTTTAACTAAGTATTATTGATATTCACATCTTATCTGGAAACAGTGCATAATATTAGAGATCTTCATTTAAAAGACTCCTTGAACCTCTTCATCATATGTCACAAGATCCTGTATTTTCGCTTTTGCATCAGTTGTTATTTGATTTGATTTTTTTTTGGAAAAATTTGTATTTGGGTATGCTTTCCCTAAAATTTTAAATATTTAAATAAAAAGATTTTATTTGTACTTTTTTTGTGTTTTAAAATTTTTAACTAATTAAAAGAATTTTTAATTACATAGTTTTTAATTGAAAGGCTTTTTTAATTGAATAGTTTGTAATTGAAAAGTTTGGAAAAGGATTTAATTGGAAAGTTTTTAGATGAAAGGTTTTTATTTGAAAATATTGGTTTCTGAAAAAAAAATTGTAATTGAGATATTTTGCCTTTAATTTTTTTTTCTTTTCTTGTTTCTTTCCTTTAACTTAAATTTGCATTTTGGAGTAATCCAATTTATGCCAAACAAGATGCGCTAGGGGAGGGATGGTACCATCGAACATGTTTAACCCCACAAATCACTCCCCAGTCTGAGTGTGCATGTTTTGTTTTGTAGGATATTAAAATTTTTCACTTTGTTTCAAATTTGAAATCAATTTTTATTCATTCATATACATATAAATGTTTTCTTTCATTGATTTTGGACTTTGATTGTTTTCTTATTTTTATGTGTTTTTAATAATAATTTCATTGCTTTATTACACACACACACACACACACATATATATATATATATATATATATATATAATATTTATATATATTATCAATTTATAAATATATATAATACACACACACACACATATATATATGTGTGTGTATAGAAGTTCAGCTGGATCCAGAAAAGATAGGAAAATATTTAAGTGGTGGTAATCCACAGAAAAAGTAATTAGCGCCCTAGACAAAAACGGAGATGGACACCCCCAGACGCAGCTTCTTAGGACTAGACCTTAATTAATACACACAAAAACAATAAGAAATTTCTTCAAAGAAAGCATGGTATAAAATGAAATGCAATCGTGCAACATTGCGCCATGTGATAAACCCGTAAATATGAAGAGTAAACACAAGAATTATGTATTCGTTAAAAAAACAATCTTAATGATTACTAATAACAATTGCCATCATTTTCTTCAGACACGCTTGCTGTTGCAGCAGTCCTCATATGACCTGCATCAGATAGGAAATAAAGAAAGGGAATTCCATTTCACATAGCGGCTGTAACAAGCGTGTGAATGTCTTTGGATTGAGCAACCGTCTGCGTGGAAAACGGTCTCTGTACACTCCTGTTACTTTTGTGGTACTTCCTTTTACAGCTTCGTAATTGAAATGTACATGTCTGCTTTTTCAATATTACTGAAATGTACAATTATCTCGTACGTTACAATTGTTAGAACAGTTGCATGCTGGAAAAACTTCACAGGGATAGAATCGGTGCCTATAATTAATTTTGATGTATATTTCCTTGCGGATTCTTCTTCATTCTAGCTTACATTTGCATGTGTAGCATTCTTAATCCACCAATAAATCACAACAGGAATGCCATTTTAACGTTTGTGGAGTGGCGATTTCGAAATGCGATAACACTTTTTATTGAAGTTAACAAGACAATTTTTAATTATACAAAATCACTCATTAAAATATAGATTAAAAACTCTGAAAATAAATACGTAAAATTGTTTAAAACTACCAAAATTACGAAATAAAATGAAAAATGCAGTGAATTATCACAATAACCATACAAAATTTTAAAAAAATTCATCTAAATTTATAACAAATACAAATTATTATAATGATAAAAAAAAGTTAAGGTTTTCTGAAATACAAATTATACTCAATAATTTTAATAAAATCAAATATACACCAATAATTAAAAATTAATACTTAGTTAAATACAAAACTACTCAAAAAGTAATATATTTCAGGTGAAAAGAAAATAATTTATGAAAAACAAAAATGGAGGTAATGTTGTATAAATACTGTCCCAGACTTTGGAATGGGAAATGTGTATTTAAACCAGTTTTACGGATCCAATCACCACACTTCAATAATTGCATAATCATTTTCTATATAAATAAAGAAAAATTAAAATTTCAGAAACTAATAGAATTTCAAATTAGAAAAAAGTAAAGAACTACTTTAAACCCAAAGTAAATGACCATAAATTTAAAAATAGCCTAAATCTGCTAAAGTGTCTCAGGACTCTTAAGACTTTCTGTATATGCGAAAAAAAACACTTTTCAACACTTACCAATGAAATAAATCAGACATTTGAAATTTTTACCATTTAATATTCATAAATATTTGCATACACTTTCACATTTTCATGTAATTTAAAGAAAATTTTAAAAAGTTATAATGAAAAATAATTTAAACATGTTTTCATTATTAAGAAAATCAATATTTTACTGCGTGTAGGATTCTGAAGTATATAACAATGATCAAAATTTACAAAATAATATTATCTAGTAGAAAACTGTTCAATTTTGATGTTATACATACTTTTCAATAAATTTAGAGAAAATTTTTTTCAATAGTATTATTATTAATAATTTTCAAAATTTCAAGAAAAAGTCCAACCTAACTCATATATAAGATTTTCTACTAGCAATTTGTATAAAAACTGATGTATAAGTCATAAATAAACACATTTTGAACATGTATATGAAATTTCAAACTGATGTAATTAATTCTGCGTGCTAGCTAAAATTTTTTGTTCTGAGAAAAATGAAGTTAAAATGGAAAAATAATGGGAAAAGAAATCAAAGTAATGTACATTAAAAAGCTCCAGGATCATAAGTACTGCCCTCAATATATATATATATATATATATATATATATATATATCAACCTTATAATATTCCGTTCCTTGAACTATTTTAATTTTTTTTTCTTTTGGGGGGGAAGAAGCTTCGGTTGCTCATATCTTAGTAATGGAAATACATACTTTGTCCACACTTATTACACTTAATAATATTTTTCTGTTGATTTTCCTGCCTAAAGCAAGCATCAAATCAACTTGACTCTTATGTTTATCATTATATTTATATACAGGCATAAATGCAGCTATTTTAATTACCGTTAAACCCGATCCAATTATTTTCTGGCTATATTTCCAAATCAATAAACTAGATGACACATTTGCATTTGGGATTTTACCTCCTAAGCATCTTCACAGCAACTTCAAACGTGATAAATCTTTAAAGATAGGTTTAATTGCTTCAGAAACTACCTTTGGTAAGGTTTTCTTATGCTTATATTCCTGACTTTAGTTGTTATGCACATAAACATTATAATTACTCCAACTGTTACTGCCTTTAGGGTAGAGCCAATGTTTTGGTTCATCATCCATACTAGCTGTATGAGCCCAGACAGCTTGCATCATCTCGATGATATTTTGGGCATTAGCACATATGGCACTGCCATAGTAGGTTATCAATTTGTTTATGACAGAATCCATTAGGCGACTTCTATCCTCAATGGTTTTTCCATCTGACAATTTCATTTTTCTCATCAAGGCTTTCATTTTCCTCAAGCTGTTGCCGAACATGTCCTACACCATCTATTTTGTTAATTGTGGCACTGCCACCATAAAGCTTTTTTTCAACAATAGATGAAAATTTTTGAATCGCCAACGCCTATGTATTATTGATTCTTAAAGTCAAGTTTATGTTTTGCTCTAAAAAATTCTTTCCATTCCTCTAACTTCCATTTGTCCAACCGATCAACCGTGGTTTTATAAAAGTTTGGTTGTTTACCCAAAACACACTACATTTGAGCCCGAACTTAGGCCTCTTGTAAAATTTACATCCTTTGTAATGAGAAGATATAACTTTAATATCGAGAACTTTCCGCAGTCAACTCCAATAAGAGTACACACCCCAACAAGAGATGTATGGCTTCGTTACTTCCACGTCCCATCACCACCTAATTACAATTGAATTTGCCGTGCCGTCAATATTTTTTTCTTCAGTAGCAGCTTTTTAACTGATGCATTTGCAAGAACCTCACTCACATCTGCTGTGTTTGAACTGATTATGTCATATATCTTCTGAGACACTGATTTGGCAAACACATAATAGAACAAAATGTCTCTAGTGAGGGAAATCCTTGGCCTATATATTTCATTGTTAATACAGACCGTCTATTTATTTAGGGTACATATTTTTTATCACCAATCATTTTACAGGAATTGAATTTCTGCTGAATCCCACATTTTCTAGAATCTATTAGGAAAATTGATGACAATCCCATAGTGGATTTCTCAGCATTTTTACTCCCCTCCTCCAACTTTCATTGGCACATAGTGCAACGCATACATTTTTCTAATTCCGAGAACATTAAATTAATTTTTTCTACATATATAGCCGAGAAATCCATTACAAAAGTTTTTTTTCCCATTGTTTACGAAACATTGAATGAACTCTGTATATTTTTAGCAGTAGTTTTGATCTAATAGAAAGCACAACAGTGCCAAATTCAATCTTAGATTTGTTTAGATATTTATTATCTTGACATCGTTTCATTTTTTGTCTCTGTCAAGACGATAATTTTTTCAAGACTATCTATATTTAAACTCGTTCTGAGAGATATCAAATACACTCTATAACAACAACAACAACAAAAAAAAATGACGCAGACACACCAAGTTGGTTTAGATTGAATGTAATGAAATTTCCTATGCAAGAAACCTATTAATTTACATGTCATGTTCAAAGAGAAATATTTTGAACATGACATCGAATTTAAAAGTATACAAATTTGTTCTCAATCACTTTATACATAACCTCACAAATTAAATAAATTGAATTAAATGACTTTAAAGTGAAAAATTATTTAAAGATTAGTATTTAAAAATATAATAACAGTTTCACCTACCACTAAAATTGTAAGAAAATTGGCAATTTTACTCTAAAACTCCTGCATATTTAAAGACTGATTTCTAAATTATGAACTAGTTGAACTAAGCGTTTGATGTTCACTTTAGATTTAGATTTTTTGATCTCGTTCCGTCCTGGACACAGCTTCAAAATCTTCGTAATACCTCCAAATATTTCTGGGGTAACAATCATCAATAATTAAAACTGTATCACTATCTTCAAAGGAAACAATTTTACCTGATTGTGGAGAAGTATATGCTGATCTTAAAATAAGTAAATTCTTCTTTCTTCACCTTTTCCAAAAGTGATTAGAAATAATTTGCTGATATTTATATTTCTTAACCTAAGATTTTCCATTAAAACTTAAATCTTCAACTTTGTATTTTGTACGGTTAATCTTTTACGTACAAGAAAATGAGAAGGGGTGAGTAGAGAGTGCTCTGCGAGGTCGCTGTACATATGCGTGATAGACAAGGAATTGACCATGGCTTCAATTTGAAGAAAAATCATTTCCGATTCTTTAAGCGAGAGCGAAGATCTCCAAACGATTTTCTTTAAACAAGTTTTAAGCATTCGAATCTGCCTCTCCCCGAAACCTCCCCATCATGGACTCCTCTCAACTATGAATTTTCATGCTACATCTTTAGAAGCAAACTCATTTTTAATCTAAACTTTATCAATCTGCTTCCATCATTTTCAAGTTCACAATTAGCCCTTTTCCTGTTTTAAGTCCTGGCATTGCCAGAGTACAATACAGAACATAATACTTGACGAGATACAAATCAACTGAAACCCAACAAAGAGGAATCAGTACTCATATTCAGAACCAACTCTAGGTGAATTGCTCTCGTCACAGCACAGATGAAAATAAGTAAATAAACCTTTGAATTAAAATCATGCACAAAGAAAGGTTCTGCAAAATCCCAACATCAAATGAGGGATATTCTTGAACTTTGTCAAGGAGTAGTGGAGCTACTACCTGTGTTCCAGGTTTCAGCTTGAAACGCCTATAAATTAAACAATTGTTTAAAGCCTTTTTCCCATATTGAGGACCCTTAACGATCTAAAATTGTTCTCGTAAATGTGTCAAAGGTATTGTCAACACCAGCATGACACATTTTAGAATGAGCATCATAGATGAGTAGCTCAACAAATTTATCATTCGGTTGAAGTAGCCAATGATGTTTGGCTCTAACATTCTCACTTGAGAATTATAAACGTCTCTTCAAACAAAGTAGATCATTATCAAATTCAGATGCAATATTCGTGAATCTTTGCCAATAGTATTCTTAGACATAATTTGCGTAAACTCTATACCGTAATGCTTTAGCCGAGTAGTTCTTATCGAAAACCGCAAAACTTTCTTAAGCACATATAGTTCCATGCAATTTTGTAGAATCAGATTTAGAGTTTTGAGCAAACCTTTTTACCCACTCTGTAACACGCAATAGTCAACCTAGTTCACTAAATTCCTTTACGTCCAGTAACAGTAAAGGAGAGTTTTTACCACCCGAATTAGACATCATAGTATTAACTTTTGTAGTCCACTGTTCCCTCATTACAAATACCCTTGAGTGAATACTGCAAATCTGGACAAGGCCACGAATGAATTAGGCGAGATAACCAGGGAGATCCTGACCATCATAGAAAACAAGACAAGACCGTCCTTGCAGATTCACCTTTTGTAATATGGTCGACAGGATTATCGGAGCCACTGCAGTGGTCCAAAACTGTCCCTTGGCACAATCAGTATTTTCCACTTCCAAATCCATTTTTAATCCAAATTTTACTCAGTTCCGAACAATTAGTTTTAATTTCCTTAAATGGAATACCACGACTTTTAATGTTTCTTTTGGATTAGAGGTTAACTCATAAGCCTCCGGAGTGGTGTTGGCTCCCGAACATAGGTCGTCAACATAAAGAAATGAATTTAACATTTCGTAGCATTTTGGGTGATCCTCTTTAAATCTCTTACTGTGAAGTTTCTAAATATAAGCTAGGGGGGAGGCGAAGTCATTAAAACAAATTGGAGGCGATTTAGATGAGAAGTTTGCGTTGGATCCTCCGGACCATCTGGACACCCCATGAATTTAAGGTATTCTCTATCCTCATCTGCAATCTCTATCATAAGAAAAGCTTTTTCTAAATCTCCACAACAAAAGACAACTTGCTTTATCCGAAATTTTAAGAATTATATCCAATAAATTTGAGTATAGATTAACTCCAAATACAAGCGACTCATTTAAAGACTTATTTTCATTTGTTTTGCTGCTACAGTCATTTATAATTCTGACCCACCCAAGCTGTGTCCTTGTCATCTCGAATCACTGCCGTGTGGGGAATATAGTATCTTGAATTCCTATCTTCATTACTACATTTCCACTCAATCCGACATTTTAATTAATCCGATATAATCTGCTTATATTGATCAGAAATTTCCTGTTTTTTTTTAGATTGTAGCTTAACGAATTTAAACGCTTTTTCGCTACCTAATAATTAGAACTAACTCGACTGAGGATCATATATTTTCCTTCCACATCAATCTACAAACGTACGTTTCTCGTTAAACTTCAGAGAATTTTCGAACATTTTAATCAACTAGCTATTTTTTTCAGAAAAATATTGTTTTTCTGATTGAAACTCTTCTATTTCCCAAAATGGAAGAATCCATAACCAAACACACATTTCCACAACTATCAGTCTCTCTTTTGCTTCCGTTCACACCCACCAGCAACCAGCCAAAACAAGATCTGATCACACTAATGTTTTCATTTAATTTTATTCTTTCATCATAAACATTGTCCTAAAATGAATAACAACCAACGGGAACCTAAATACAAACCAGCAGTCTGTAACCCTTTTTCCCTTAATGCATTTTGAATTGAAGCATCGGGGATGCTTAAAGACTAATTAAATATGAATTCCGTCACGAGAGCTTCTATTACATAAAACTATGAGCTTTTATCCTTGTTGAGTAATGTTAAGGAAACTATTGGATACCTTCTTTCATGCGCTATTTTTTCTCCAAATGCAGAGATAGCAAGCAATTCATACCAGATTGGCTTTAATTTTAACTTTTTGACCCATTCAGGGGAAATAAAGCTTCTATTAGATCCAGAATGAAAATAAGGTTAGTTAATACAGATTTTGTATTTGAATAGGCTAAGATTGCACATGTGTGTAAGAATGCCTTATTTTGTGTTTTAATATTATTATGAAAAACAAAAATATTATCAGTATTTTTATTCGAGCCAGTCTGTGAGTGATCGGAAGCAATCTCACAACCTTTCACTTTAGCATTATGGGGTTCTGTCTCTTCTGCAAAATAAAGTATCATGTAACAAACTGAGACCATTTTTACACGTAATTTTTGCCCTATATTCACGGGAAATATGATATTTTAAAAACAACACCAGCACTTGGCTTCAATCTTCAGCTTCTTTATTTTTTATTCTACATCCAATTTTACAATTTATGGAATCATGATAACCAATACAAAATAAGCAAATTACTTTTATTTGAGTATTTAATGCTGAAATGGTTGATATGTTTTTAGGATTTACATAGTTTCTATTATATATTTGATTGCCTTAATAATTTTGAAAAAAAAGTTCACTTAGTTTCACAACTTTTAGAAGAACTCAGTTTCCGTAAATTCTCAGGATTCTACTTCTTTTCTCAAAAATGTAATATTTTCCGAAACTTCACATTTCGATTTCGGTTTCATTTTGTATGAAAATCTTAAACCAAATCTGGTGATAATAGCTTAAATGGTATCGGATTTAATAAATGCCCTTTTGAACCCTCCATTACATATAAGGAACGTAAATTTCTTTTCTATTTCATCATATAATTTATGTAAGCCTTTCGCATAACAATAATTTCTATAAGGTTCCAAGTTTAATAATTTTGTCATGTAAGAATTTGTAACATAATCAATTCTACCAAATCTTTGTTTCAATAGTTCAAGACACGATTCATAGTTTTCCTTGCTTAATTCAAATCCAGCAACTACGTTATAAGCAGGGCTAGAAAGAAGGGATTTTCGATGCATGAATTTTTTAATTTTTGTAAGAGAATCATTGGAACCGAATGTGGTATTCAAACAATTTAAGAATTCCACAATTTTGCCGACATCATCAAAGAAACGCGGAGTTTTCGAATTTAGACAATTTTAAAGCTGAAGCAGAATTTTCTAAATTATATGCATTAAGAACTGACGGAATCCCCTGAACACTCATTTATATAATTTTAAGTCTTTAATTTTGTTCTTTAAATTAATTGTAGAAGAAAATATTTTGACTTCATATCAAACTTTTAACTTGCTTTTAAGTTTATCTGGTTCATTAATGAGTTCTTCATCTTCTGAATCAAGGTTTATTCAAATTTGTTCTTTCGAATCTAAAAGCTCCAATAGCTCTAACAATGAGATTAACTCCTCAGCATCTTCCTCGATGTTCTGTACCCTTTTAACCAGCTTAGTAAAAGTGGTTTGATCGTAACTTTGTTTTTCAATTAACTTTGATATATTATCCATATCTATCCAGAATATATAAGATCATAAAATCTTACCTATACAGTCCAGACCAAAGAAATTTCAAGAATATCTAAACTTTATTATTTACAGAATTCAATCCATATAATAGTCGAACTTCTTCAATAATTTTTTTCAGCCGCTATGCATCAATGTTGTAGATGTTTCACGTGTAGGCTAGGCTCAAGAAACATTCCATGTAAGCAATTTTAAGACAAACTATCTTCCATTCCTAAGCAATTTTATTTAAAGTAAAGTATCAAATTAAAAAGTGATACATTAGTAGGTTATCACTGCATTTCACAGTCTACACTTTTGCTTATCGCCTGCCACTGAGCTCTTCGCTTACAAGTAACGCCCTTTTTGAGCTCATCGTGCACAAGCAGCATTATCTGGTTGAATGACGGTACAATAGCATGGGAATAATGTAACAAGAATAACAGACTGAAAAATGGCAGCAGCATCTATTATACATTGAGATGGGGAACCCATGGAATTCCAGTGGTATTTGCATATTTAAAGGCTGCAGTCTAAAAGTGAGGAAGTTTGTTGGTAGAATTACTTGATTGAGGATTAAAATAGATTTTAGTGATGAAATGAAAGAAAGTAAAAATGTGTAGAAAAGAAAGTATTTATGCAGGTCCTCACACACACACATATATATATATATATATATATATATATATATATATATATAATTATATGAGTGTGTATGTATAATATACATGAAAATCAAATGAAAATCAAACATAAATGCACTTCTGAAGTATGAAACATAAATGTGAAAATCAAACATATATGCACTTCTGAAATATGAAACATAAATGTGAAAATCAAACATATATGCACTTCTGAAATATGAAACATAAATGTGAAAATCAAACATATATGCACTTCTGATGGTAAAAATACTTAATAATTTCTTATCCACGATAGCATCTACGCTTCATACATTGGAAAAATTATAAATAATATGTAGGACGAATAATATGTTGTAGGAATTATAAATTATATGTGCCGTTGCTTATTGATTAGCACTATATATTTTTGATGACGTTTCTCTATTAAGAAGCTCTCTATCTTATATTTTGGTACTTATATTGTAGCTATTGGAATTGGAACATGAATAAAGGTATATTCATTTAATTCTATTTAACCCAAGAGATTATAAGATTTTTAAGGTTATAAGAATTATAAGAATATAGTTATAAGAACTACAGCATGAGTAAAGGAATATTAGTATAATTCCATATTGGCCTGAAGTTTTCAAGATTTTTTAACTCAAAGACCGAACAGTAAATGTGTAGAAATAAGGAGTGCTGTGTTGCGAAATTGTTGATCATATTATTATACAGAAAATTAACCACACTGTAAGAAACATGCTATTTAGCTTTCAGATGAGCTAAGTCACATAAGTGTTATTATATATGGTTCTTTCATCTTCATTTTCATTTTTCCGATTTATTTTAGAAGCGGCTAATTCAACACTCAATCAGGAAAGTAGTAAAGTAATTCATTTTTCTTCAGAACCTGTCAGCAGGCGTAACTCGAAGACGTTGAAAAAGGTTCTAAGATCTATCTACGAAAATGTTATAAATCACCTAAAAATTGCAGTAATCGCCGATAAAATTTTCGTCTTTACAGTCGCAAGAACTGACATTTTGTGATTAATGAAATGAAACATGTTTCCTTACCCCGTGTTATCATGTTTGGATGTTCATTTTTCATTGTTAAAAGCCCCACTTTCTGTAATGTTTACTCGTGAATCGTATTCTTTGAAATTATTTTCTAGTTGTTAGCATTTTGAAGTGAAAGTATCACAATGAATTAGGCTCCTTATTTTACAAATAAGAATTGCGTGGAATTTTATTTTTAAAAACGAATATAAATGGATGTGATGACTGACGTTTAGTTGGGAATTTGATATTATTTAAACTTTATGACAGTTGTTATTTTAATGTGGATCCTTCCAATTGTAGGCTTTATTTAAAAAAAGCTATAAATGTATGCTTTCCAAAAATAAAAGGTTACAAAATGGGAAAATAGATGGTTTTAACATTTTGAATTTAATTAATTAATTTAACGAATTTATTTTTTCTTACCCAGTTAAGGAAGTTCTAAGATTTCAGAAGGATGTCAAGTGCTAAAAATGCTAATTTTCTTTGAAATATATTTTCATGTATGTGGATGATGAGAGTTTTAATATTTATTATAAATAACAATGGAACTATGTTTTAAATGTGTTTTGAATAATATACCGCACTTTCTTTAGTTTATGAATTCACGAAAGACATGAGACCATATCAAAAAGATCATAATCAAGATGACCAATAACATAGAAAATATTCAAATGAGTAAAACTAAGCATCGTTTTTTAAAACTTAAGTGACATTATTGATACCTTAAGAGATTCGTCGTACATGGGGGTATGTTAAATCTGTCGAGGCTCAATGTCCTTATGTTGGGATGGTGTGGAAGTTAGGAGAGTGAGGTACCAGCTCAGGTGTCATCCTCGTCACTTGACCAGAGTTCAAGACTAATAAGGTGTTTCGTTTGACATCAAAACAGTTGTGGTGAGTGACAGCTGATTTATTTCTGAGGTTATTGAATAGTGAAAACCTATTAAAGTCATGTGAACTCAAGTTACTGCTCAATATCCGTTGTGACGTTCAGCTATTCATGATTTTCTCTTCAATAACCTCCCAGACTTTCTACTAACTTGAATTGCATGAAATTACAATTCCTTCCCAACCCAAATTAAACATGATTAGGTAAATTAGATAAAGATAAGAATTTAAATGATTTGATTTAGATATAGAGATATGTAACTGAAATAGAATTGAAAAAAATGAAGGAAAATAGAGGATAATGACATGTCGATAATTTTTTTATAATTTAGATTGAAGCATTTTAATTAGCTTTTTGGATGTTTGCGAATTCTGGCTAAAATTATAAGATAAGAACCAACTTTTAGGGAGACGTGTTTGGATCAGAACGAATGATTGAAAAGCTCAGATTTCATTATTAAAGCATACTCTAGAAATGACGAATTAAGTGGGATTGGAGAGAGAGCGATCTTATCTATTCTTCAGTGGTTATTAATTAAGTATATTAAAATAGTCTTAAGTATCTTAAATTGGAGTTCAATAATTATTGATTAATATACCAGACTGAAGGATGGTAGTAAAATTAAATATTGAAGAACGAGCTTGAAAGCTTAAAAATATAGACAGATTGACATTACCATACATGAGAAAAAATTACTTTGAGGGCTTTTTACTTTGAATTGATATAAATTATATGTGATTACTTGTTTTAATTAAAACACAATTTATATGCTTTCAGTTGCTTCCAATTCATTTAGAAACTAATGCTTTTACCATTCCTAGATAAATATCGCGATACACAATTAGGAAGATTCTTCCTCTGAGTGCTGAGTAAATGCGGAAGCTCTGCCCATGTCAAAGGTCTATTGCCTCTATTAACGATGCAATCAAGTTTCACATAATTCCGAACTGTCGTGATTACTGAAGCCCGAAAAAGAAGTCCAGGGATTTATTTACGTTTCTTTCAGTAGATTAATTTTTCCTGCATTAAGCCTTGATTATTTAAAACTTTTACATATGTCAAGGTTTTTATGAGTTTTGATAATTTGTATCAAGTATTAAATTTAATGCTACCAACTATTAAGGGGAAAGGAAGATATAATGATAAAATTAGGAAAACAATCATTTAAAATATTTTTAAAAGTTATATATCATTAGCAACACATATTATAATAGTTGATTAATTTTTCAGTAATTTAGTGTCTTTCTTAAGACAGAAGACTTAGTATTTTTCAATATCTTCTCATTCTGATACGATAATCTAGTGGGCATAGTTGAGAACTCGCAGACAGCGTTGTATTCGTCGAGTCTTGTGTCCTAGTCATGAAGCCAATAAAGACTATCCGAGGAAAGGGGATGATGCACGTTAATTCTATTGATTATTGAAGTCCTCCCGTTGGTATGGTGGGAAATTTTAAGTGGAGGGAGGGGAGTTCAGTTGTCAACCTCGTTACTTGACCAAGGCTCGAAATTGTAAGGGCCGTCGCTAACAGTCCTCGTTTTGCTTTTTAGTTTGACATTAATAAACATTCAAAAAACCTCATTTTGATTACCTTCCATTCCCCCAAAACGATTTTTTTGCATTCAAAATGCCCCCTGTGATTCAAAAAATGCTTAAAAAAGGTAAAATTATGATGGTCCACTTTTAAGTTCAAAATAAAAAAAAAAAAAAAAAAAAAACCATCTCACTTTTAGTTTTGATTATTTTTGCAATTTCTTTAAAGAAATTCACGAATGGAAAATAGTTACAGAGATTTTAAGAAGAAAATAATCGTAATACAAAAACTAAATTTTTCTTTCTATGTTAATAATGCCATTCAAAGATGTAGAAGCGAAGTTCTTTTTTCATACTTCAATATGTGTTAGAATTTAATGAAAATTTTATTTTAAATTTTGAGTCACATGGGTCAATTTATACTTTTGATTACGATATAATTACATATTATTTTAGAGAAACCAACAAAAATTAGATATTTAAGCATTTAAGGAATGACCCTTTTTAAAATATGTTATGTGTGAAACGTATGCTTGTAGAATAAAGAAACATGTTTTCTTGATTGCGCAACAATGAACTATTTATTTACTATCAAAGTGTATAAAAATTAATATAATTTAATGAATTTTTAAGTAAAAATTAACTGACAATATGCTTACAAAAACCGAGAATGCGTATATCAAAATACAAAATGCGTTACATTCAAATGAATTCGAGAATTATTCTGTTACGAAATTTTATACAATACAGCCATATTTTTATATATTACAATATTAAAACCGTATTCCTCTGATTAGAAGAGCTAAATTTTGTAAACATAAATATCATATAACAGTACTTCCTGTTTCTAACTAATATTTGATAAATGTATAGAAAAAATATCAAATTTGCGACAACCTGAGTTTTAAATATAAATTCGGAGAAATTTTATATCTCATTATTAATTAATGCTATAAACAAGTTTTTCAAAGTTAAAATTAAGTGTAATATATATAAAATATTAAGAAAAGTAAGAAAAATAATAATAATTAACTGTATTAGGTCAATGATATAGCTGAAAGTGTAGTTGATCATTAGTAATCTATTTAAATTCACCTCCTGTGTTTCCCAAATAAAGTTTTCGCCTTTTACATTTAGAGCATCGAGAATAAATTAAATTTCCCTAATTTAAATAGCTAAAGAAGTGACGTTCATAAAAAAAAAGAGATTTTCTATGAATAGAATGAGAAGTTGGAAAGTAATTGTAAGTACATTTCTTTTAAAACATAATTATTTAAAAGAAATCTTGCAATATCGATTTCCGAAGACAGTGTGTTTGTCTTTAATAGAAAAAGTAAACGTCCTTTGTTTTCTCTGGAACATGTTGATGGAACAAACAAGCCAACAGTCCGTTATCGAAAATGAATACTTCAAAGCGGAGAAGGCAATTTAGAGATCCATCTTCCGAGCAAAGGAATTATCGACCCTAGAATTATTGCAAACACGCGAGAGTTTTCAGTAAAGCTTTCTTGTGTATTTAGTCAACGATGCGGATAAAATCAATGGCTCTTATTCAATGAAAAGAACCTCTGTGCGATTTAAAATTATCCCCAGGATTATATTCTTAAAAACCATCAAATGACATTGTGACGTGGGATCTTAAACTGCATAACTTTATTTCAAGTTCCCTATTAACGCCTGCCAGATTTAATTTAGCTAGTCTTACTTGATCACTGGCAACTCCCTCTCTGTAGTTGGGGGGGGGGGAGAGATTCTTCTTCTAGGTTTCCATGCTTCATTTTCTTTATTTTTCATTGTTATTTCAGTTTCTTTATTCTGTTTCGTAGCATTTAATTTCATCTTAAATTAAAAGATACTAGTTTTGAAATGTTTTCCTTACTTTTTGGAAAACATAAAAAATAACGTTACAAAAGTAACAGTTTATTTTACTTTAATATAGCATGAAATATAAGAAGTATTCTGCGTTGATGAGAATTAATAAGAAAATTTTCATTCATTTGAAAAATTTATTTTTATTCAATTTATCAATTTTTTACTTAACTGTCATCATATTTATATTGCTACATTTATTATAATTTTATACATGAATTAGAAATGCCGAAGCTATAAATTAATTGTTTTAAAGAAGTGAACATTTCAGTACCATAGAGATAAAAAAAATGCGTCGTTTCCTAATTTGAATCTAGTTTGCAACATATTTTAATCTAAAACTAAACCAAATTTTCCTCTTGGTTAATATAAATGTGAAGATTAAATTTTAATTTGGTGCGTTTATTCTAGCTTTAATCATTGTTTTCAAATATGCTTAAAATATACAACGAAGTTCCCAAAGTCATGAGATACCTCCTAATATCGTATGATATTTCCTAGCGAAGTGCACCAATTTGATGTTCCATTGACTCAACAAGTCATAGAGAGTTCCTTGAAGAAATATTCAGCCATGGTGTCCTACATTTGTGTATAATGGTGAAACTGTTGCCAGTGCAAGATTTTCCGGACGAACGGACTTTCCTGTCATGTCCCATATATGTTGGATGAGATTCATGCCTGTAGATTTAGGTAGACAAACCATTCGCTGGAATTGTCCAGAATGTTCCACAAACCAATAGCGAAGGATTTTGTCCTGGTGACAAAATCCTTCACATCGTCATCCAGGAAAATGTCCATTAAGAACTGAAAATGGTCTCTAGGTAGTTGAATAAAACCATTTCCAGTCAACGATTGGTTCATTTTGATCAGTGAACCCAGTCAAAAACCTGTAAAACATCCCACATCATAATGGTACCACCACCAGCTTACATATTGTCTTTTTGTCAACTTTCGCACATGGCCTCGTAGAATCTACTCTACATTTGAACCCTACCATTAACTCTTACCAATTGGAATCATGACTCATCAGATCAAAATAAGTTTTTTCAGTCTAGGGTCCAACAGATATGTTCGCGAGCCCAGCAGAGGCGCTACACCTGATGGAGCGTTGTTAGTAAAGGAACTCGAGACGGTCTCTTCTACTTCCATATCCCATAAACACCACATTTGGATGCACTATCCTCATAGACATAGCAGTTGTAAGTTTCACATTAATTTTTGCCGTTTTTTGATGCAGTGTTGCTTTTTTGTTAACACCGACTTCTATAAGCAGAATACGATGATCTTGATCATTAAGTAGTCGCGATCGGCCATTGCATTGTCAATGATGGGAGGTAGTGTCTGAAATATTCTTAGAGCACATATGATACTGTCGATCTAGGAATATTGAATTCCCTAAATATTTCCGAAATCGATGCATCATACAATTAGCTTCATCTACTATTCCGTGTTCAAAATCTTTTAATTCTTGTCTTTGTGCTATGATCACATCCAATAGCAGTCAAATTAGCCACTCCCCTCCAACCAATAGGAAAGCAGCTACTCAACACTGAACTTCCAATCCATCTCATACCAAAACTACATCTTAGCAACCTTAGTCATTTACTTCATTAGCAACTAATAGCACCTCAGCACTACTCCAACAACAATCAATAGCAATCTTCACCAAGCTACATCACAGTTTTTCCATGATCCAGGCTAGAAGAGCAGTTCACGCTCTAGATGTAGATAATCAACGTCAACATATGAAATGATCATGTCAGAAACTTACCACGCGAATCACTTGAGTGAAAATGAAAGCTCTAAGGATGCACTTCCCATTTATATATTTCTTGAATGATGCTGCTACCATCTGGATATCTGCATATTGCAATCCCATGACTGTTGGCTTCAGTATTTGTTATTTTTAATTAGATAACTCCCTTTTCTTGGAAGGAAGTTTTCTATAATATCATGGAAAATAAAGGAAAAGAATACAATGATTAATTACTTAACACTAAATGCAAAGTTTATTTCATATATAATAGTGTAAAGAAGAATAAGTACCATCCTTAATTATATGTTTGTAGGGAACAGAAAATTATGTAAGAAATGAAAATGTGAATATAACGCTCAAAATCTACAACATTAATTTTGAAAATATTCTACATTAGTTATTAAGAATTTAATCGCCTATAGACAGCAAATATAAATTTTATCTATATAAATTTCTTAAATTTTTAATTATTTAATTTCCAATGTTTAAACCTTTCTTTTCGATTTATTTTTCTATATTTTCTTATTTACTCTTACAAAAATAACCCTTATTTATAAAACAGATTTCATTACACTAACAATGTAATAAAAATGAGTAATATATAATCACTTACTTTCTATCAAAATAATTAAAAAGTTCTGAAGAATCTTAATGAAAATATAGAAAAAAAATTTATAATAAAAAAAAAGGTGTAAGGCACAAAATATTTGGAATAACTTTTTAAAATGATTTTAATTTGTGAAAATACAAATTAACTGAAATTTTTGTTTTCTAGGAAAAAACCCAAATGCTTATTCTTACTTTCAAATAGTTATTAAATACGTGTATAACATTAAAACTTAATTAAAAATGAAATCGTATCTTCAAAATTGGGTTACACAATAAACACAAACGGTACACTTTTAGACACACAAAGCATTCCTTAGAAATCGACAGACCTTAGAAACAAAAAAAAACATGCTTTAGAAACATTTTGAATCAAATTTAACGTATGCATATAATTAACAATAAAAACAGAAACTGCCCTTTCTGTTAATAAATAAGATGTATCAAGCAAATAAAATAGAATGAATTTCTATTAGCTTATCTCTTGTTTTCCAATTAAAAAATACTCTGACAACTTAATTATGAATAAATCATAAATTTTTGTTAGATTTATTATTTTTTATACGAGTAATAATTTGAAGTAAATCAGTGTTGTTTTAGTTTAACTTTTCTTATTACATTCATTAAGTCTGAAAATGAATTTAATATCTTGAGAAAACATCTTCATGCGGAAATATTACACAATTCCGACAATAAAGAAACATGAAATTCAAACGTTTTCATTAAATTTCTAAAATTAATTCTTTTTTTACATTTTTTACCATCCATTCGTCATTATCTATGATTATACTTTTAAATAAGAGCAAAGTTATAAATAGAGTTCGTGATATAAAAACATGGAAAGTCATGCAGTCATATTTCCTAATCAAATTTTTTTTTCTAATACTGTGATATGTTTTTGCTTCGTTAATTCATATATGAAATTTCGATAATTCGAAGCACTTCTCTTAGCTGATCAACAATAAATTATTATTTATTATTAATTTATGATTAATTAATAAGATAAATTGCCAAAATAATTTTCAAATTTTGTAAGAATCAACTTAATTATGAGCAAAATATGTTACTTGTAAATATTATTTAAATCTTAATAATGAAATCTCTCTTCATCAAGCCAATATATCTTCCGTTTCCTCTATTTCATTTGCTATTACCTATCTCCCTCCATCTTTCCCGAAGCAATCTGAAAACATACTAAACCTTCTCTTAATCATAAGAGATACTCAATGTTTCTTTTTGAGCTATTGATGGAAAAAACATGCTTGAGGAAGATGTAAATCAATTGAATCATGTGGAACTAAAATTGTAACTAAGATAATCTCTACATTTTTTATTTACTATTTATTTATTTTGAATAATATTCGCTTATTACTAGAAACACTGCTGTTCTTTTCTTCACTTTTTTCCTCGTCTGAAACAGGTGTTACAAATTCAGAATAATATGTTGGATATACAAAACGAGTTTCTATCATCGAATGTTTAATATGCTTTTAATTTTAGAACTTATTAGCACTATATAAATGAGAACATATTTTATTTAACGTGCCGTTATTTGGTAAATTTGCTAAGATTATGATATGTTTCTTTAATTATAAACTTATGCAATTAAGAAAGAACTTTTTAATAAGTGGGCTGATTTTTTAAAAATTTATCTTTGTATTTCAACTGATTTTAATCCGCTTCATGAATATACTGTGTTTGTTGATCAGTTAGAAAATAAAACATATTTTATACTATACTCATTTATTCCCATTCAAAACAATGAGTAATTTTGAAAACAATTAGTTTAATTTACATAAGAGTAACATACTTTATATTGCATAGTTTTCTTCTTAAAATTTTAAAGTGAAATGTGTTCACTATAAAATAGCATGTAGGATTTTTTTTATAACACATAGGCACATATTTTATAGCATTTAAGACAATATTTATCTGAGTTAAATTAAAAACTAGATAACTGCTTAAGTTTTCGAGAAGTTGCATTCTTATAAATTTAAAAACATTAATATTAAGTTTAAGAGATTCAACAAATTACCACCTTTATTAAACACTTAAGATCTTAATCGCTTTAATCATTTGTTCTTAAACTGTTAATGACGCTCCGTTACGAACTGTTTAATCTATAAACTGCAATTTAGCAACAGAAAAACTTTATATTCAAAATTAAACAGCGCCTTTGAGTAAATATAATAAAACTAAAACAGAGGGAGATAATAACTCATAATAAAACGAAAACATTTAAGATGAAAAAGTTTGTTTTCTTTATTCATTTGAAATGGAAATAAGACATTAAGGAATCCTATAAAAAGAATTCAAAATGCGTTGTAAAAATAAACTTCTTGCCTTCTATAAATATTTTTTTTCTATTGATATCTAATACTTCCAATAAATGTAAATAAGACCATATTTCCCTTCGGATTAGAGAACCAATCCATCATTTCTATTTTTAAATTTATTTTGAAGGAAATCATATATGATGTTGATAATATTCTCTTATGTGTGTATGTCTGATTTACAAAGTATATTCACTTACATATGATGTTTTCAGAAAATTGTGCTCATAGTAATATTTATTTCCAACGCAGTATATTAATCACAGTTTCAAATACATAATCAGTTTTTAAATAGAAAGCCTATTAACACTTTTTAAGCGATAGTTTTTCTTAATGTATATTTCTGCGATTTCAAAAACTAAATTAGACTGTTTATTTCTTACCACAACATATCCAGTAGTGGAATTTGTTTAATCTCAAGAATTTATTAATAAAAAAGTACAATTTGCCTTACTTTTATGCAGAATAAAGCATATTTAAATTAAAAACTCATTCTTAATCTGTTTTTAATCGCGAGAAAAAACATATGGATGCAAAGACCGATTATTATTCTGCATGGAATCTAATAAGGAAAACAATAATGAAAAAAGTTTCATTAATGAGAAAATAAGATATTTTTCAATTCTCTTTTAACTACAGAACGAAGAAATGAAACAGATTTCAACTGAACAAAAAGATCTTTTTAACCTAAGTTAGAAACACAAAAGAATGAATTAAATTTACCGTTCTGTTCTCGAATGAACAAATACTTACAAATATTTATGTACTGGAAGGCAGAGAGAACATTGGACTTAATTTAATAAATAATAGTTTAAAACCCATAAAATGACAGGATGCTAAAATTTTTATTTTTCATCATTTCTTGATTAAAAGTCATGAATAATTCAGGAAACTTGTAGTGGATGCGAAAAAAGGTATGAAATTGCTAGCTGAGCTTTACTTTTTTTTTTTTATCTTTTACTTGGGTTGATTCGTTTTTAATCTTCGGTGAGTTTCCAGTGCATCATTTATTAGTATGACCGTCATTTGATATACGCTTTTCAATGCAAATACCTTTGGTTAAAAAACATAATGGGATTCAATTTAATTTTAATTAAGAATAGGGGATGCATCCAAACTGCACCAAGGATCAAGAATGAATAAAAATATTCATTCATTGGGGATTCTTTACTTCAAAGCTCAATTTTTAAAATTCTTCTGTCTATTGAATTGATGTTAAAATATGTTACTTTGGAAGGTACACAAGATATCGTAGAATATTTGGGGGGAAATTTTAATTACCTAAATAACAATCAGTTGCAAACTCGGATTGATGTTATTGTTTCCCAGATTTTTAAGGAATGACGTTTTTTAAATAACTCGATTACACTTCTGATGTTAGGAAGAAATTCTTTGTACACAGAATAACTATCGGTAAGCGAAATATAATTCGATTTTTGATGGATATATACTGACAACATCATATGCAGAAAAAGCGGAATTCCAAAAATGTAGCTGATGGATGAGCTTATAAAATTCTTTTCTTCGATTTCATTCATTTTAAGCTTTAATTAATGAGAGGGTGATGAGCAACACATCAAAAATGGGGTTGGAAATCAGATAAATGATGAAAATTTCATGCAATTAGTCTCACTCATAATCTTTTTGATTTTAAGGAACATTTCTTTACAACTTAAGAATTTTTCATTAAAATATTGTGTAAGTATTTTTACTATGAAATATTTTATCAGGCATTTAAAAGAGGATTGTGTGTTTTCCGGAATTATATATTGAATATAGGAATCATCTTTCATTGAAGTAATGTAATTCCGAATTTATTTAACTTCCAGAATGCATCGATTCTTCAAATCATCAAAATAAAATATTTTACTCTGTTAATTTTTCCTGAAACGTTTTGATATTTATGTTAATTAAAAAATTTTTTAACTGAGATTTATTTCCTTATCTATATGATGGTAACAAGTCTGTGTGATAATATTGCATTAGTTTTAGGCAACTGTTTTCCGAGGGGGTGATAAATATTTTATTTTATTTTGCATATTAAAAATATCTGAAAATTAATTTATATATCTGTCAGGTAATTTAAAATAATCATATTTAAAAAGAAATCTAGGATTTTTGTCATCTTTAAAAACTTTCTACATTTCTGTGATTTGGCACATCCAAATTGCTTTAAAGTCAGATTTTAAAAGAAGTAAATACATAATAAAATTACGTAAAGATAATAGTAATACTGCTCTAAAACAATTATAGGAAAATTATTTAATTGGTAAAATATATTATTTGCTTTCCATTTATAAAATCATGTTCTGCGAACTCTGTTTACTTGTTATTGTATTTGATTTCTAAATACAACCCCAAAAGTCCAATTATACAGTATTAGCTCTGGAGTCAGAAAATTATTCATCAATAAATTGAAGGTTGAAGCGATGATTTATGTTGACAACATTCTCAGAGGGTCATAAGGGCTTAAAAAAAATCAAGTTTGCTAAAAGAAAAAAGTTTCGGCTTAAAAACCACTATGAGTAGTTAATAATAATTATAATGATAATTATTCAAGATGGACCATTTTTTGGCTTTATGGCATTTGTTTTGTGTCTAAGAATTCAATCTTTCTCTATAATTTTATTAGACACCTAAGGAACTATTATTTTAAGCAAATCACTTTTGGCGTACTAGATCACTTTACAATTTTTTTTTCGTTTCCTTTAATTTTAATTGCATTTAGCTTAAATATATTCAATTTAATAATTTATCGTTTCCTTTAATTTTAATTGCATTTAGCTTAAATATATTCAATTTAATAATTTATCGTTTCCTTTAATTTTAATATTGGAAAAATACTACTGGCAATTTCTCTATATTTCCTCGTTTACTTTAACTCTTATACTTGATTGAGTAATTTAATGATAATTATTATAAAAAGCGCACCTTGGGTGACTAAATCTGTTCAATGTAAAACTTTGCATTGAAATTTTTATGTTTTTTTTACATTTATTATTTTTTTTTCAAAATAAAATAGTGTGACACCTTTGAATTCAAAATTATCCTTGTAATTTCAATGTAGCTTGAAAGTCATATAAGTTTAAAAATGTATTGTTATTGTTTAATTAAAAGAAAAACAAATGAGTTTCTGATTATTTTGAAAATTTGTAACTGAAAAAGTATTTGAGTATATATGAATAATAACGAAGAAAATATACTTAAAAGTGCTACTATTAATTTTAAATCAAAGAATTTGTGTAAATATGTATTTAAAATCATTAAAAATTAATAATTAAAATGTTCTGAATATTTAAAAAATGTTCGTAATGCAATTTTACCTTAAAGATCGTTCATACTGAATTTTGTGAAAATCCCAAGAAAATTCAAGATTTCTGGCATTTAAAAGTCTGTTAAGAAAAGAAACAAATATATTTTATTTAAAAACTGAGGTATAATTAGATATATTAAGTGCCCACACTATAAGTGAAAAGTATACTTAGTTTAGATTCGAAATAGCTTTCTATACATATAACAAGTTAAACTTTCTAATATAATAGTTCTTAAAAATAATAAATTAAATAGTTTCTAAAGAACCCTTTAATCATCGCGCCTTTTTATCAGACTTAAAAAAAAAAACGTATTAACAGTCATTAATTTTTATTCACTCTAAAATCCTTCATTTGATTATATTGTCTTTCTAGAAAGCTCTAAAACGGATTTTAGACATGTTACTGTAAGAAATAAGATTTTAATGGTTAATTGAAATAGCATCGTTTTAAATTTAATTATTTTCCCATTATAAGGTACCATGTATTTTTCTTTTTTCGAGATGATACTTGTAAATATTTTAACAACTAAGCAGATGCATTTTTTGCTTTTAGATGGAAAACAAAATTTTTTGAAGCCACCTTTTTCTGTAAGACCAACCTAAAAACACTAGACGAAGGATTTATTCTTATAAACACGCAACATGCTTCTCCGTAAAGTTACTCTACTTCCAGACTGACATAGTCAAGTTTTTTGTGTTGCAAGTGGAAAAGAAAATCGCAACACCTGATCTCAACAAAGTAATGTTAGAAGTGCCACCTGAGCATACCCATAGGGCACGAGTTCTGACACGAGTGTAAGTGATGCCCCAAGGGGTCACACTGTCGTTCTAGTAATTAACCAACTCCAATTGGAGCGTCGAGTTTCTCACATTAACAGTTCCACGCAATCACATTATTTTCCTCGTTAGCATCTCTTGGGTACCACCGCAAAAAGCAAGTAGGGCTAATTTTTCTTCCTCGGGATATCAGATCACTCAAATGGGTTTTTATATCTAAGAAAGAATGTTTTTTTCTCAGCATAGACAGTTGCATTGAAAATATTATTCTTTGCAAGTGTTCCATGTTAAGGGGGAAAAATGCACACTTAAATGACTATTCTTAATTTAAAAATATTGAGGCCCCATAATGATAAATTTATCATTTTTCAAATAAATTTTTATCTCATTTTGGAAGTTTTAATGTATGTTTGATTACTAAATTTTCAGTGCTTAGAAGCTCCAACACGGAATTAATATTAATGATACATTTTTTTTTTAAATTTAACATTACTACTTTGTATTTTGGAATGAAAAAATTAATACATGATAAAATACATAGTTATAAAAATGCTTTTTTTCTGTGAAATATAGTCATTACTTATTTTTATTTTTGTTTAATCAATTTAAATTTGAAAATGTGATTCAAAATTATTCAAAACTACTGGAATTTGAAAATGATAAAATTTTCTTTGAAATACTATAGTAATTTCTTGAAAACAATGTTATAAGAATAAGAGTAATTTCATGATTTATTACCTTTTTCAATTTTCTTTCGAAATATGAGTCTAAATAGGAATTGTAGTTCTTTACGATTAATAAATAAAAATATTAAGTTGATAATTGATTAATCCATTAAATGAGGGAAAACTAGGGTGGTTTAAAAAGTAATTACATTTGAAGACAAATGACATAACTAAGTTAAATTGTTGTTATCATTGGGTACTTTCATATGTTTAACTGGGCTGAAACAAATTTGACATGGATTCATAAGTAAGTTTTGATTTCGTAGACATTTTATGCCAAATCAAAATTTGATTGCTGCTGCGTCGAGTTGCCACTGTCGGTGAGACATGGATTCATCATTATTCACCTGATATAGAGCAATTGCTTGATTTCCAGTGCATAATGGAGAATACAAGCCTCACCTGGGATTGCTTTCACTGTATGTTTTCCAAAAAGGCGAAGATGGTCTCATCGGCCAGAAAAGTTATGACGAAGTTTTAGTTAGCTATGAAAAGTTTGAGGACCGAAAGGCATCATGACCATGAATACTAATAACTAAGACTTAGACATATGTCTAGTGAGTCATGATGCTTACTAAAAATGAACCATTTTCGATGCTATGAGCACCAACTCTTGGAATTTCTAAGGACTTCTTGAATGACCTTCGTAACAGCGGAATTAAGTGCTATCGAAATTCTGTAGTTTATAACTTATTTGATTTATGTATATAATGGTTTTTGATTTAAATTTCAAGTTGTTTTCTTTCAAAAGTATTTGATTTTGATGTATGAAACTTAAAGACAAATTAAATTGATTACGAAAAATTCATTAAAATTTTTATGAGAAATGTGTACTGTTGTCCAAAATTACAGTTTCAAACACAATATCAACCATATTATAAAATGAAATATAGTATACTTTTTTTTCAAAACAATGTATTGCATTGATGCTCATAAAATTTGATATCAAACAACAATATAAATAGATACAAAAATACATCTTTTTTGGACTTCTTCAAGTTAGACCAAAAATGATCAAAAGCTGACTCATAATATGTCCTGGCATGCTCGACCAATAGGAAGTTTGAATTCACATAACTGTTGAAGCTTTGCGAGTTTTATACTTGTAGCGGATAATTTCTAACTTCTAAAAGTTCAGATTTTAACGCTTCACATGTATTGAGAGGAGGTTGACGGGGTACAAAAGTTCGTCTTAAAGTTCTTTGAATATACTGTAAAGAATTAAGGTCTCATGACATTGAAGACCATTTCATATAGCAAACTCATTCTACATCCTAAGACTTCTACAAGATTCACTTTCTTTCTATTAAAGACAAATCCAGAAGTTTTTTATATATTGATTTTCTGGATGGAATAATTCAGAAAATCCGTACATAAAAAAAATTCTAATCAATGATACTCATTGATAAGAATTTATATCATGATATGCACACCAGAAACGAAAATCGCAAAACCCAATACAAAAAAAAGAGTCAAGTGATTTTTGCTTAAAACACACAACCAAATGCAAAACAAGTCTTAAAACACACAAATTAAATTCTTAACATATTTATATCAAATGTAATTCAAATGATATAAAGCAAATAAGAAATTTTGTCTGTTTTTTGTATCGATACACAAACTAGATTTTTTTTTTTGTACCAAATGTTTTTGTAACGAAATAAAATGCTGCAAATGAAGTAATCGGTAAGCAAATATCTTATAAGATTTCATACCTTTATTTTTGTAGTAATATTCAAAATAAATCTTTTTAAAATCTTGAATAAAATGAAAAAAAAAATCAATTTACAACATCTAAGTTTGAAAAAAGAAAGTACCCATGTACTGCGATGTAAACAAAAAAAAATCCCAGTCCTAAAAGTTTTACTTTCATTAACCAAGATAATCACTGAAGGAATAGGGAAACTGTTTGCTTAGGATATATAGAACGCACATCGTACTAGAAGCGAACAATAGCCTATTTGGTCCGGGGTGAAACTCTGAGAAAGGGCTTGGATATATTTCTTTTTTCAATAGAAGGGTGTCAACGGGGAAGTACGTGTTAAGAATATGAAAGAGAGTTTCTGTGCCTTTAAACCGCCTTTGCTGTGTAAATAGTTTTACAGCGATTTTAGTAAAAACGAGGTTTTGTAATAATTGCCAAATTGGTAAGTAGTTTCACGAACGAAAAAGCTATGATACTAGGAATGATATTATAGTGCTCTCACTGATGCAGCTTATCACATGTAAAAATATTTTTTTCCCCATAATATTTCCGATTTATTGTCGAAAATCGGGAAACCTCTCTAACAATCAAGAATACATCTTAATATTTTTAAAAAAAATATTTATGTAAGTTTATGTTTATGTATTGTACGTTTTTTTTTTTTTTTTACTATTCAAATATATTATAAGCAAAGATTTCAAAGTTTTTGATTAGAATATTGGGCATAATCGTATTTGTGAAATCAGAAATTGTTTTTTAAATAAATCTGAGTTAAGGAAACTATAATGTTTAAAGGAGAGTAGAGCATTTATATAATTTAACGATACTAGTATTTATAGTTAAAAGGCAATAGATTTCTACTAAACAAAGAGAATTGTTTTTAGTTAATTATTCTAAAACTTTTAAAACTGTGATTGCTTATTCTTAATCCATCTAATATTTAGATGCATAAAGAATAAGCATTAGTAATAAGTGCTGCAGCAAAGTGGTCATGCTCGTGGCTGTCATGTTTCATGTCACTCATGGCGCTGTTTCTATCACGTCATGGGCTCAAGTCCCGATACCACTAAGACCCACCATGTAGTGGGTTTCATGCGCGTTAAATTAATCGAAGCTCTCCTGTTAACATGGTGTGGTAATTTGGAAAGGGAGAGATATCTCAGATGATCACTTGTCTTCATCACTTCACCAAAGCTCAACTTTCCGAGTTCCGTCACTAGAAGATCTCGAGTTGTTTCTAAGGGCGACGCTAAAAAACAAACAAACCATTAATGTCAATATTTACATACCATGATGATATGATGTATGATCATGTCTAAATGATACAATTTTACTATAAAGCTTTTTGAAACTGCATAGTTAAATAATCAAAGATTTACTACGTCATATTACGTATGTAAATAATAATAGCTTAAAATAAATTAAGACAAAGTTATAAATGGTACGTCCTATGATCTGACGTAATAAGAAATTAAGGTTTATGAAGCAAAAACTCTTTGATCATAATAAACTTTGATCATCATTTTCACTTTCTTATTTGTACTAAAAATAATAACATTAAGTTAATACTGAAAAGGTTTTTATTGTAAAAAGTGAATTTCTAGTAACTAAGCACTTAAGAAAAATACTTCTTTTCCCAGTCAGTGAAAGATGAAAAATGTTCAATTATTAAAATGCATAAAATATTTTTGAACTAGTTATTTAGAAATATACAAGAAATATTATGTTTTACTTACTTTACTTTAAAAAGTAACATGTAATTTGAATTTTCCCACCAGGCATAAAGTTCACGATCGTTATCTTTATTATTTTTATCGCTCTATGAATTTACATATTTGATTTATAAGTATTTTGTAGATTACAAGTGATAAAAAAGGAAGTAATTGTGAGATCTTTAATTTCAATCCATTACAAACGCTCTCAAAAAAAGAACTCGTTAATATATTCCATTCTCTTCTTTTGAAATTAAGGAAAACATACCATACCTTAAAAATCAATAGTAATAAATAGATAAGTATATCATTTTGGGAAATAAAAATGTTTCAAAAAAGAAAAAAAATACTTGAAAAAGGTTCCTTCATTTGAAGCGCAAGTAGAATACAATAAATTTCTTTTCACTTATGAAATATAGTTAAAAGTGTAAATGGAATTTCAAGGTGTATAATTTAACCATTTCAATAATTTAAATTACATGCAACTTTTTAGTGCTTATTTAAGAAATTCTTCGTGTAAAAGTTTTGTACAATTTTTTTTAGAAAAAATTGAAACCTTCTAAATTCTTTCTAAGGAAGGTATTATAACTGCACTCAAGGATGGTGGTCTCATTTTACATTAGCATTGCCCTGTTCGCTCCCCGGGCAATTGCTATGGCCAATACGTTACGCGTCGTTTGTAAAGTAAATGTTCCATGAGATCGAATCTAAACATTGAAGTTCTTTTCTTCCATTGCTTGCTCACCCCCATCTGCAACAAAGAAAGAATTCTGTTCTATAATATTTCTCTTTATTTTTGTATTTGTCAAGTTTGATTGTCTTTGTATACACCTGTTTAATTAGTAATGCAGAGAATTTAATTCTAAAAAGTATACGTATTTCACACTTTCCTCTAATATCCAATTATTAAAATGAGCACAACAAAACAAATAACAATAATTAGCTCATTATACCATATTCTAAAAACATTTCAAAATCAATGTTTAATCGATGGTATATTACAAAAAAAGTAATAAAAAGTTTTAAAACTGTATTTTCTTGAAAGAAAATTAGATTGGTGATTTATTATATAATCAAAGTCCCCAAAAATGTGTTATTCTGGTAATGAAATTCTTTTCCTGGAATTTAATTTCAATGACATAAAAGGTTTAGTGTATTCAACTAATAACAAATGTACTGCAATATAATTTTTTTACAAATTCCAGTAAATCTCAATAGTAATTGTAGTAAGAATTATTTATAATAAGCTTTTTATTTATAAAATAAATTACACGTATATTACATATTCTTAAAATCAGACTACTTTTTTTTCTTGCATACATATATATAACTTTCAATCTATTACTTAGACTACCTATCGACTATTTGACTGAAAATGAAGAAAATTTGCCTTGAATTAAAAGTTTGTTTAAACTAATATATTTCATTCATATGACTTGATTATACAGCGTAAAGTCAATAATGTGCAGAGTTTTACATCATCAAGTTTAAGCTTTTTCATAACCTTAACGAGCCTTCATTATCCCACAAATAATCTACTACCCTTATCGGTAATTGGACCACCTAAAGGTTGATACTTGAAACTATCTCTTTTTTCTTGTCAGTTTTTTTCACATTCACTACTTTATGAAACCAAAATATATGTTTCTTCTCCTTATTTTTAAAGAAAAATAGAGTAAAAAAAGCTGAATGCAATATCAACAAAAAACATCAATTTAAAGTGGTTTATTTTATTGAGTTGAATTATTTTTGTATCATACATATGAGAGTAGTTCTAAGATATTCCAAAAGATGGTGCTTGTAGCATCGAAAATGGTTTGTTTTTAATAAGCATCATGACATACTAGACAGCTGTCTAATTCTCAGTTCTTAGTTACTCGTACTTGTGATAACGATGCCTTTCTCTCCTCAAAAATCTTTCTCATAATTTTTCCGGCCGATAAGACCATCTTCGACTTTTTTTTAGAATTAATTTACCGGAAGCAACCCAACGTTTTGATCTTTTCTTGATTTCAGGTGCATAATGATAAATCCAGGTCTGACCGATGGTGATAACTCGACGAGTCAGTAATCAAGTTTTGATTTGGCAGCAAAAGATTACCAAATCAAAACTAACATATGAATCAAGATCGATTCCGTTTATCACATGGAGTACCCAATTGTAATAAAAATTACACCTTTGTGGTGGAATATGTCATCAAATGGAAGTATTTTTTGAACTATCTTTGT